>CM075807.1:81880195-82331460 GCA_037975025.1 Excoecaria agallocha
CTACAAGCTATCAATAAGTTTTGAACAGTTCAGAACGTGATTTATGGCTTAAAGCTATGCAGTCTGAAATGGACTCCATGTAGGAGAACAAAGTATGGACTTTAACTCAACCACCTGAAGAGATAAAACCCATAAGGTGCAAATGGGTCTTCAAAAAGAAGACCGACATGAAAGGTAATATAGTTACCTATAAAGATCACTTAGTAGCAAAAGGCTATCGTCAAAAAGAAGGTATTGACTATGATGAAACCTTTTCTCCTTTAGCGATGCTTAAGTCTATAAGAATACTTTTAGCCATTACAATTCATTATGATTATGAGATTTGGCAAATGGATATGAAGACAGCTTTCCTAAATGGAAATCTAACTGAGGATGTGTATATGACACAACAGAAGGGTTCACATCAGGAGATGGCAAAAAGGTATGCAAGCTTCAAAGATCCATTTATGGATTGAAGCAAGCCTTTAGGAGCTAGAACGTACGATTCAATGAGACAATCAAAGAGTTTGGTTTCTTGCAGAATGAAGATGAACCTTATGTGTATAAAGGGTCAGTGGGAGTGTAATTGTCTTCCTAGTTCTATATATGGATGACATATTAATCATGGGAAATGACATTTCTCTTCTCCAATCTGTTAAAATATGGTTATCCAAGCAATTCTCCATGAAAGACCTTGGAGAAGCATCCTATATTCTAGGAATAAGGATCTATAGAGATAGATCCAATAGGTTGCTAGGTCTTTCTCAATGTAAATATATAGTTAAAGTATTAAAGATGTTCAATATGGATCTCTCTAAGAAAGGGTTTATACTCACGGTGCATGGTAAATACCTTTCTAAATCTATGTGTCCGCAGACACTAGAGGATAGAGAGAGCATGAATAGAATACCATATACATCTGTAATTTGTTCTACCATGTACGTTATGTTATATACACGTCCAGATGTAGCATTTTCTTTGAGTGTCACAAGCCGATTCCAATCCAATTTTGGAGAGGAACAATGGGTAGCTATCAAGAATATCCTTAAGTACTTAAAAAGGAATAAGGATATATTCTTGTTATATGGGGAAGGCAGTTTGGAAGTAAATAGGTATACGGATGCCAGCTTCCAATCTGATAAAGATGATTGTAAATCACAGTTTGGTTTTGTGTTCATAATGGGGGGAGGGGCAGTTAGTTTGAAGAGTTCCAAACAAGAAACAACTGTTGATTCCATGATAGAAGTTGAGTACATTGCTAGTTCGGAAGCAGCCAAAGAAGCAGTCTAGATCAAAAAGTTCATATCCAAACTAGGAGTGGTGCCTAGTATTATTGAATCGATTCCTTTATATTGTGACAACAATGAAGCCATAGCATAAGCAAAGGAACCACGGTCTCATCAGCGATCCAAGCATGTTTCCAGACGCTACCATCTCATAAGGAAAATAATAGCTAGAAATGATGCGAAAATAGAAAGGGTCCCCACAGATGATAATGTGGCGGATTCCCTCACTAAAGCACTTTCCCAAATAAAGTATGATCACCATATAAATAACATGGGTTTAAGACATATGAGTGATTGGCTCTAGTGAAAGTGGGAGACTGTTAGAGAGTATGCCCTAGAGCCCATGTAATGGGGATGTATTTCATATGTATGAACACATATTCTTAATAAAAGGCATCATTCATTTATTAATGCTCTGTTTAAATACATGAGTTTGTAAATCTTAAACTAATAAATTAAGTCCTAGATATTATAAACACAGTACAAAGGTAATAATGAAAGTGTTCAAGATATGAGATGTCTATTGCATATAAATGTGTTAATATCTAAATATCCCTAGTCATAGAATTAATAAGATAGGACATTGTTAATTTGGACAGACTAGCACATGTTATGCTTCTTGAATGGTTCAAGCAATGGTTCTCATAACTGTGATTATGAAAGATAATCAAAGCTAACATGTGGATGCTTGTTAGAAGAAAAAGTTCATTGGAGACCTGCAAAGAGAATCCTCACATGGATATTAAATCTAAGTTAGTGTTGAATCTCTTCATAGCTGTTGTACAAGTATTCTTAGACTTGAGATCACCAAAGTTATCTTAAGTGGCAAGTGGTATACTTTGACTCCATAACCGATTACTTCAAATAGGGGGTGAACATAGTTAGGAGGTTGGGTATATCATGACCTACTTGAAGTTAGTTGAGTGATCGATAAAGGATTCACCATCCCATATTTATTAAGGGAAGTTATCTCGCATGATTCTATATTTACCTTATTCAGAGAATCTCTGGCCAGAGTAATATGCCAAGATGGATAGGGATCCATGAAGGGCATTTTGGGAACAATGGTGAAATTAATAGAATATACATGATTAGATTTATATGAGTTAATAGAAATCCATACTCAGAATCTAATTGAGATAAGAGTGGTGAAAGGAGTAATTGCACGGTAACTATTTCTATGGATGGGTATAGTCAAACCACTTGACTTTCCTGACATTTGGGTAGTCATGATGCCTAGATAGAGGCCACTTATGATTTGTATAATAGTATATCATAAATATCAATAGGGATTGATAAAATGATTTAAAGAAGTTTAAATTATGTGAGTTTTGAATAAAACTCATATTTACATATTATACTGCCAATATGGACAGGAACCCAATAGGTGACACACATATAGAGTAAAGGATAAAATGGAAAAATGACAAGGATAATAATATTTGCTATTATTATGGGATAAGAGAGATGAATAAGAGAATAATTAATTAAAGAGTTTAATTATATTATGATCAAGTGGAATTGTTCACATAACTTTTTAGAAATATTTTGTAAAATGGACCTAATAGAAATATTGTATTTCATAATTAATTATTATTATTGGACTATAAGTATTATGGGGTTGATATAATAATTAATAGATCTATTAGACAAATTATGGAGGCCCAAAGAATTGATTTTTGCGTAAAAACCCTCAAGAGGAAGGGTTTCATGCCAACTTCAGATAGAAGGCCTTAGAGGTCTAATTCTTGGAACAAAAAAAAATTAAATATATTTCATAAGTGTTATGGAGCCTACATATTTAATTTGGATGGATTTGGAATTCATTTGGGTGATTACTTTGTATGCATAAAGGACCTAGTTTATGGGTTTTGTGCATGGTCTTTTGTGAAAGGACTTAAATTGGATTTAATTGAGCCCAAATAAATTATTAATAATTCCAAAAGTCCATTTAATATTCCTTTAGAAATTTTAAAGAGCCCAATCCTATTATGATGTTGGATTTTTAACCTAACTATAAAAATCCATGTGAAAGGGGATTATAGGGTTAAGTGAACAATTAAGAGAAAAAGAAATTCTCTCTCTCAAAAACCCTAGTCACCACTCCCTTTCTAGCATTAGGGGGAATTTGGCCAGCCTTGTGGTTCCTCCATTCTTGGTTCATTTATTCCTTCTCTAGTGTGGATTACTAATTGGAGGTGTTCAACTTTGAATACTGTGTTTTGCAACAACCTAGTGAGAAGGAAAATCAACTGTTCAAAAAAAATCAAAGGTGATTTTTCTTATTCTCATTAATATTTATATTATAAATTCATGGTAAGATCAGATCTATTGATTAAAAATTTTAAATTTTGCTTATGTATGTGATGCATATAACCGATAATTTCCAACAACAAACACATAGGATCCTTCAGTTGCCCTTGAAGTTTTGTCAAAACTTGCAATAGTAACCTATAAACCATAAGTAAAACCTAAATTAAACTGAGATTTAAAATTTGTAATTCAAAAGCTAGGCCTTAAGTCTGGTGCCTTAAGAATGCTTTTATATTGCCAAAAGAAGAAGCTGACTACTTTGGTACTTCCTAAATCAGAATGTAACCGGGTTTCATTGTATTTAGAAGTCTTTAACTTAGCAGAGGAGTCAAAAAGACTCAGGTGAGGCCTTGTTAAGCTCTGGTGAGGTGTTATCTTTCTGATACATCTAAATTAGAAAATAATCATGTATTAATATCAATAAACTAATCCAAGAACATGCATACCAATAGTTATAATCACAATCAATCATCAACCATTCGTAAAATAAGTTAACAATCAATTCAACAATAACCAAAGATAAGAATTCGCTCAAAACTAAGAAATAATCAAACTTGCATTGAATTAAAACATAACTTTTTCATTACAATAAAAGTTTAAGGGTTCAAGTATCCCTTAACAAAAGTAAAAATAACTACTCAAACTTCATCATAAAAACTAAAATAAAATAAATAAAAATGATACAAACACATAGGATCCTTCAGTTGCCCTTGAAGTTTTGCCAAATCTTGCAATAGTAACCTATAAACCATAAGTAAAACCTAATTTAAACTGAGATTTAAAATTCATAATTCAAAAGTTAACCCCTAAGTCTGGTACCTTAAGAATGCTTTTATACTGCAAAAAGAAGAATTTCACTGCTTTGTTACTTCCTAAATCAGAATGTAATTAGGTTTCATTGTATTTAGAAGTCTTCAACTTAGCGGAGGAGTAAAAAAAACTTAGGTGAGGCCTTGTTAAGCTCTAGTGAGGTGTTATCTTTCTGATGCATCTAAATTAGAAAATAATCATGTATTAGTATTAATGAACAAATCCAAAAACATGCATACTAATTGTTATAATCACAATCAATCATCAACCATTTGTAAAATAAGTTAACAATCAATTCAACAATAACCAAAGATAAGAATTCGCTCAAAACTAAGAAATAATCAAACTTGCATTGAATTAAAGCATAACTAAGTCATTACAATAAAAGTTTAAGGGTTCAAGTATCCCTTAACAAAAGTAAAAAGAACTACTCACACTTCATCTTAAAAACTAAAATAAAATAAATAAAAACGATACAAACACATAGGATCCTTCAGTTGCCCTTGAAGTTTTGTCAAATCTTGCAATAGTAACCTATAAACCATAAGTAAAACCTAATTTAAACTGAGATTTAAAATTCATAATTCAAAAGTTAGCCCCTAAGTCTGGTACCTTAAGAATGCTTTTATACTGCAAAAAGAAGAATTTCACTGCTTTGTTACTTCCTAAATTAGAATGTAATTAGGTTTCATTGTATTTAGAAGTCTTCAACTTAGCGGAGGAGTAAAAAAAACTTAGGGGAGGCCTTGTTAAGCTCTAGTGAGGTGTTATCTTTCTGATGCATCTAAATTAGAAAATAATCATTTATTAGTATTAATGAACAAATCCAAGAACATGCATACCAATAGTTATAATCATAATGAATCATCAACCATTCGTAAAATAAGTTAACAATCAATTCAACAATAACCAAAGATAAGAATTCGCTCAAAACTAAGAAATAATCAAACTTGTATTGAATTAAAGCATAACTAAGTCATTACAATAAAAGTTTAAGGGTTCAAGTATCCCTTAACAAAAGTAAAAAGAACTACTCACACTTCATCGTAAAAACTAAAATAAAATAAATAAAAACAATAAAAACACATAGGAACCTTCAGGTAGATTGTGTGGACATGAAAATTCCCTGACTTGAGGTCAATGGTTGAGGCTGTTATTAAGTTAAAAGCATATAGATAGAGGCAGCTAATAGACGATCACAATATCAACATAAGGGCAAGTAAGGATAGTCTAATGGTAAGGGAGGTCAGGGTAAGAAATCTAAGGGATCTCCAGCACCTTAGGGCTGTATATCAGTTGCTTCAGGCTATGGTCAGTGTGTTGCACTTGGTGGTAAGGTACCATCTACATCTGTAGCCATTACATCTTGAAATAAAGATAGTGGGACAATAGTGACATGTGACCATTACGGTAAAGTTCATCCGAAGGAATACCGATACATGATTGGAGCTTATTTTAAATGTGGTTCAAAATAAAATTAGATTAAAGATTGTCCTTTAGTACAAACTGCTTTGGCAACATTTCTAGCACCTGGTCCTGGATCTTCTGTATTGAGAGGCCATGGTAGAAGAGCCAACTCTATTACTTCAACATCTAGATTAGTTGGATAATTATCTCAGGGTCAAAGGCATGCTTTAGGTTAAACATATGCAGTCAGCGCTAAAAAAGATGAGGATGCTTCTGATGTGATAGTTGGTAAATTCCTTTTACTATCTGATTCAATACATACTTTTATTGATCCTGGTTCTACTCATTCCTATATTAATATTGAGTTAGCATGGGGTAATGGGATGAAAGATGAATGTTTAAATGAGGATATTCTTATGAGTAATCCTCTAGGGCATAGTGTAGTAGTGAATAAAGTGTATAGAGAGTGGCCTATTAGTGCTCAGGGTTATGTGTTCTTAGAAAATCTGATTAAACTTCCATTTTATGAGTTTAATGTGGTTTTGGGGATGGATTGGTTATCTATCCACCAAACAACTATAGATTGCAAATGAAAGAGAGTTACATTGAAACTAGAAGAGGGTCGAGAGATAACAATTGTAGTTGTGAGAACTAACTTCTTATCGGATGTGATTTTTGCTACAGCTACTAAACGATTGATTATAAAAGGGTACATTGCTTATTTATGTTATGTAGTGGAGGCAAAAAGGGAAGGTCCAAAGGTATTATAAGTGCTTACTATCTAAGAATTTCTTGATGTGTTCCCTGATGAGTTACTATGCTTACCACCTGACAAGGAAGTTAAATTCTCCATTAATGTTGCTTCAGGCACTACTCCAATCTCCATTGCTCTTTGCAGAATGGCACCAACAAAATTGAAAGAATTGTAGATACATTTACAAGAGTTGCTTAACAAGGGGTTTATTAGACCAACTGTGTCACCCTGGGGAGTATCAGAGTTGTTTGTGAAGAAAAAGGATGGGACGTTCATATTATGTATAAATTATAGACAGTTAAACAAAGTGACCATTAAAAACAAATCCCCTTTCCTTATATAGAAGATTTGTTTCATCAACTAGAGGGAGCAGGTGTATTTTCAAAGATTGACCTGAGATTGGGATATTATCAATTGTTAGTGAAAGAAGTAGATGTACTTAAGACTGCCTTTCATACTAGATATGGCCACTATGTGGTCATGCAATTTGGGCTTACAAATGCACTAGCAACCTTTATAGAGTTAATGAATAGGGTTTTTTACCCTTATTTGGACCAGTTTATGGTATTCTTTATTGATGACATCTTAGTGTATTCCAAGATGCTGAAAGATCATGTTCAGCATTTGAGGATTATTTTACAACCTTGAGAGAAAAGCAACTACATGCTAAGTTTAGTAAGTGCGATTTTTTGCTAAATAAAGTGTCATTTTTGGGATATATGGTGTCTTCTAAGGGTATAAAAGTGGATCTTAAAAAGATTAAAGCAATTCTTCAGTGGAAGCTACCTAAGAATGTTACAGAAGTCACAAGTTTCCTAGGTTTAGCGTGGTACTATATGGGATTTATAAAGGGTTTCTCCGCCATTGTAGTTTCTCTGATTTGACTACTATAGAAGCATACCAAGTTTGAATGGACTGACAAATGCCAAGAAAGTTTCGAGAGACTTAAAGGTATTCTAATAGAAGCTCCTATACTCACTCAAAAGAAGTCAGGGAAGGACTTTATGATTTACAGTGATGCCTTAATAAATGGTTTAGACTGTGTATTGATGCAGAAAGGTAAGGTGATTGCTTATGCCTCCTGATAGCTCAAGACTTATGAGAAGAACTATCCTACTCATGATCTGGAGTTGGAAGCCATTATTTTCATTTTGAAGATCTGAAGGCATTATCTGTATGGAGAAAAATGCTACATCTACATAGACCATAAGAGTTTTAAATACATGCTTACTCAAAAGGAGCTTAATCTTAGTCAGAGATGTTGGTTAGAGTTGATTAAAGATTATAACTATTTCATCAACTAACATCCAGAAAAATCAAATATAGTAGCTGATGCACTCAGTAGGAAGTTTATGTCGGGTAATTTGAATGCTTTTAATGAATATGTTTAAGTGATTAATGAGTGTAAATGACTAATGATAGTGTTTACAGCTCTTTGTAGATATGAATTTTAGTTTAAGCTTGGCATAAGATAGAGCATTAATAGTTGAAATGCAAGTGAAACCTAACTTTGTAAAATAATTGAAAGCATCCCAGAAGCAAGATGATCGATTAGTGGCCATTGTAAACAAAGTTAGAGATAGCAGTGATATGGATTATTCTTTGAGTTATGATGGTAGCCTTTGCTACAAAAAGCGACTTTGTGTTCCAGATCAGGAGGAATGAAAGAAAAGCATCCTTACATAGTAGCTATGCTATGCATCCTAGCGGTTACAAGATGTACTAGGATTTGAAAGATTATTATTGGTGGCCAAGCATAAAGTAGGATGTGACAAAGTTTGTGGCTATGTGTTTAATATGTTAGCAGGTAAAAGTAGAGCACCAAGTTCCATCGAGTTTGCTTTATCCTATTTTGATACTAGAGTGGAAATGGGATAGAGTGACCATGGATTTTGTTACTAGATTGCTTGCAACTCAAAAAAAGCATGATGCTCTGTGGGTGATAATTGATAGACTCACCAAATCTACTCATTTCTCGCTAGTACGAATGGATTTTCCATTTACCAAGCTGGTAGAGATTTATATTCATGAAATAGTGAGGTTACATGGAGTACCCTTATCCATCATTTTTGACAGGGACCCCAGGTTCACCTTATACTTTTGGATAAGTTTGCAAGAAGCTTTGGGGACTAGATTCCACTTTAGCATAACATTCCACACTCAGACAGATGGTCAGTTAGAGCAGGTGATTTAAATACTTAAGGATATATTGCGTTGCTGTGAACTATAGTTTGGTAGCATTTAAGAGAAATATTTGTCTTTGGCAGAGTTTTCTTACAACAATAGTTACCAGTCCAACATAAAGATGGCACCTTTTGAGGCACTGTTAAAGTGTATGCCCTAGAGCCCATGTAAAAGGGATGTAAATTCATATTCTTAATAAAAAGGCATTATTCATTTATTAATGCTATATATTAAATACATGAGTTTGTATATCTTAAATTAATAAATGAAGTCCTAGATATTATAAACACAGTGCAAAGGCAATCATGAAAGTGTTTATGATATAAGTTGTCTATTGCATGCAAATGTGATAATATCTAAATATCCCTAGTCATAAAATTAACAAGATAGGATATTGTTAATCCAGACAGACTAGCACATGTTATGCTTCTTGAATAGTTCAAGCAGTGGTTCTCATAACTGAGATTATGGGTGATGATAAAGCTAACATGTGGATGCTTATTAGAAGAACAAGTTCATTGGAGACCTGTAAAGAGAATCTACACATGGATATTAAATCTATGTTAGTGAGGAATCTCTTTATAGCGATTGTGCAAGTATCCTTAGACTTGAGATCACCAAGGTTATCTTAAGTAGCAAGTGATATACTTTGACTCTATAACTGATTACTTCCAACTAGGGGTGAACATAGTTATGAGATTGGGAAAATTATGACCTACTTAAATATATTTAAGTGATTGATAAAGGATTCACCATCCCAGATTTATTAAGAGAAGTTATCTCGCATGATTTTATAATTGTCTTGTTCAGATAATCTCTGGTCAGAGTAATATGCCAAGATCGATAAGGATCCTTAAAGGGCATTTTGGGAACAATGGTTAAATTAATAGAACATACATAATTAGATTTATATGAGTTGACATAAATCCATACTCAGAATTTAATTGGGATAAGAGTGGTGAAAGGAGTAATCGCATGGTAATAGTTTCTATAGAAGGGTATAGTCAAAACCACTTGACTTTCCTAACATTTGGGTAGTCATGATGCCTAGCTAGAGGCCACTCATGACTTGTATAATAATGTATCATAAATATCAATAAGGGATTGATAAAATGATTTAAAAAAGTTAAAATCATATAAGTTTTGGATAGAACTCATAATTACATATTATACTGCCAATATGGACAAGAACCTAATAGGTCGCCCACATATAGAGTAAAGGATAAAATATTAAAATGACAAGGATAATAATATTTGATATTATTATGGGAGAAGAGAAATGAAAAAGAGAATAATTAATTAAAAAGATTAATTAATTATGATAAAGTAGAAATGTTTGCAGAATTTTTTAGAAATGTTATATAAAATGAACCTAATGGAAATATTGTATTTCATAATAAATTATTATTTGACTATAAGTATTATAGGGTTGATATAATAATTAATAGATCTATTGGAGAAATATATAAAGCCCATATAATTTGTTTAGGTGTAAAAACCCACCAGAGGATGGGTTCCACGCCAACTCTAAATAAAAGGCCTTCGAGGCCTAATTCTTAGAATAAAATAAATTAAATATATTTCATACGTATTATGGAGCCTATATATTTAATTTGGATGGATTTAGAATTAATTTAGATGATTAAATCCAAGTGAATGTATAAAGGGCCTAGTTTATGGGTTATGTGCATAATCTTTTGAGAAAGGACTTAAATTGGATTTAATTGAGCCTAAATATATTAATAATATTTTTAGAAGCCCAATTAATATTTCTCTAGCAATTTTAAAGAGCCCAATCCCATTATGAAGTTGGATCTTTAACCTAACTATAAAAATCCAAGATGATGGGATTTAGGATTAAGTGAGTTTCATAAGAAAAGAAATTCTCTAATTATTCTCTAACCCTAGCTACCACTCTCTCCTTCCTAGCATCAAGGAGAATTGGGCCAACCTTGTGTTTGTTGGGAATTATTGGTTACATGCATCTCATACATAAGCAAAATTTAAAATTTTTTAACTAATAGATCTGATCTTGCCATAATTTACAATATACATATTAATGGGAATAAGAAAAATCACCTTTGATTTTTGTTGAATAGTTGAATTTCCTTCTCACCGGGTTGTCGCAAACCACAGTGTCCAAAATCGAACACCTCTAATGAGTAATCCACACCAGAGAAGGATTGAATGAACAAACAATGGAGGAAACAAGGGGCTGGCTGAAATCCCCTTGATGCTAGAAAGGGGGTGGCGGCTAGGGTTGAGAGAAAAGTGAGAGAATTTTGTTTTCTCTTAATTGTTCACACTTACCCTAAAACCCTATCACTTGGATTTTTATAGTTAGGTTAAAAATCCAACTTTATAATAGTATTGAGCTCTTTAAAATTGCTGGATAAATATTAATTGGGCTTCTAAAATTATTAATAATTTATTTAGGCTCAATTAAATCTAATTTAAGGCATTTCACAAAATACTATGCACAAAACCCACAAACTAGACCCTTTGTGCATATACTTGGATTTAATTACCCAAATGAATTCCAAATCAATACAAATTAAATATGTAGGCTCTATAAAACTTATGAAATATATTTAATTTATTTTGGTCCAAGATTTAGGCCACTAAGGCCTTCTACCAGGAGGTGGCGTGAAACCCTTCCTCTGGAGGGTTTCTACATCAACTTCAATTCTTTAGGTCTCTTTAAATTTCTCCAATGGATCTATTAATTATTATATCAGTCCTATAACACTTATAGTCCAATTAATAATTAATTATGAAATACATTATTTCAATTAGGTTCATTTTACAAAAAAAATTTAAAAAGTTCTACGAATAATTTTACTTGATCATAATTAATTAAAATCTTTATTTAATTATTCTCTTATTCAATTCTCTATTCCCATAATAATATCAAATATTAATATTCTTGTCATTTTACCATTTTATCCTATTTTCTATATATGTGTGACATATTTGGTTCCTGTCCATATTGGCAGCATAATATGTAATTGTGATTCTATTCAAAACTCACATGATTTAAACTTTTTTAAATCATTTTATCAATCCCTATTGATATTCATGATACACTATTATAAAAATTATGATTGGCCTCTAGCTAGGTGTCATGACTACCCAAATGTTAGGAAAGTCAAGTGGTTTGACTATACCCTTCCATAAGAGCAATTACCATACAATTACTCCTTTCACCACTCTTATCTAAATTAGATTCTGAGCATGAATTTCTGTCAACTCATATAAATCTAATTATGTATGTTCTATTAATTTAACCATTGTTTCCAAAATGCCCTTCATGGATCTCTATCCATCTTTGCATATTACTCTGGCCAGAGATTCTCTGAACAAGGCAATTATAGAATCATGTAAGATAACTTTCCTTAATAAATTTGGGATGGTGAATCCTTTTTCCATCACTCAAATATCTTCAAGTAGGTCATGATATATCCAACCTCCTAACTATGTTCATCCCCAGATGGAAATAATCAGTTATGGAGTTAAAGCATACCACTTGTTACTTAAGATAACTTTGGTGATCTCAAGTCTAAGGATACTTGCACAACCACTGTGAAGAGATTCGTCACTGACATAAATTTAATATCCATATGAGGATTCTCTTTGTAGGTCTCCAATGAACTTGTTCTTCTAACAAGCATCCATATGTTAGCTTTGATTATCTTTCACAATCATAGTTATGAGAACCACTGCTTGAACCAGTCAAGAAGCATAACATGTGCTAGTCTGTCTAAATTAACAATGTCCTATCTTGTTAATTGTATGACTAGGGATATTTAGATATTAACACATTTACATGCAATAGATATCTCATATCATGAACACTTTCATGATTGCCTTTGCACTGTGTTTATAATATCAAGGATTTCATTTATTAATTTAAGATTTACAAACTCTGTATTTAAACATAGCATTAATAAATGAATGATGCCTTGTATTAAGAATATAAAATTCATACATATGAAATACATCCCTTTTACATGGGCTCTAGGGCATACTCTCTAACAATCTCCCACTTGCACTAGAGCCAATCACTCATATGTCTTTGACCCATGCTATTTATATGGTAATCGTGCTTTATCTGGGAAAGTGATTTAGTGAAGGGATCCGCCACATTATCATCTGTAGGGACCCTTTCTATTTTCACATCAGTTCTAGCTACCATTTCCCTTAAGAGATGGTAGCATCTGAGAACATGCTTGGATCGTTGATGAGACCATAGTTCCTATGCTTGCGTAATGGCTCCATTATTGTCACAATATAAAGGAATTGGATTAATAATGCTAGGCACCACTCCTAGTTCAGATATGAACTTTTTGATCTATATTGCTTATTTGGCTGCTTTCGAAGTAGTAATGTACTCAGCTTCTATCGTGGAATCAACAATTATTTCTTGTTTTGAACTCTTTCAACTAACTGCCCCTCCTTCCATTATAAACACATAACTAGATTGTGATTTACAATCATCTTTGTCAGATTGAAAGATGGTATTTGTATACCCATTTACTTCCAAACTGCCCTCTCCATATACCAAGAATATATCTTTAGTCCTTTTCAAGTACTTAAGGATATTCTTGATAGCTACCTAGTGTTCCTCTCCAAAATTTGATTGGAATATGCTTGTGACAATCAAATTAAATGCTACATCTAGATGTGTACATAACATAGCATACATGATAGAACCAATTGCAGATGCATATGGTATTCTATTCATGCTCTCTCTATCCTCTAGTGTCTGCGGACACATAGACTTAGAAAGGTGTTTCCCATGCACCATGCGTATAAACCCTTTCTTAGAGATATCCATATTGAACCTCTTCAATACTTTATCTATATATGTACTTTGAGAAAGAACTAGCAACCTATTGGATCTATCTCTATAGATCCTTATTCCCAGAATATAGGATGCTCTTCCAAGGTATTTCATGGAGAATTGCTTGGATAACCATATTTTAACCGATTGGAGAAGAGAAATGTTGTTTCCCATGATCAATATGTCATCCACATATAAAACCAGGAAGACAATTGCACTCCCACTGACCCTTTTATACACACAAGGTTTATCTTCATTCTGTGAGAAATCAAACTCTTTGATTGTCTCATTGAATCATATGTTCCAGCTTCTAGAGGCTTGCTTCAATCCATAAATGGATCTTTAAAGCTTACATACCTTTTCGCCATTTCCTGATATGAACCCTTCTGGTTGTGTCATATACACATCCTCAGTTAAATTTCCATTTAGGAAATCTGTCTTCACATCCATTTACCAAATCTCATAATCATAATGAGCTATAATAGCTAAAAGTATTCTTAGACTTAAGCATCGCTACATGAGCCTTTTGCTACTAAGCAAGCTTTATAGGTAACTATATTACCTTCCATGTCGATCTTTTTTTTGAAGACTCATTTGCACCCTATGGGTTTTATTCTTTCAGGTGGTTGAGTTAAAGTCCATACTTTATTCTCATACATGGAGTCCATTTCAGACTACATAGCCTTAAGCCATAAATCACGTTCTGAACTATTCAAAACTTTTTGATAACTTGTAGGCTCATTGTCCTCTACTACAGTTATGCCTCTATCCGAATCAATGTGAATTCCATATCTCACAGGGATAGAATGCATCCTAGTAGATCTTCTAGGATTTTGTGTGTAATCAAGTTCAATTGTAATCTCATCATTATGAAATTCAGTCTTGGGTTCAATCGGTTGATCTACTTCTATTTGTCGGTTTTGAACTTCACCAAGTTCAATTTTACTCCACTGTCCTCTCGTAGGATAAATTCTCTTTCCAATAAGATAACATGCCTTGAAACAAACACCTTTTGTTCTAAGGGATGGTAGAAATAATATCCAAACATTTCTTTTGGATATCCCACAAATAAACATTTGTCAGACTTAACATCTAGTTTGTCTGACATTATCCTCTTCACATAAGCAGGACAACCCCATACTTTCATATGAGAAAGTGTGGGTTTCTTGTTATTCTACATCTCATATGGAGTAACATCAACCGATTTACTGGGAACTCTATTTAAGACATAAATAGCAGTTTCTAGTGCATACCCCCAAAAGGACTTAGGTAAGTCTACTCGGCTCATCATGGATAGAACCATATCTAATAGTGTTCGATTTATCCTTTCAGATACACCATTGTGTTATGGTGGAGTCCATTGAGATAAAATCCCATTATCTCTAAGATAATCTTGAAATTCTTGGCTTAAGTATTCTCCACCTCTATTTGATCTAAGTGTTTTAATACTCTTGCCAAGCTGCTTCTCTACTTCTTTTCTGGATTCTTTGAACTTTTCAAATGCTTTTGATTTATATTTCATTAGATAGATATATCCAAATCTTGAGTAATCATCTATGAAAGTAATGAAGTAGGAGTAACCTCCTATAGCATGTGTAGTCATTGAACCACATACATTTGAATGTATTAAGTCCAAAATCATTTTAGCTAGTTCTCCTTTACCAATAAAGGGAGCTTTTATCATTTTTCCCAATAAAAAAGATTCATATGTATCAAATGATTCATATTCAAATGATACCAAATCACCTAACTTGTGTAATTTAGTCATGCATTTCTCATTTATATGTCCTAAATGACAATGCCATAAAGATGAGGTATTTAGATTATCTTGTTTCATTCTCTTGGTATCCACATTATGCACTTCTTTAATTAAATCAAGAACAAATATACAATTCTCAATGATAGCTTGTGCATAAAACATATTGTTCTTAAAAATGTAACAACACTTGTCCTTTAAAGAAATGTCATAATCGTTCAATAAACAACTAAAAGAAATAATACTTTTGGATAAACCTGGAACATAATAACAATTATTTAATTCCAATATTAATCCACTTCGAAGAGGCAAATGGCAAGTCTCCACAACTGTTCTAGAGATATTTTGTCCATTAGCTGACTGCAAACATATTTTTTCCTTTCCAACTCTTCTAAAGCTTCTAAGCCCCTGTAGATCATTACACAAATGAGATCCACATCCGGTATCTAATACCCAAGATTGTTTTGAAACAATAGAATAAGTTTTAATTTCAATCATATGAATAGCTAAAGTAGAAGCATCAGCTTGCTTATTCTCCTTGAGAGAATCTAGATATGCCTTGTAGTTACACTTCCAATGACCATATTTTCCACAATGGAAGCAAGTTCCTTTGGTATTCTCTTTCTTGGCAACCATCTTCTTAGAGATCCCACCATTTTTTGGCTGTGCCTTGGTTATCTTCTTCTTCTGCTTCTAGCCTTTAGTAGAAGTGACAACCATGACACTTTTTGGATCCTTTTTGAAGGATCCATCAGCTGTTTTGAGCATGTTGATTAACTCAGGAATGGATACTTGGATCTTATTCATGTTGAAGTTAAGCACGAAAGGTGCATAACTTAGAACCAATGAGTACAAGATTAAATCTATGTATAGATCATTATCCATTACATAACCAAGTGTACGTAAATGCTCAATATACCCATACATCTTCAATGCATGAGTAGCAGCCGAAGTGCCTTCCACCATTTTGCAGCTAAAAAGAGCTCGAGCAATCTCATATTGCTCAGTTCTATCTTGAGAAGAAGGAAGCTCCTTTAAATGCAAAATGATGGTTCTAGCATCCATCATCTCATGTTGTTTCTGAAGCTCTGAGGACAAAGCACCCAGCATCAGACATGTTGCTGCTTCACTATCCTCTATGTATTTTCGATAAGTGCCCTTGATCTTATCAATGGCATCATCTGATGGAAGTGGTGGTGGATCTTTATCCAAGATATAATGGATCTTTTCAGCTCTAAGAACAATTCTCACTTGCCTAATCCAATCAAAATAGTTGCTGCCAACCAGCTTGTTATCCAAGATTGATCGTATATTAATGTTTGATGTGCTCATGATGATGACCTAGATGTGAAAAAGAAAACATATGAGAGTGTGTTCATATATATGTATGCATTAATTAGGTCTTTAATTAATCCATTTACTCCCACTATTTTATTGTGAATTAATAGCCCTCACTATATAATCTGAGAAAACCTAATGGTTTTCTTAATGGACCAATATGCAATCCTTGATGTGTAATTTGACATTGACTGTGGTCAACAAGCCAAACTCCATACCCTTAAAAGGTAGGTATATCTATACCAATTGTGTCTCTACACAACAATTGGATCATTAGGTTATCAACTCTTGATACATGCATATCATATATGCATTTCCTAATCTTGCCTTTAGAACTATTAGCCTTGACTGTGGTCAACAAGCTAATCGGCTAGCTAAGATGACCCATTTAATTAGATTTGAACATATTCGATATAATGTGAGCTTGATTGTGGTCAACAACCCATACTATAAAGAACTTTGGTTCTCCTCAAATTAATGGAAGGCTTATATACCTTAGTATTAGTATGAGGGATTTTAGTTATTTAAGTCTCATCATACATGGTTGGCATACATTTGTATGCATCTTATATCTATCACATAAATATAAGCATACAAATATGGTATAGTTATGGACTTTACTACATTGATTTTCCTGAGCCAAAAGGGAAATCAAAAGGTCACACCTAGGTAGTATGCATGATTCAAATAAGTAAAAATAATTACAATATCTTCAAACTTGTTGGATCTCCATCCGGCCCATCTTGCTCCTTGATAGTGCTCTCCATCTCTATCTATATTTCTAATCTAAGTAATCTAAATCTAATTACATTGCAATTTAAAAAAGAAATACAAACCAAAAATAAGTGGCCAGGACATGAAAGTCCTCATTGGGCCGAAAGATGCATTATGCTCAATCACATTGGGCCTTTGTCCATAACTATCTATCAATCATGCCAATCATACACCCTTATATGCATATCTAATGCATAAAATAAAACATATAATGGATTACTAACTTTGTTTCAACTCTTGAAATATACTTTTGAGTTATTTTAATAATGTGATCAAATTAGAAAACTTTTTCCATTTTGGAAACTTCCATTTTAGGAAACCCTTTTGCATGCATGTGTTATTGCCTTAATAATCAATCCAATTGATTAATAATTAATAATTAATTGATTATTTAATTAATTAATCATATTAAATAATTAAAATAATTAATTTTGGGCTTAAGATAAAGGGTAGGCCGAAACCCACTAAATTAAACCCTAAATGTGTTCACACACAAACTAGTTTTGTGTCTATTGGACCATTTGGGCCTTTGAATTTGCCAAGCCCACTCCAGCCCTAAAAATTCATTAATAAACATAATTATAATTTATAATATTTAATTTAAATAAGCTCCTTGAGCTCACCAAGTCATTCACTAATTTAAATTAAGTTCGTAAACATAATTAAGCCCATTAAGTGGTTTTAATGAATTAAAATTAATCCAATTAATTTAAGGCCCATTTTAATTAATCCAATTAATTAAAAATACATTAATATATCAGATATATCAGATTTAAAAGATTAAAAATCGTTCTAAATGTGAACAAACCAAGAACACACGAAGAACACCAATTTATCGAACTTTTCGACTAAACCAGTTTTAATGCAAAACTTGCTCGATTTTAATTTTGTTTGATCATATGGCTTAATATCACATATTAAAAAAATAAATTATCATCAAAATAATCTTAGAGTGGATCAATAAAAAAATTAATTTAGAACAACCCCTAAACTTTATTGAAAAATAAAAGCCATTCACGGCATTCTCTATGATTCTTTTCTCAAAAGAATCGTTTTTATTTTTCGTTTTATATATTTGATCACATATATCAAGAAATCAATATTTCTCATTCATGAAAAATCAAATATGATATTTTAAAGTTCATGAAATAAATAACTCAAAAAAAAAAAACTATTCCGTAGAAAAATATAGAATTGTAGATTCATGGCAAAACCAAGGCTCTGATACCATGTTGGGCATTATCGGTTGCATGCATCACATACATAAGCGGAATTTAAAATTTTTTAACCAATAGATCTAATCTTGCCATGAATTTACAATATACATATTAATGGAAATAAGAAAAATCACCTTTCATTTTTTTGAACAGTTGATTTTCCTTCTCACTGGGTTGTCGCAAACCACAGTGTCCAAAATTGAACACCTCCAATAAGTAATCCACACTAGAGAAGGATTGAATAAACAAACAATGGAGGAAAAAAAGGGCTGGCCGAAATCCCCTTGATGCTAGCAAGGGGGTGGCATCTAGGGTTGAGAGAAAAGTGAGAGAAATTTGTTTTTTCTTAATTGTTCACACTTACCCTAAAACCCTATCACTTGGATTTTTATAGTTAGGTTAAAAATCCAAATTTATAATAGGATTGGGCTCTTTAAAATTAATTTTTAAATATTAATTGGGCTTCTAAAATTATTAATAATTTATTTGGGCTCAATTAAATCCAATTTAAGCCCTTTCATAAGAGACTATACACAAAACCCATAAACTAGACCTTTTGTGCATATACTTGGATCTAATTACCCAAATGAATTCCAAATCCATCCAAATTAAATATGTAGGCTCCATAACACTTATAAAATATATTTAATTTATTTTGATCCAAGATTTAGGCCTCTAAGACCTTATACCAGAAAGTGGCGTGAAACCCTTCCTCTAGAGGGTTTCTGCACCAACTTCACTTCTTTGGGCCTCTTTAAATTTCTTCAATGGATCTATTAATTATGAAATACATTATTTCAATTAGGTACATTTTACAAAACTTTTCTAAAACGTTCTACGAACAATTTTACTTGATCATAATTAATTAAACTCTTTAATTAATTATTCTCTTATTCATTTCTCTATTCCCATAATAATATCAAATATTATTTTCCTTATCATTTTACCATTTTATCATTTTCTCTATATGTGTGTGACATATTGGGTTCCTGTCCATATTGGCAGCATAATATGTAATTGTGAGTTCTATTCAAAACTCACATGATTTAAACTTCTTTAAATCATTTTATCAATCCCTATTGATATTCATGATACACTATTATATAAAAAATGATTGGCCTCTAGCTAGGCATCATGACTACCTAAAATGTCAGGAAATTCAAGTGGTTTGACTATACACTTCCATAGAAATTGTTACCATGCAATTACTCTTTTCACCACTCTTATCTCAATTAGATTCTGAGTATGGATTTCTGTCAACTCATATAAATCTAATTATGTATGTTCTATTAGTTTAACCATTGTTCCCAAAATTCCGTTCTTGGATCTCTATCCATCTTGGCATATTACTCTAGCCAGAGATTCTTTGAACAAGGCAATTATAGAATCATGTGAGATAACTTCCCTTAATAAATCTGGGATGGTGAATCCTTTATCAATCACTCAACTGTCTTCAAGTAGGTCATGATATACCCAACCTCCTAACTATGATCACCCCCATTTAGAAGTAATCAGTTATGGAGTCAAAGTATACCATTTGCTACTTAGGATAACTTTGGTGATCTCAAGTCTAAGGATACTTGCACAACTACTATGAAGAGATTCCATACTAACATAGATTTAATATCCATGTGAGGATTCTCTTTGTAGGTCTCCAATAAACTTGTTCTTCTAACAAGCTTCCAAATGTTAGCTTTGATTATCTTCCATAATCACAGTTATGAGAACCACTGCTTGAACGATTTAAGAAGCATAACATGTGCTAGTTTGTCCGAATTAACAATGTCCTATCTTGTTAATTCTATGACTATGGATATTTAGATATTAACACATTTGCATGCAATAGACATCTCATATCAGGAACACTTTCATGATTGCCTTTGCACCGCATTTATAATATTAAGGACTTCATTTATTAATTTAATATTTGCAAAATCATGTATTTAAACATAGCATTAATAAATGAATGATGCCTTTTATTAAGAATATAAAATTCATACATATGAAATACATTCCTTTTACATGGGCTCTAGGGCATACTCTCTAACAATGTTTCCATCATTTTTGGTTCATTTGATCCTTCTCTAGTGTGGATTACAATTGGAGGTGTTCTATTTTTGACACTGTGGTTTGCGACAACCTGGTGAGAAGGAAAAATAACTATTTAACAAAAATAAAAGGTGATTTTTATAATTTTCATTAATATTTATATTGCAAATTCATGACAAGATCAGATATATTGGTTAAAAATTTTAATTTCCTCTTATACATGTGATTTATGTAACCGATTAATTCCTAACATGGTATCAGAGCTAGGTTTTGCCATAAATCTACAATTTTATAATATTCGCTGAATAGTTTTCCTTTTTATTTTTGAGTTATTTATTTCATGAAATTTAAAATATTAGATTTGATTGTTCATGAATAAGAAATATTGATTTCTGGATGTATGTGATCAAATATATAAAATGAAAAATAAAACGATACTTTTATGTAAAGGATTATTCTTTAAGCATGAAGAATTTTATTTTTCAATAAACGTTTAGGGGATGTTCTAAATTAAATTTTTATTCATCCACTCTAAAATTATTTTGATGATAATTTATGTGTTTAATATGTGATATTAAGCCATAGGATCAAACAAAATTAAAATCGAACAAGTTTTGCATGAAAACTAGTTTAATTGAAAAGTTCAATAAATTGGTGTTCTTCGTGTGTTCTTGGTAAGTTCATGTTTAAAATGATTTTTAAATATTCTAAATATGATATATTTTAATTAATTGGATTAATTAAAATGGGCCTTGAATTAATTGGATTAGTTTTAATTCATTAAAACCATTTAATAGGCTTAATTATGGTTACAGATTTGATTTAAATTAGTGAATGACATGGTGGGCCAAAAGACCTGATTTAAATTAAACATTACAGATTTTAATTAAGTTTATTAATGTGTTTTAAGGGCTGGGGTGGGCTTGGTTCATTCCAAAAAGCCCAAATGGTCCAAAAGACACAAAACTAGTTTGTATGTGAACACACTTTAGGATTTAAATTGTAGGTTTCGGCCTACCCAATATTATTTTAAGCCCAAAAATGATTCTTTAATTTTTTAATATGATTAATTAATTAAATAATCAATTAATAAACAATTAATAATCAATTGGATTGTTAATTAAGGCAAGAACACATGCATGCAAAAAGGTTGCCTAAAATGGAAAGTTTCCAAAATGGAAAAAGTTTATAATTTGATCACATTATTAAAATAACTCAAAAGGTAAGTTTCAAGAGTTGAAACATAGTTTGTATTCTTTTATATGATTTTACTTTTATGCATTAGAAGTGCATATAAAGGTGTATGATTGGCATGATGGATAGTTATGGACAAAGGCCCAATGTGATTGAGCATAATGCATGTTTTGGCCCAATGAGGACTTTTATGTCCCGACCACTTATTTTTTATTTGTATTTTCTTTCTAAATTTTAATATGTAATTAGATTGCTTAGATTACAATTAGAGATAGATATGGAGACCACTATCAAGGAGCAAGATGGGTCAGATGGACATCTAACTAGATTGAAGATAATGTAATTATTTTTTACTTGTTTGAATCATGCATATTACCTAGGTTTGACCTTTTGATTTCCCTTTTGGCTCGGGGAGGTCAATATAGTATTGTCCATAACTATACCATATTTGTATGCTTATATTTATACGACAGATATAGGATGTATATCAATGTATGCCAACCATGTATGATGAGACTTAATTAACTAAAATCCCTCAAACTAATACAAAGGTATATATGCCTTCCATTAATTGGAGGAGAACTAGAGTTCTTTATAGTATGGGTTGTTGACCACAGTCAAGCTCATATTATATCGAATATGTTTAAATCTGATTAAATGGGTCATCTTAGCTACCCCATTAGCTTGTTAACCACAGTCAAGGCTAATGGTTTTGGAGACAAGATAAAGTAATGCATATATGATATGCATGCATCAAGAGTTGATAACCTAATAATCCAATAGATGTGTAAAGAAACAATTGGTATGGAGATACCTACATTTCAAGGGTATGGAGTTTGACTTGTTGACTATAGTCAAGGTTAAATTTCATATCAAGTGTTGGATATTGGCCCACTAAGAAAACTAGCAGGTTTTCTCACGTTATATAGTGAGGGCTATTGATTCGCAATAAAATAGTGGGAGTAAATAGATTAATTAAAGACCTAATTAATGTATACCTATATATGAACATACTCTCATATATTTTTCTTTTTCACATTTAGGTCATCATTATAAGCACATCAAACATAAATATACGATCAAAATTGGATAACAAGCTGGTTGGCAACAATTATTCTAACTGGATCAAACAAGTGAGAATTATTCTCAAAGATGAAAAGATCCATTATGTCTTGGATAAAGAATTATTCTCAGCTATGTTTAAATACATGAGTTTGTATATCTTAAATTATTAATTGAAGTCTTAGTTATTATAAACACAATGCAAAGGCAATCATGAAAGTGTTCATGATATGAGATGTCCATTACATGCAAATGGGATAATATCTAAATATCCAGAGTCATAGAATTAACAAGATAGGACATTATTAATCCAGACAGACTAGCACATGTTATGCTTCTTGATTAGTTCAAGTAGTGGTTCTTATAACTATGATTATAGGTGATGATCAAAGCTAACATGTGGATACTTGTTAGAAGAACAAGTTCATTAGAGACCTGTAAAGAGAATCCTTATATGGATATTTAATCTATATCAGTGAGGAATCTCTTTATAGTGGTTGTACAAGTATCCTTAGACTTGAGATCACCAAGGTTATCTTAAATAGCAAGTGATATACTTTGACTTTATAACTGATTACTTCCAATTGGGGGTGAACATAGTTAGGAGTTTGGGTATATTATGACCTACTTAAAGATAGTTGAGTGATTGATAAAGGATTCACCATACCATATTTATTAGGGGAAGTTATCTTGTATGATTCTGTAATTGCCTTGTTCAGAGAATCTCTGGCCAGAGTAATATGTCAAGATGGATAGGGATCTACGAAGGGCATTTTGGGAACAATGGTTAAATTAATAGAACATACATAATTCGATTTATACGAGTTGACATAAATCCATACTTAGAATCTAATTGAGATAAGAGTGGTGAAAGGAGTAATTGCAAGATAATTATTTTTATGCAAGGGTATAGTCAAAACCAACTGAATTTCCTGACATTTGGGTAGTCATAATGCATAGCTAGAGGCCGCTCATGACTTGTATAATAGTGTATTATAAATATCAATAAAGGATTGATAAAATTATTTAAAGAAGTTTAAGTCATATGAGTTTAGGATAGAACTCAAAATTACATATTATATTGCCAATATGGATAGGAAGCTAATAGGTCACACACATAAAAAGTAAAGGATAAAATGGTAAAATGACAAGGATAATAATATTTGATATTATTAAGGGAGAAGAGAAATGAATAAGAGAATAATTAATTAAAGAGCTTAATTAATAATGATCAAGTAGAAATGTTCGCAAGACTTTTTAGAAATGTTTTACAAAATGGTCCTAATTGAAATATTGTATTTCATAATTAATTATTATTGTACTATAAGTGTTATTAGGCTGATATAATAATTAATAAATCCATTGGAGAAATATATGAGGCCCAGAGAATTGGTTTTGGCATAGAAACCCACCAGAGGACGGGTTACATGCCAACTCCAAATAGAAGGCCTTAGAGGCCTAATTCTTGGACTAAAATAAATTAAATATATTTCATAATTGTTATGGAGCGTATATATTTATTTTTGATGGATTTAGAATTAGTTTGGATGATTAAATCCAAGTGAATACATAAAGGGCCTAGTTTATGGGTTATGTGCATAGTCTTTTGAGAAAGGACTTAAATTGGATTTAATTAAGCCCAAATAAATTAATAATATTTCTAGAAGACCAATTAATATTTCTCTAGAAATTTTAAAGAGCCCAATCCCATTATGATGTTGGATTTTTAAGCTAACTATAAAAAGCCAAGATGATGGGATTTAAGGTTAAATGAGTTTCATAAGAAAAGAAATTCTCTAATTATTCTCTAACCCTAGCCACCACTCTCTCCTTACTAGCAATAAGAAAAATTCGACCAGCCTTGTGATTCCATCATTTTTTGGTTCATTTGACCCTTTTCTAGTGTGGATTACAATTGGAGGTGTTCTATTTTGGACATTGTGGTTTGCGATAACCTGGTGAGAAGGAAAAACAATTATTCAACAAAAATCAAAGGTGATTTTTCTTATTTTCATAAATATTTATACTGTAAATTCATGGTAAGATCATAAATATTGGTTAAAATTTTTAATTTTCGCTTATACATGTGATGTATGTAATCGATTAATTCCCAACAGGCACTCTACGAGAGAAAGTGTAGAACTCCCTTATGTTGGATAGTGTTGAGTAAAAAGAAGGTGGTAGGTTCTAACTTGATCCATGACTTAGAGGAACAAGTGTGAGTTATCAAAGATAGATTAAAGGAAGTTATGGACCATCAAAAGTCTTATGCAGATTTGAAACGAAAAGATATAGAATTCCAAGTTAGAGATAAAGTATTTCTGAAGGTATCTCCTTTGAAGAAATTTTTGAGATTCGGTAGAAAGGGCAAGCTAAGTCTAAGATTTATCGGTCCATATAAGATACTTCAATTAGTAGGTCCTATAGCTTGCCCGTTGAAGTTACCACCAGAGTTAACAAAGATTCATGATGTGTTCTATGTGTCAATGCTCTAATGGTATAGATCTGATCCTAGCCATATGATCACTTCAGAAGAGATTCAAGTGCAAGTTGATATGACCTATGAAGAAAGATGGGTGAAGATTTTATCCAGATAGATTAGACAGCTCAGAAATAAGTAAAGTCCACTATTGAAGGTGCTTTAAAACAATCAAAATATGGAAGGGGCTACATGGGAGCCAGAAGCTATAATGATGCAATAGTATCCTCTGCTCTTTGATATAGGTAAATTTTAAGGATGAAATTTCTTTTATTAAGGGAGAATTGTAATGGATTTAATATTGGATTAGCCATGATAGTATTTTTCAATAGTGAATAGTGCTTCTGGGGTGAAAAAGTACATCGAAAGTGAAAAATATTTTATTCGACCATTGAAAAATATTACTCATGGTTAGTCTAGGGGTGAAAATTTAAAGTAAAACTGAGGTCAGATATACCTCTAAAAGTCAAAAATATGAAAACAAGGTCATGGTTTGATTCAAATAGTAATTAGATTGACTTAAATTTGATCAAGCACTTAAAAATAGTAAGCGAGCTCTGAAAATCACAAAACTGCAAATTTCCTGAAATGATATTTAGAATTTTTTGGCTATAAAAAGGAAAATTTTCGATGACACCGACAAATGTCGAATTAAATTGATCTGATTGAATGGAATTGAAAATGGATTCTAATTGAGTTAAAATTTTTCATACAGCCTATTTTATGCATGTTATGAATGATGAAATCAAATTTAGGATGATTTGGATTTGGAAAGTGAGAAAACCATAGAAAAATTTCATATTGATCCTAAATCAAGGTTTTGGGCTTGAAAGAGTGGGCTTTGTATTAAACCTCCATTAAAGCCACTATAAAAGCCAAAAGGGAGAAGATTTTTATAAGTGTCATCCTTATCTCTCAGCCTTTTTTCCCTTTCTTGGATGAACTTACCATTTCCCATTCTCTTTCAAATTTCTTTAAGCTTTCTCTCAAATCCTCACCTAATCCATGCATGCCAAGCGTAATTTAACCTCCCTATAAAGTTCTTAAGGTCTCTACTTTTTGGTTTGAGTGAGATTAGTGGGAAACATTGGGGGTTATAATGAAAGGCTTAAAAGTTGGTAAGTGAAATTTAAGGTTTAAATTTTGTTTGAGGTGCCTAAAGTAGCTGTTGTGTACCTAGAGTTCATTTATGAAGTTATTTTAAGCAAAAGAGATCAAAATCTTAATGTTTTATTTGATGTGAAATTCGGCCCTTTGTAGATTTTTAAGGTGGTGTGCAAGCTTTTAAGGGAAAAGTAAGGAAAATGAAGTCTAGGGAAGCAAAAGCAAGTGAAAAAGGTTTGTGACTATAAAATCCATCAATTTCCTTTAATTTTGTATGTAATTACAATAGTTAACTTAGATGAATTTGTGTAAAATGCATGTTTAATTAAAATTGAGCTTAGAATAATGATTAAGAGCCTTAATAATTGCATTTGGAAAGCTTAAATTGAATAAAAAGTATTGGCAAGGTGTGAAACCTCATATAGCCGAATGGGTTCTTAAGGCATACTAAGGTATATTTTATGTATTTATATTGGTTCTTGCCTTAAAATGAAATTAGACATGAAAATAAGTATCCATGAAATTATTTATAATTTATGAAATTTATATTAATATTTTTGAGAAAGAAATTGTATTATGTTTAAAGTGAGATTGTTAAATTATTATGAAATAATTCATGAAACAAGTGAAAATGATGAGTTATAATGAGATAATTCATAAAATGTGCAAAAGTAATGAAAAAGTTAAGTGATTAGTTTACTGAATTGCCAGTGCAGGTGAAGTGTTAAAATGTGAAAAGTGAATGTAAGACAAATTATTTTGCCCTTAGTAGTGGTTAGGCAGTTAAAATCTAGTTTAGGATATGATTGGCTAACCCTAGGGACACCCATACCATGATGCAAGTCATGGCGGCTTGCTTTACTATGGCAGCTTTGTAATGATCTTCCATATTTCAGTGTTAATTATTCAGTAAAAGTGATGGAGTGGTCCTTCGATATCATTTCTTAGTGTAGTGTTGTGGGCCTATGGGATCCACATCTTGTATATCCAGTCTAAAGATTTCTGCCAAGATTGTTATAGGGGTATAATGGTAAAAATGAGTTAAAGTGTAAAAAGTGAAGGAAAATTGAGAATTAGAGTAAAAAAGACCTATATGAAAGAGAATGAAAAGTTTAAGGTCAAAATGGTAATTTGCCAAAATAATGAATTTAGTGGGTAAAAATGATAAAGTAGTAAATGTACGATAAAAATGGTAAAATAGTGAATGAATGGCTTAAAATTGAATTTTTGTAATTTTAGAGGACTAAAATGTAATTTGACATTGTAAGAAAGTATGCCCTAGAGCGCATGTAATAGGGATGTATTTCATATGTATGAGTTTATATTCTTAATAAAAGACATCATTCATTTATTAATGCTATGTTTAAATACATGAGTTTGTAAATCATAAATTAATAAATGAAGTCCTAGATATTATGAACACAGTGCAAAGGCAATCATGAAAATGTTCATGATATGAGATGTCTATTGAATGCAAATGTGTTAATATCTAAATATCCCTAGTCATATAATTAACAAGATAGAGCATTATTAATTCGGACAGACTAGCACATGTTATGCTTCTTGAATGGTTCAAGCAGTGGTTCTCATAACTGTGATTATAGAAGATAATCAAAGCTAACATGTGGATGCTTGTTAGAAGAACAAGTTCATTAGAGACCTGCATAGAGAATCCTCACATGGTTATTAAATCTATGTCAGTGAGGAATCGCTTCATAGCGGTTGTGCAAGTATCCTTAGACTTGAGATCACCAAAGTTATCTTAAGTAGCAAGTGGTATATTTTGACTACATAACTTATTGCTTCAAACTGGGAGTGAACATAGTTAGGAGATTGGGTATATCATGACCTACTTGAAGATAGTTGAGTGATTGACAAAGGATTCACCATCCTAGATTTAATAAGGGAAGTTATCTCGCATGATTCTATAATTGCCGTGTTTAGAGAATCTCTAGCTAGAGTAATATGCCAAGATGGATAGAGATCCATGGAGGGCTTTTTGGAAATAATGGTTAAATTAATAGAACATACATAATTAGATTTATATGAGTTGACAGAAATCCATACTCAGAATCTAATTGAGATAAGAGTGGTGAAAGGAGTAATTGCACGGTAACTGTTTCTATGGAGGGGTATAGTCAAGCCACTTGACATTCCTAACATTTAGGTAGTCATGATGCCTAGCTAGAGGCCAATCATGACTTGTATAATAATATATCAAAAATATCAATGGGGATTGATAAAATGATTTAAAGGAGTTTAAATCATATGAGTTTTGAATAGAACTCACAATTACATATTATACTAATAATATGGACATGAACCCAATAGGTCACACACATATAGAGAAAAAGGATAAAATGGTAAAATGACAAGGATAATAATATTTGATATTATTATGGGGATAGAGAAGTGAATAGGATAATAATTAATTAAAGAGTTTAATTAATTATGATCAAGTAAAATTATTCGCAGAACTTTTCTGATATGTTCTGTAAAATTAGACCTAATTAAAATAATGTATTTCATAATTAATTATTATTGAACTATAAGTTTTATAGGGCTGATATAATAATTAATAGGTCCATTGGAGGAATTATAAAGGCCCAAAGAAGTGAAGTTGGCACAGAAGCCCTCCTGAAGAAGGGCCACACGTCAACTCTAAAAAAATGACCTTAGAGGCCTATTTCTTAGACCAAAATAAATTAAATATGTTACATAAGTGTTATGGAACCTACATATTTAATTTGGTTGGATTTGGAATTCATTTGGGTAATTAAATCCAAGTATATGTACAAAGGGCTTAGTTTGTGGGTTTTGTGCACAGTCTTTTATGAAAGGGCTTAAATTGGATTTAATTGAGCAACCCAAATAGTTATAAATAATTCCAGAAGCCCAATTAATAATTCTCCAGAAATTTTAAAGAGCCCAATCCCATTATGAAGTTGGATTTTTAACCTAACTATAAAAGTCCAAGTGATGGGAAAATATGGTTAAGAGTGTGTGAACACTTAAGAAAAGTTTATTCTCTTTTTCTCTCTACCCTAGCCGCCATTTCCAAAGCTAGATTCTAGGGTTTTTGTCCAGCCCTTGTTTTCTACCAATTTTTGGTTCATTCTATCATTCTCAAGTGTGGATTACTCATTGGAGGTGTTCGATTTTGGACACTGTGGTTTGCGACAACCCTGTGGGAAGGAAAATCAACTGTACAACAAAAATCAAAGGTGATTTTTCTTATTCTCATTAATATGTATATTGTAAATTCGTGGCAAGAACAGATATATTGGTTAAAAATTTTAAATTTTGCTTACGTATGAGATGCATGTAACCAATAATTCCCAACATGGTATCAGAGCCTCAGTTTTGCAATGAATATACAATTCTATATTTTTCTGCGGAATAAGTTTTATTTTTTGAGTTATTTATTTCATGAACTTTAAAATATCGTATTTGATTGTTCATGAATGAGAAATATTGATTTCTAGATATAAGTGTGATCAAAGATATAAAACAAAAATAAAAACGATTCTTTTGAGAAAAGAATTTTTGGTTTTTGCTTGAATAGCTTTTAATTTTAGGGGCTGTTCTAAATTAATTTTTTATAGATCCATTATAAGATCATTTATATGATAATTTATGTGTTTAATATGTGATATTAAGCCATTGGATCAAACGAAATTAAAATCGAACAAGTTTTGCATGAAAACTAGTTTAGTCGAAAAGTTCGATAAATTGGTGTTCTTGGTGTGTTCTTGATGTGTTCTTGTTTAGAACAATTTTTAATCTTCTAAATCTGATATATCTGATATATTAAAGTTTTTTTAATTAATTGGATTAATTAAAAAGGGCCTTAAATTAATTGGATTAATTTTAATTCATTAAAACCACTTAATGGGCTTAATTATGTTTACGGACTTGGTTTAAATTAGTGAATGACTTGGTGGGCCCAAGGAGCTGATTTAAATTAAATATTATAAACAATAATTAAGTTTATTAATGGGTTTTAAGGGCTGGAGTGGGCTTGGCTCATTCCAAAAGGCCCAAATGGTCCAATAGACACAAAACTAGTTTGTGTGTGAATACATTTAGGGTTTAATTTGGTGGGTTTCGGCCTAATCCCAAAATTAATTCTTTTAATTATTTAATATGATTTCAATATATCTCGAGTTATAGAAATGATATTGAAAATATTTTTGATTTTCTAGAAACTAGAAATGTATATCTACAACTTTGTAGAAGACGACTTTTTCTAAAAAGGCCGTTTAGTATATCAAAAATGAAGTACAAAGTGAGTTTGTTAAGTAGTTTGCAGGATTTTGGGAACAGAGCGTGACACCATGATTTTTGCCCATAACTTTTCTTTTTATTCCCCTTTATCAGTATATTTGGCTACCCCCATGTGATACACATAAAACTGAACAAAATAGGCCTTGAATGCAAGTATATGAGAGCTATAGACTCGTGTGTGTATAAATTTGTATCAAAGGATTTATATAGGGGTTTGCATGATTTGTATCATTTACATTGAAAATTGTCTATGAATGTATACCTATGCATCATTGAAAATGTGCATTAATAGTTAAGTTATAGCACCATGAGTAATTATGAAATTTTTTATTAATCATATATGTGTATGATAATATGATTATGATATGATGTGTTGCCTAAAGATCATATGTTCAAATATAAGTTCACGATGAAAGGTATGTTTAATTATCGGTACTCGAATTACTATATGAATGTATGAATGCATACTTAAACATTGGACAAGTGTGTACTATAATATGATTATATGCAAGTGCGAGGTGTAAGATATAAATACATACATGATAGTTAATAATTAAAAATGCTACTCATGAATGTTCTATTGATGCTGGAGTATGTGGACCTAGAAAATGAAAGCATATCATGTTATGTATGTTTGTATGCAATGACGTTACTATTTTATTGGTTGCATAACAATGAACTTAAAGTTATTGTACTTAGTTATATAACCTAGCTTTGATTGGACTAATATATATATATATATATACGTACATGAATGACTAAATCTTTGCTATTAATCTAATAAGGTTAATGGTTTGTATAGTTGAAATGCCAACCTTACATATATAAAGAAGTAATGTGATTAGTGAAATATATGAATATGTCTTTACTTAATTGAAATGACATGATTAGGCATATGCGCTATTACATGTTAGCATGCTATAATACAAATCTACAGTGCTATAGACTAAATTATAGAATTCTTATTAAATTATATAATAGCAATGTTATATGAGAATACGTACATAAGCGTATGCATTAGAGAGGGAGTATTTTGTCATGTGATAGTTACATGAGAAAATTGTATAAATTGTTTTATGAATTATGCATATATGTTGATGCACTAGAGAAGATATATATTTGTACATGATTATGCACAGGAGCAAATAGTATAATATAGATACAACCATATTATATGAAATAGTTACATTATTGAAAAATATTTCAAATACAGAATAGTAATACCCAATAGTGAGCATGTATATTTTACCTTGTATATAGTTATATAAGAGTATACATGTGTATACATGTATATGAATGAATAGATGAAAGATAAAGTAAACAGATTTTATTGCCAGTGATGAGTCTAGGAAGTGGATAGATAGGCATGCCTTTGAGGGTACCTTGCAGCTGCTTCTGAATATTTAGACCTGTTTAGGTCCACTTGAATTTAAAAGTATAGTGACCCTGTTTGGGTTTAAAAGTTAAAGTTAATTTAAACAACCCTCATATGGGTTGTAGCCGACCCCGCTTGGGTCCGCTTGACCGGTCCATATTATTTGATTGACCTCGTTTGGTTCCATGTTATTTGTTCGACCCTATTTAGGTCCACCGATTTATTATACAGTTTTATCCCTACAAGGGATCACCGTTTAATACCTCCGGGTATCTTATTTGTACCTTCAGGTGCCACCGTTATAATCAACAGTCTTGTACCTTCGGGTACTATCGTATAACCCGTTATCCACCTCTTTAGAATAGTGCAGGCTTTATTATCAAGGTTAAGAAAAGTTTAATAAGGCATGCAAATTCTTATTTGACTTTATACTATTCTACATATGAAATTCCTTTTGTTGCATACAAAACCCATGTCTAAAAGAATGCTCAATAGTATATGTATCTATACTTCTAGTATAAAAAAAATGCAGTTAATTGCTAAATGCTCTCTCTATATATACATCCTTTATTTTTATATGTATTACATTGTATGAGTTATGCTATAACACCCATTGATTTGAAATATGTGTTTTCCTATGCTTATATATGTATTCACATTGTTTCATGTACCTACTCTTTAACGTGTATTTGTTATGTTTTGTTGATAGGCTTATTCTTATGATGCATCTAGTATGTTATGACATGGATAACTTATGGAATATAAAGTAAGCCTATAGTAATATTATAATCTCACGTTAATTAGAAGTGTTGAATTGTTGTATAATTCTAATGTGTGTATATCATAGACATACAAGAATAGAGGTAAGTTAATTTCAACACTTGTGAAGATTGTTTATAAAATTAGAAATAGATAACTATACTCTTATGATTAAGCATTGATTAATAAAATAATAATATTATCAATGGTTGAACTATATGATTTTTATATGTGAATGTAGATGGTTAATTTCTTTCTTTTCTTGAAATAAAATCATTGTTACATTTGAAGCATGTTGGGTGCTTGTTGACGATCACTGTGAGTGGTCATTTATCATGATTTAGTTCCCCACTAAGCTTTATAGCTTAGCACGGGTGTTTCATCCGTGTAGGTTGCAAGGCTAGGACTTTCTCTCAGGATTGATATCTGTAGCAAGCTGGCCAACACAAGTCTTTGAAGAATATAAAGTATATAGTCTTCTTTTTGGTTCTTTTTTGTATTTTGAGGTTTTTATGTTGTGTTGGAAATCTTGTAAAAGTACAACTGTTTTGTAAGATGTTATCAGTGGTTATATTTTGTAAAGAGACTCTAATGTATATTGTGAAGTCTTAATAGTATAGCACTCTTATGGTTTAAGTATGAATATTAGTCCTCTATATAGTTGATATATATTTATGTTGCACAGTAAAACATGTGTATTGAGATGGATAAAGTGATATGTATAGATTATAGAATAAGGGTGCTACATATACGATATGCATGTATCAAGAGTTGATAACCTAATGATCCAATAGTTGTGTAGAGACATAATTGGTATAGAGATACCTAACTTTCAAGGGTATGGAGTTTGGCTTGTTGACCACAATCAAGGTCAAATTACATATCAAGGATTGGATATTGGCCCACTAGGAAAACCATCGGGTTTTCTTGGATTATATAGTGAAGGCTATTAATTCGTAATAAAATAGTGGGAGTAAATGGATTAATTAAAGACCTTATTAATGCATAAATATATATGAACATACTCTCATAAGTTTTCTTTTTCACATCTAGGTCATCATCATAAGCACATCAAACATTAATATACAATCAATCTTGGATAAAAAGCTGGTTGGCAGCAACTATTCTGACTGGATCAGGCAAGTGAGAATTGTTCTCATAGCTAAAAAGATCCATTATGTCTTGGATAAAGATCCATCACCACTTCCATCAGATGATGCAATTGATGAGATCAAAGGCAATTATCAAAAAAACATGGAGGATAGTGAAGTGACAGCATGTCTGATGCTGGGTGCTATGTCCTCGGAGCTTCAGAAGCAGCATGAGATGATGGATGCTAGAACCATCATTTTACATCTAGAGGAGCTTTATTCTTCTCAGGCTAGAACTGAGCAATTTTAGATTGCTCGAGCTCTATTTAGATGCAAAATGGTGGAAGGCACTTCAGCTGTTACTCATGCATTCAAGATGTATGGGTATATTGAGCATTTGAGTAGACTTGGCTATGTTATGGATAATTATCTAAAAATAGATTTAATCTTGTACTCGTTGGCTCCAAGTTATGCACCTTTCATGCTTAAATTGAACATGAACAAGATCCAAGTAACCATTCCTGAGTTAATTAACATGCTCAAGATAGCTGATGGTTACTTTAAGAAGGATCCAAAAAGTGTCATGGTTGTCACTTCTACTAAAGGCAAGAAGCAGAAGAAGAAGAAGAAGATAACCAAGGCGTAGCCAAAGAATGGTGGGACCTCCAAGAAGAAGGTTGCCAAGAAAGAGAATCCCAAAGGAACTTGCTTTTTTGTGGAAAGGATGGTCATTGGAAGCATAACTACAAAGCCTATCTAGATTCTCTCAAGGAGAAGAAGCAAGCTGATGCTTCTACTTCAGGTATTCATATGATTGAAATTAATACTTATTCTATTGCTTCAAAACAATCTTGGGTATTAGATACCGGATGTGGATCTCATTTGTGTAATGATCTATAGGGGTTTAGAAGCTTTAGAAGCTTTGGAAAGGCAGAGATATGTTTGCAGTCAGCTACTGGACAAAACATCTCTACAACAATTGTGGGGACTTACCATTTGCCTCTTCCAAGTGGATTAGTACTGGAATTAAATAATTGTTATTATGTTCCAGCTTTATCCAAGAGTATTATTTATTTCAGTTGTTTATTGAATGATTATGACAATTCTTTAAAGGACAAGTGTTGTTACATTTTTAAGAACAATATGTTTTATGCAAAAGCTATCATTAAGAATGGTATATTTGTTCTTGATTTAATTAAAGAAGTGCATAATGTGGATACCAAAAAAATGAAACATGATAATCAAAATACCTTATATTTATGGCATTATCTTTTAGGCCATATAAATGAGAAACGCATGACCAAATTACACAAGTCAGGTGATTTGGGATCATTTGATTATGAATCATTTGATACATGCGAATCTTGTTTATTGGAAAAAATGATAAAAGCTCCCTTCATTGGTAAAGGAGAAAGAGCTAAAATGGTTTTGGACTTAATACATTCAGATGTATGCGGTCCAATGACTACACATGCCAAAGGAGCTTACTCCTACTTCATTACTTTCATAGATGATTATTCCAGGTTTGGATACATCTATCTAATGAAATATAAATCAAAAGCATTTGAAAAGTTTAAAGAATTTAGAAATGAAGTAAACAAACAACTTGGCAAGAGTATTAAAACACTTAGATCAGATCGAGGTAGAGAATACTTAAGCCAATAATTTCAGGATTATCTTAGAGATAATGGGATTTTATCTCAATGGACTCCACCATATACACCACAACACAATGGTGTATCTGAAAGGAGAAATCGAACACTATTAGATATGGTTCGATCAATGATGAGCCGAGCAGACTAGCCTAAGTCCTTTTGGGGATATGCATTAGAAACTATTGTTTATGTGTTAAACAGAGTTCCTAGTAAATCGGTTGATGTTACTCTATATGAGATGTGGAATAACAAGAAACCCATGCTTTCTTATATGAAAGTATGGGGTTGTCCTACTTATGTGAAGAGGACAATGTCAGACAAACTAGATGTTAAGTCTGACAAATGTTTATTTGTGGGATATCCAAAAGAAACCTTTGGATATTATTTCTATCATCCCTTAGAACAAAAGGTGTTTGTTTCAAGGCATGTTGTCTTCTTGGAAAGAGAATTTCTCTTATGTGAGGATAGTGGGAGTAAAATTGAACTTGGTGAAGTTCAAGACCCACTAACAGAAGTAAATCAATCGATTGAACCCGAGACTAAATTTCATTATGATGAGATTGTAGTTGAACCTGATTGTACACAAAATTCTAGAAGATCTACTAGGATGCGTTCTATCCTTGTGAGATATGGATTTCACATTGATTCTGATAGAGGCATAACTGTAGTAGAGGACAGTGAGCCTATAAGCTATCAAGAAGTTTTGAACAGTTTAGAACATGATTTATGGCTTAAGGCTATGCAATCTGAAATGGACTCCATGTATGAGAATAAAGTATGGACTTTAACTCAACCACCTGAAGGGATAAAACCCATAGGGTGCAAATGGGTCTTCAAAAAGAAGACGACATGGAAGGTAATATAGTTACCTATAAAGCTCGCTTAGTAGCAAAGGGTTATCGTCAAAAGGAAGGTATTGACTATGACGAAACCTTTTCTCTTATGGTGATGCTTAAGTCTATAAGAATACTTTTGGCCATTGTAGCTCATTATGATTATGAGATTTGGCAAATGGATGTGAAGACAGCTTTCCTAAATGGAAATCTAACTGAGGATCTGTATATGACACAACCAGAAGGGTTCACATCAGGAAATGGCAAAAAGGTATGCAAGCTTCAAAGATCCATTTATGGATTGAAGCAAGCCTCTAGAAGTTGGAACATACGATTCAATGAGATAATCAAACAGTTTGGTTTCTCACAGAATGAAGATGAACCTTGTGTGTATAAAAGGGTCAGTGGGAGTGCAATTGTCTTCCTAGTTCTATATGTAGATGACATATTGATCATGGGAAATGACATTTCTCTTCTCCAATCTATTAAAATATGGTTATCCAAGCAATTCTCCAGGAAAGACCTTGGAGATGCATCCTATATACTGGGAATAAGGATCTATAGAGATAGATCCAATAGGTTACTAGGTCTTTCTCAAAGTACATATATAGATAAAGTATTGAAGAGGTTTAATATGGATCTCTCTAAGAAAGGGTTTATACCCATGGTACATAGGAAACACCTTTCTAAGTCTATATGTCCACAGACACTAGATAATAAAGAGAGCATGAATAGAATACCATATGCATCGGCAATTGGTTTTATCATGTATGCTATGTTATGTACACGTCCAGATGTAGCATTTGCTTTGAGTTTCACAAGTAGATTCCAATCCAATTTTGGAGAGGAACACTAGGCAGCTGTCAAGAATATCTTTAAGTACTTGAGAAGGATTAAAGATATATTCTTGGTATATGGAGAGGACAGCTTGGAAGTAAATGGGTATACAGATGCCAACTTCCAATCTGACAAAGATGATTATAAATCACAATCCGGTTATGTCTTCATAACGGGAGGAGGAGCAGTTAGTTGAAAGAGTTCCAAATAAGAAACAACTACTGACTCCACGACAGAAGCTGAGTACATTGCTGCTTCGGAAGCAGTCTGGATTAAAAAGTTCATAACTGAACTAAGAGTGGTACCTAGCATTGTTGATCCGATTCCTTTATATTGGGACAACAATGGAGCCATTGCGCAAGCAAAGGGACCACGTTCTCATCAGTGATCCAAGCATGTTCTCAGACGCTACCATCTCATAAAGGAAATAGTAGCTAGAAATGATGTGAAAATAGAAAGGGTTCCCACAGATGATAAAGTGGCGGATCCCCTCACTAAAGCACTTTCCCAGATTAAGCATGATAACCATATAAATAGCATGGGTTTAAGACATATGAGTGATTGGCTCTAGTGCAAGTGGGAGATTGTTAGAGAGTATGCCCTAGAGCCCATGTAATAGGGATGTATTTCATATGTATGAGTTTATATTCATAATAAAAGGTATCATTCATTTATTAATGCTATTTTTAAATACATGAGTTTTTAAATCTTAAATTAATAAATGAAGTCCTAGATATTATGAACACAGTGCAAAGGCAATCATGAAAGTGTTCATAATATGAGATGTCTATTGCATGCAAATGTGTTAATATCTAAATATCCCTAGTCATAGAATTAACAAGATAGGGCATTGTTAATTCGGACAGACTAGCACATGTTATGCTTCTTGAATGGTTCAAGCAGTGGTTCTCATAACTGTGATTATGGAAGATAATCAAAGCTAACATGTGGGTGCTTGTTAGAAGAACAAGTTCATTAGAGACCTGTAAAGAGAATCCTCACATGGATATTAAATCTATGTCAGTGAGGAATCTCTTCATAACGGTTGTGCAAGTATCCTTAAACTTGAGATCACCAAAGTTATCTTAAATACCAAGTGGTATATTTTGACTCCATAACTAATTACTTCCAATTGGGAGTGAACATAGTTAGGAGATTGGGTATATCATGACCTACTTGAAGATAGTTGAGTGATTGAAAAAGGATTCACCATCCTAGATTTAATAAGGGAAGTTATCTCGCATGATTCTATAATTGCCTTGTTTAGAGAATCTCTGGCCAGAGTAATATGCCATGATGGATAGAGATCCATGGAGGGCATTTTGGGAACAATGGTTAAATTAATAGAACATACATAATTAGATTTATATGAGTTGGCAGAAATCCATACTTAGAATCTAACTGAGATAAGAGTGGTGAAGGGAGTAATTGTACGGTAATTATTTCTATGGAAGGGTATAGTCAAACCACTTGACTTTCCTGACATTTAGGTAGTCATGATGCCTAACTAGAGGCCAATCATGACTTGTATAATAATGTATCAAGAATATCAATGGGGATTGATAAAATGATTTAAAGGAGTTTAAATCATGTGAGTTTTGAATAGAATTCACAATTACATATTATACTGCTAATATAGACAGGAACCCAATAGGTCACACACATATAAAGAAAAAGGATAAAATGGTAAAATGACAAGGATAATAATATTTGATATTATTATGGTGATAGAGAAGTGAATAAGATAATAATTAATTAAAGAATTTAATTAATTATGATCAAGTAAAATTATTCGCAGAACTTTTCTGATATGTTCTGTAAAATATGACCTAATTGAAATAATGTACTTCATAATTGATTATTATTGAACTATAAGTGTTATAGGGCTGATATAATAATTAATAGGTCCACTGAAGGAATTATAAAGGCCCAAAGAAGTGAAGTTGGCACAGAAGCCCTCCTGAAGAAGGGCCACATGCCAACTCTAAAACAAATGACCTTAGAGGCCTATTTCTTAGACCAAAATAAATTAAATATGTTACATAAGTGTTATGGAGCCTACATATTTAATTTGGTTGGATTTGGAATTCATTTGGGTAATTAAATCCAAGTATATGTACAAAGGGCCTAGTTTGTGGGTTTTGTGCACAGTCTTTTGTGAAAGGGTTTAAATTGGATTTAATTGAGCCCAAATAATTATAAATAATTCCAAAATTCCAATTAATAATTCTTCAACAATTTTAAAGATCCCAATCCCATTATAAAGTTGGATTTTTAACCTAACTATAAAAATCCAAGTGATGGGAATTTAGGGTTAAGAGTGTGTGAACACATAAGAAAAGTTTCTTCTCTTTTTCTCTCTACCCTAGCCGCCGTTCCCAAAGCTAGCTTCTAGAGTTTTCGGCCAACCCTTGTTTTCTACCAATTTTTGGTTCATTTTATCATTCTCTAGTGTGGATTACTCAATGGAGGTGTTCGATTTTGTACACTGTGGTTTGCGACAACCCAGTGCGAAGGAAAATAAACTGTACAACAAAAATTAAAGGTGATTTTTTTTATTCTCATTACTATGTATATTGTAAATTCATGGCAAGATCAGATATATTGGTTAAAAATTTTAAATTCCACTTATGTATGAGATGCATGTAACCGATAATTCCCAACAGACATGAAAATGATAGATTAGGGACTAATTGGCAATTTGTTTGTCAATTAATGAATTTAGAGTGAAAATAAATGAAACAATAGAAAAATTGTAATTAAAGTATAAAAATGGAAATTTTGTACTTAATTGCAAAATTAAGGACTAAAATGGAATTTGATAATATTGATGGTATTTAATTGCATAAAATGCTAAGTGAAATGATAAGGGTATTTTATTGAATAATTAAATAATTTAGCATGTGTAATGCATTTTTGCATGTTTCAAAAATTCATAGATTTATAGTTGCCATTGAGCATATTTAATGCTCAGCACATAGTGAAAACTGCATGTAGGTTCGGATGCTTAAGTGGAGCAAGGTATACAGTTGAACCCAGTTTTTTTGAAGAAGAGAATATAGTTGGAAATTTTTTGTATGGCATGTATATATATGCGTAGCCTAATTCTAAAGTTAAAGTTTGGATTGTAAAGTGAATAATGTAGTTATGTATATGTATATTTGACTGATGTCATGAAGTGGGTTTTGAATGATGATGTTGGATAAATACTCTATTGTTTATTAATTGTTGTGCCCCTGAGGGGCTGTGTAATTATTTGCTTTTCAGGTTAGATAGGTAAGTTTTTAGTCGTTATATTGCTAAATTTTTATTGATGAATAGTGAATTGAACAGTTATTGGTCAATCTATGAGTTTAAATTTGTAACCAATAATGATTGAAAAGACTTGTAGATAGTGGATATTAATTATGGTTTAGTATGATTTTGGAAAAAAAATTCTCGATAATTGCTTAAATCGACAAGACTTTGTTATAGTAAGGGTATTACAGAGTGTGTGAGTATGAATTTTGTTAGTAATTTTTTATTGATAATAGTTTCTTATCTTCGATGGTTTGATTTGATCTTCTAATTTGGTTCTTTTATATCTGGATTTATTCTTGTATGATTTGTTCTATTCCAACATTGTATATATATATATTTTTTTGTAATTGTTGTTATACTTTGTGCTTTTGAATCTAGATATTAAAGTGTGAACTTGGTATATTTGTTTAACAAAGACATTAAAGTAACTCGAGCAAAAACTTCTATTATATTAAAATAACTTGAGATTCGACTTTGTTGGATCAGAAATTATAAAAATTAATTTCTCAAGAATTTTGAACATATTGGAAATTAGAATGTAACAGTATGTGCTCCATTTTAATTTATGATCTATTAAGGCAAAAATGGGGGTTTGTGGATTTGCTGGTAGTAGCATTAGTATCCTCAATTGAAGTTTTGTTGGTTACTACTATTGGATTGTTGCCTGCTACAGATTTTATAAATCTACTGGGACCTAATTCAAGTCATAGCCTAAATAATGTAAGTATTTATGTTTTATTGATCTCTGTGTTAATTCATTTCATTTTAATATTTGATTATATATATATGATGGTTTGTGTAGCTTGTATTTTATGTGTTAAGTCCTGCACTGGTGGTTAGATAAATGGGTGGAACTATTACTTTTCAAGTTTGGTTTCCTTGCTAGTATGTAGATTTTTAAATGATTTGATTTGAATTACTGTGATTATTAATTCTGAAACTAATAAGAAGAGAGTGAATTATAGTTGGTTTATGCCCATGAATATACTGGTGACATTCATCATAGGGTCAATGCCAGCATAGATTCTAATAAAAATAACAAGAACTCCACCAAAGCTTCAAGGACTAGTGATAGTGTGCTGCTCAGCTGGGAACTTAGGGAACTTACTTTTAATTATAGTTCCAGTTATTTGAAAGCAATGTAATAGCCCATTCAGTGATTCTACCATCTATTCGACTTATAGAAAGGCCTATGCCTCTCTTTCTAGAGCTGTACATAACAATTTTTCTATAATTTTAATTGTATTATTAGTATTCACCACAAGAAAGATACAATTTATCGATGAAAATTTACAACGAAAAATATTGATTTTCCGTTGGTAATAAAAATTAATGACAAAAATTAATTACAAAAAATTTGTTGTAAATATGAGAGTTGGTAAAATTGAAGAACGAAAATTTATTTCCATTAGTAATTTTAACGATGGAAAAAAAATTTTGTTGCTAAATTTTACAATGAAAATTACAATTTTCTTTGCTAATTTTAATGATGGAAAGCCATTTTCCATTAGAAAATTTACCTATGGAAATTAATTTTCCATCAAAAAATTCAGTCACTAATACAAAAGAAAATTCACCATGGTTCAATCTATTGACTTTCCATTGCTAAGAATTATTACAGATTTTTATATATAATTTTCTACATAGAATACATGTAGATAATACATTGCAAAACCATACATATAAGAATCCCAATCCAAGAATGAATGACAACATTATCAATGTATAAAATTACAAATGGGGAGAATCAAATATCATAATCATAAGTTTTCATATTTGCCTTAAGAGGCTTGTATATTGTTCACAATTCATACAATAAAAAATACAGCTATATAGGTTATAACATCCAAAATGAGGTAACCAAATAAGGAAGAAGAATCTAAAAGCGAAGAACAAAAATAATATAATGTTCATAAAAACATAATAAATGGATTTCAAGCACAACTTGAATCCATTGTTCTAACTGGGCAAGTCGTAAAAATCTGACATTGAGGAACTGTTGTTTTATTTTTACCAAACACCCAATTTTTTCTTTATTTTTTTTTTCAAGATGCCCTCTTCTCTCTCCTAATGTTTTAAAAATTGAATTTCGAATTACTAAATTCATCAAAATCTTTCAATTGATCTTTCAGAATCCCATCCGATAAGAAGTTGCAATTTTGAATATATAAATCATCAATCACAATTAGTTGGCTCTCTATTAAAATATGTACCCTATAGATCCAAACTACGGTGGGGTAAGTGCTAATTGAATAGGAGTGTGATGGTTGTTTGTGTTTGAGACTAAGTTTATATTACCATTTTGTGTTGAGTAATTGTAATTTTGATTGTGGCCATTTAATGTAGACCTAGATGAACAATAGTTCATAGAACCATTGTCAGCTACATCAAATGTAGATCTCCAGTCATCACCTGATGGGAAATTTGTCTTAGGCCTGCTTTTTATGATTGGATAATTGAAAGAAATGGCAAACACAATCATCAAAATACTACCACACATAAGAACAAATAGTCAAACAAAATTCTACTAAACTATGTTTTGATTATCCATGATACCCTATAACATATCCTAATATTATAGTGGATATCAAATGCCATCTAACAAATTTAAAGTAGATTTGGTGGCTCAGGTTTTAAATTAGCCAACAAAAACTCAGACACGGAAGTTTTTAAAATTTAAAGATATGTTAAGTAAGGTAATCTATGCCATCATAAAATTTATGGAAATAATTGAAGAACTCATGGCTATAAAATATAATTGAAGTGCGAAATTGACTGAAAAGACAGAACCCTCTTTCCAAGAACTTATGCATGACAGCTTTAGGTATGACCATGTATGACCTGGTATTTTTAAAATTCTTACTTGCTCCATTACCATTAGAGTAATTAAAAGCAACAGATGCTTGGTTGTCATGAATGCTGAGTTGGCAAATTAATTTGGAGAGAAGAGAGGATTTTTCTGGTAGCGCTCTCTCTTATGCTTAACATTTTGGTCCTCTTGAAGCATCTCTTCAATCTTGATGTGCTTTGAGCACTGGCCATAAACACAATAGGTTCGAAAATTTGATTCTTGTGTTGAATATATATAATACAACCATGTGAAACCTTATATTAGATAACAATAAAATTCACATGAAGGAGCTAACAAGATATGTAAAATTGAAGGGTAGACATAAAGCAAAGAAATAGAATTGAGCAAAGGCAATAAAGAATAATGCATTGGACTTGAAACACTATACAACTGATTTAGTATATCCTCTTTGGCCTTCTTAACTTGGTAATAAACAACTACCTGTTTAACCAAGTGTATAATGCCAAATGTATTCATAAGTAACCAACCATAAGGATAAGAAATATTGAATAGTAGTACACTTATTGTAAAGACTGCCTTTGGGGTTACGTACTAGCATATTCCTGTTCATTTTCTTTATAGATGTCACCCTATAGGTAATCATTAATGACATGGCCTATTCACATTACCATCACATTAAATAAAATTATACAAAAGGAATGATTTAGTACACGTTAAACTTTACAACTATTTTTAGCTTCTATAACTTTACTTAGTACAAAATGAACATATACAAAGGCAAAAGCAAAATGAAGAGCATCTTCATACTTTATCTTGGCCTAGTGTTGCCTTGACACTATATATTTAGCTCATGTTGGAGAGTTCGAACTTAGTACCAACATGGATGAAAAATCCATGCTAAGCTATACAGCTTAGTAGGGAACAATCAATATGTGAATGACCACTCACAGTGGTCATTCCATAAGCACACTATTATGCAGCTATACTAACACACACATTGTTTAGAATACAAGCAATAACACATATAACATATTACTATTTAGCCATTTCTTTAACAATACATCACTTTTCCTTTTATGCCCACCTAAGTTCTATGGGTGTGGATAACGGGTGTTATGGATACTCGTAGGTATCAATTATTTGAATACCCATGGGTATAAATCCTATGGATACTCGAACGTATCAAATTTGTGGACCCAAATGGGGTCAAGCCTGTGGTCCCAAATGGGGACAAACTATATATCCAAACGAAGTCAATTGTAGCAGTTGCATCTATAACCCTATAGGCATGCCTATCTATCCACCACCAAGCTCTACATGTAGCCATTAAGCATTTCCCATATCACTTCTTTCATTGTATATCATTCATCATATTGCATATTTTTAAATACAAATGTTCAAAACAATTGCAATATAACTTCATCTATATAAACATACATATATAATATGCTTTAACTTTATTCTTATATGCCAATATATTTTTTGCATATTTAATGTCACAAATTATCTTTAATTTTACATTTAGAATGCTCTAAAAATATTTAGAAAGGTTTAGACAAACTTTGGTAATGAGTTGGGGCCTAAAAATCAAGTGCAAACTATAATAAGAGAGAGACGCAGGTGAGAAAAAATTATCTTGGTCATTTGCAATGGCTAAAATAGGTACACAATGGTGAACATGGTTTTGACCAAATGGTCTCAGTTGTTTACAATGGTTTTATACGGTACAGAAGGTTCCACACAGTTGAGACCAAATGGTCTTGAACGTGTGCACCATTTTACCCCAGGAATTCCATATACAAACTTATAAGTCTAAATTGCACATTAGCTTATACATATTAAGTCATTCTTTTACACCAAGTGGTCTTCCACAAAGTTATTGCACTATATTTCTAGTTTCTAAAACATTAATAATAATTCCATTTAGACTTTTAAATCATCAGATATTCACTTAACAAGATAAACTACTCCCAATGATAAGGCAGCAAACCTAGTCAGACTTCAAGCTTGATTTCAAATATCTTACAGGGGGGGTTATTCTTTAGATTCCTCATATGAAATATAGGTATGTGAATCTAGTTTCTAGCCTAACTAGAATCACTTAATTTGCATCTCTATAATGCATGTTATAGGTAAAATAATACTACTAGGTCTAAATGAATCCTAAGATGAATTCTCATTATTTTAGAGGTAACTTTTCTAGTTCAGTTTTCAAGCATCTTTGAGCTTAGTTTCCATGATAATAACTCATCCTAGGATTCATGATAAGTCCCCATACCTTTGTAGTTGGCCATTACTTCAATCTTTATCCACCAACTTCCCTTTGCCCTTAGTTTTTCTTTCTTCTACATAAAGAAATCACTAATTTAACTTACTCGTAGATTTATATATTTTCTTAATCTTTTTCATAATTATAAGAAATTGAAGTAGAGAAGAAGAGAAAGAAAACTATTACCTTGAGATTGTTAAGCACTATATTATCTCTCCTTACTCTTGGCTAGGTGTACAGATTAGGGGTTATTTGGGGAGAAAATACCTGCCTTTTATTCCCTTTCAAATGGCTGGCCAAAGCACTCTCTAATCCCCCAAATTTTTGTAAATTTTAAGAGTCTTCTAGAGAATTTAGGTGCCACTTCCCTATTGGTTCACTTGTCACCCTTAGGGACATTGCACCTAAGTCCTTTAACTCCCTTAATTTCTCATTCTAACCCCTATTCTTTCTCTTTTCTTTTTCAATTGAATCACTAATTCACATCTTCTTCTAAATAGGTTCATGGGACATTTAATATAAAATAACCAAATTACCCCTTCACATTGAAGACAATCACCTCTAGGTCCCTACTTATATTATATTACCATTAAGCATGTATTAATAAGATTATTGAGTAATGTTTCTTACATCCTTTTAGGGTATAAGTAAGGGCATCATACTTACTTTGGGAACATTAGTAGCCAAACTATTCAAGATAGCTTCAACAAAACCATGCACTTGATTGTAATTGGCTGTATCTTATATCACAAATGCCACATAGATAACTTAAGGTTCATTTCTATCATTAGAAGTGCTATGCAGTCTAATCACAATGCTAAGACTAGCTGGGATCAGTGTTCATTCTTATTAATATCAAGATAGAATAAAAAAAGAAAGACTACAATGGGATACCAAATTTATATTAACAAGAAGATCTAATGGATTAAGGGATACAATAAAAAACCCATAAGTAATTCAAATTTGGTTAGTTCATTTTGATTATTTAGATAATCCATTTAATTTTAGCTAGGAAAATATGCATAGCTACTTTTAATTGCATTTAATTAATAACTAAAAATTTTGGTTCAACCCGGAAAGAACTAAAATTTTTAAAATGAATTCATTTCTTCTTATAAAATTCTCTAAATTGTTAATCAATTCAAATTTAGTTGATATAATCAAAGCAATTCATCCTAAACTAGCTGATCAATTTAAAAGCTCTATAGAAGAGTTGCATATATTTACATATTTAAGGGATTTGAATCACAACTATAATAACTCTAATAAACTAAATCCATAACTAGATATTATATAGAAAAAGAAAGCTATAATAGATAATTATTAAGTGAACTTAAAAGAAGGGCTAGAAAAACAAAATCAAAATTGAAAATCCTGAAAGTTAAATAATGATATTTGACATAAAAAGCTAGTTCAATTAACAAAAGTAAAAATTAACATCCAAAAGAAGGAAGAAAGTTATAGAACTATAATAAGAGTAACAAAAGAACATCTAATGTTAAAATAAAGTATCCCACAAAATTAAGTATTTTTATATAATATAATGCTATAAAATATTGAGCATATATTAAATAATTGATGAATGTAAAATCAGTAAAGCAACAATAACCTGCTAGTAAACACAAAACATAACAAAAAAAGAGGACTGATCCCTTTATTAAAAGTAGCAGCATAGCGACCAGAAGTAAGGCCAAAAAGGCAACTAAGAAGAAGTAACACCTACTCTAGTAACGAAGAAACAATCTGTCATATAAGGTGTAATTTGTTCTAGAATCTTGCTTATAACTCTTGATCTTTACGTCCATCAGAAGTTGGACATTTAGAACTGGGATTACTTATGGTTATTCCACACTCTATGAGTTTAAGAATAGGCAATTGAGCTATAGAAAATTGAATTCCACTTGAGAGGTGCATAGAACAAAAAAATCAATAGAAGCTTAAACATGACAAATAGGAAAGCAAATAAGATATAATGCATATAAAAACCAAAGTCAATACAGATTTATATTCTAAAAATGAACCATACTTTATGTTTGGACAAAGGGAATTTTGACATATATCTAGTTAGTGATTTTACAATTAAAGGTAAATTCTAAAGTGATAAAACTTATGCATTTAAAAGAAAAAACTTATAAATTAACTATGTTAAGCTACTATTTATGGTATCCTCTCAATGTTTTTGAGAGGCAAAGCAACATTTTCCTTACTGGATCATTTCAAAAATTTTCAACTTCAGCTCATCATCCTTTCTCCCTATTGATTAAAAATAGACCTCAATAAATGAGTCAACATATGTTAGTTGGTAGTCTATTACTTGGCAAGAGAAAAGACATTCTACAATTGAAGGTAAATCAAATTTGAATAACTCCAAGAAAAAACAAAATAATAACAATATCCATTGACATCAATCACATAACCTTCAAATGTAATGTTATTGACTTAGAAATTTAGGAATAGGAATAAAGATTTAACCCACCTAAATTTTTATCGACCATTTTTGTGAATTGATTAATAGTAGGAGGAACCTTCATACGTTGCTTTAGAATCCTTCATCACCTCTAAATATGAACAACATGAGGCCATTTGAAAAATCTAGTCAGGTCATTCTTTAATGGCAATGCACCCTGAATCCCAAATTGCTTTGGCCACTTCTCAAACTAAGGGTTGATAACCTTTTTCTAAAACTACAAAGTGATTATGATAAATCAGATTAAGTAAAAGTACATCAAGCAACAAACTAAATAGGGGTCACTTACATGTTTCTTCTTTATCAATACTGGGAGCTTAAAACCTATTTTAGGAACCTCTAAACATTTAAAGACCACTTAAATAAATAAAGAAAGAAAATAAGCCATAAGCAGATTAGGAGAAGGTATATAAGGGAAGGGAGAGGGCAAGGGTGAAGGCGAAGGAGAGGGAGAGGGAAAGAGTAGCAAGAAGGTGAGGTAGAGGGAGAGAGCAGCTAGATGTGGATAGGAAAATAGTAGCAAAAGCTAGAGAGAGGGATATAGTAGCAGAAGGTAAGGGAGAGAGAGATAGAGATGACAACAAAAATGCAGAGAGAGAGAGGCAGTAGTCGAAATAAATTAAAGGAAAATTAGATGGGATATAAACTTAGGTTTTTTTTGCGAAAATTCCTAATTAAATTGATCAATATCGTAGGTAATTTTTTTCCTTTTACGACAAAAAATATTTCCATTACCTTAGGTATATTTGCCCTTTATCAATTACCAACAAAATTACTATTACTTTTATTAAAATTTATTGCAGGACGTTATTTCCATTGGTAAATATACTGCTTAAATTTTTTTCCATTCGTAAATTTCGTTGAATAATTTTTTTAAACTCTATTGTTGCCTTATTTTACAATGGTCGAAACATTCCGTTGTAAAATTCTATCATTAAATTGTGGCGGTAACATTTACCTTCATTTTTAGTGATAGAAGATAATGATTTCTCTTTTCTATCATAAAAGGTTAAAATTTCGTGTGATGTTACCAATGAAATTTGAATTCCGTCGTTAATTAAATAAGAAATTCAATTTCATCATTAATTTTCCATAGTTAAATAAGCATTTTCTTATATTGATTGGTAAATAATAATAATTGATTTTGTTTATGTTAAAGGTTAGAGCAATATACATATGGACATATGTGTATTTTATTGTGAGGCTATATGCAGATAATGGTAGTAGTAGTGTTAAAGCTACAAATGATGATGAAGCAAAAGTTAATATTAATAACACTAATAGGTCATAAATTAAAAAAATCATCTTGTTGACTAAAAAACTAGATACTAGTCAACCTATCCTTAGATATGGTTCGCCAATTAAATTCTATGCACTTTTTGTAGTTATTGGAAAATTTACAAAATTATTAGTCACTAGCTAATCAAAGCATAATATGTTATATGTTTTATCATAGTTATACTGAATGTGGTATGAATGTGAATTTTGTCGTCAAACTATTAGTTCTCTTAGTTTTTCTTTACATATCTATTCAGGTTTGTTATCTTCTATCTACCATCATAATTGACCTTTTCTTGTTATTTGTATAGAGATGTCCATATCAATAGAGATACCATCTTTGATGGCATTGAGGAAGGTGGTATTATGGAATCATTTTTTTACTCGCATGAAATTAATGAATAAGAGAATGAACTGGCTGCAGAAGGATTGTAAAATTGAGTCAATCTTCTAAAACGAGTGAGTGCTCTACCATTATAGTAGGCTTATGTCAATGAAAGTATTAGAGTGAAAGTAGAGTTTTTTAAAACTTTTTTCTTTTATTTTTAAATTATGTATAGGATAAAATGTTATTAATTTCCTTAGTGCTTGAAAATATATGTTTGTTAACAGTAAGCAATAAGGACTTCATTTATTGCACAAAGGTATGCAATTTCTTCATCTTTAATGTTTTAAACTTTTCTTATTTATACTTTTATTGGATTAAGGTGCAATTAATGGCTCTAATTTCAACTTTTCTTGAAATCAATTTCATTATCGTTCAATTGTTTTAGTATTGTGGAGTTATTTACATCTAATATTGGTGTTGTTGAGTTTAAAGGACTGGTACTGCATCCGTAAATCATATATGGGCAATGATGTTTAGTGGGAATTAAAAGCAAAAGCTATTCTCGATCAACTTCAACTAATACTTGTCGATAAGTCTTAAGATTACTAAAACAAAGATACTGCCTAGCGTTATGATGCCAATATTGGTACTACTTGCATAACAATTAGAACTAGATAATTGTGTACAGTGTTGCAAAACATTGTGCATAATATTGATACTATTTTCATAATAGTTGTGACAGATGTACTGATTTTTTGGATATTAAAATTGTTAATTAATATATATCTTCAATTTAAATTTTAGACTTTTTGTATTGAATTTATTTTGTTTATTTTTTTCTTTCAAAAATAGGAAATATATAATTTTTACAAAAAAATTATAAAAAATAAAAATAAATAATTTAGTTTTACCGATAAAATATCGATGTATATATCCATCATTGTTTTAAAAAACTACAAATAGAAATTTATTATATTTCCATTGGTAAAATTTGTCAGTAACTCTTACTAACGAAATTTTCCATCAGTAAATTTTTACCTACCCATGTTTCAATGAAAAATATATTGCATCAGTAAATAATTAAAAAACCATTGGTAAGGACTTCTCTTATCGATAAACAGCAAAATTCCATCAGTCAAATTCGTCGGTGAAATTAATTTTTTTGTAGTGCCAAATCATATGGTTATTAATTTGTGAAAGTCTTTTATTATGATGGAATCATCTTATTCAATCAATCATTATTAGACCTAAGGTATAAAATTTTGTAAAGCCCTAATATATACCCTAGTAGCATTATAGTAATTTTAAGATGGATTAGCAAGTGAATAATAAAGGTTAGGTAAGTTAAAGAATGATTAAAGGATATAGAAGGAAATAGTTATAAAGTTAAATGACAATTTTGTAATTAATTTAAATTGAGATGCAAATGCATAAATAAACATTAGACATAGGTTAATATGTAAATGAGGATAAAATACATGCCGATGTTTGATTAGAGAAAGTTTTAAGGGTGAAATCATAATTACTAAAAGTTAAAAAACATGGACCAATAGGATGAGAGCATTTGTAATTTCTTAAAAGTGAAGGACAATAAATAAGTGAAGGGAAAGGGAGGTGGGCCTAACCATTTAGGGACCAAAATTATAGAATTTTATCAAATAGTTTCTCACCTAGAATACACACACTTATAAGTTTAAGAAAAATAAGAAAGGAAAAGGAAGATTTAGTGGAATTCAAGCAAATTAGGGTAAGTTGACTTGTTAATCTAGCTTTTCTTCCATTGCTTTCATATTCTAAAGTTAAAAAGATTGAGTTATGAGATGAGTTAGGAATTGATATGAGTTCATATTGTTTTTAGTGGAACAAAAAGCATGGATAAAGGCAAGGATAAAGAACAAAGATAAAAGGAACCAATATTGGCTATTTTGTAAAGGTATGGAAAATTCTTAACGTATATGCATGTGTGTATATGTGTGTGTGTGTGTGTGGATTTTTGCATTAAAAGGTTTGATATATAAGTGCTATGTATGTGAAATTGTTGTATTTATGTTACATTGAAATTCAAATGCTTGGACTTAGGTTAGTAAAAGCTTGAGTTAAATTGTTGAGTAATTGCCATGGAAAACAAATGGTAGTTTTGCTAGATTTTTCGGACAACTATTACAAAATTAGGTAGTATTTGGCCTAAAGACTTTAGAAATAAGTGATTCAAATGGAAATTAAAGTTGAGACTTAGTACTATAATTCTTATGAAGAGATCAAAATCCAGTTCTATCCCTAAAGTACCTAAAATGTGGCTTAAAGTTCATTGTCGCTGCATTCAAATTCTAGGGTAGTTAGTAATGATTTGGTTATATTTCTTATTTTACAAGTCCAAATTGTTTGATTCTTGATTCCTTTGAAAGTTAAATCATAAAGGAACAATTACTATGACACAAATAGATCTAAATGATGTATTTTTAAGGTAAAAATATAGATTAATTTGGATTGTAAAAGTTGTTGAATTTTGTAACACTAAGCTTTGATTCTGCCCCGCTGTCATAACCTTCACAATTATCATAGAGTTGTGATAGCCATGTCAAAATTCAACTTTTGATTCTTTAACTTTAAGTAAATTTTCACTATTCTCATAAAGTTTTGCTAGCCATAAGTCTTCTATTTTCCACAAAAGCATGAGTATTTCTTCATAAATCAACCAAATACTTAAATTAAGCATATTTATTTATACATAATTAAGTATACTATATGTTTGGAACCATATGATGTAAAAATATACATATAACATAGAAACATGTTCATGGAAGTAAATGGCTATATGCTTAATAATATAAGAGATGTTGATAGGATTAAAGAGTACTGAGAAAAGTACAAATGGTTGTGTATGCTTGGAACATAAATAAACTATAGCACCCCCTATGCAAATACCCCATTATACATGTATCATGAATACTATTAATCATACTTATGCTACATATTCATTTAATCATCATTTAGCCATTACACATGCCACATGGTTTCATATGCCTATATGCGTGCTACAAGTCTATTCCTGTTTTCCATTTCATACCTATTAACATGCATACTAGACTATATGAATATTACTTTATGTAAATCATATGCACATATATTATGTCTTAGCTTTACTACTAGTGAGTTACAATATTCCGCATAGGTTTTAAACATAACATAAAATAACTGGCCTTAATACAAAACATATGATAATTGTATTACAAAATATCCTACATTAAGGTTATAAGTCGATGGTTGGCCCTTCCTGATGCAGAGAAAGCCCTCAACAAAAGTCTTGTTATTTGAACCTAAACGGATAAAATAACCCGTGCTAAGCTATAAAGCTTAGTGGGGAATATCTACAGATGGATGACCACACACACAGGTCATCAAACATACATATACAATGTATACAATTAATAACATATGCAACATATCATGTCTTTAATACCAAATACTTTAAAGCATAACATATTCTTCCATGTTCCTAATCATTGTACCCAGAAGAGTAACAATTATGCGCATATTCATAATTCATATAGACAGCAATTTCCCATGTAAACATATTCAAATAAAACATAATTCCTGTGGTAAAACAACATTATGATCCACAATATCAATCTTTAGTCAAATCACTTTAACTGTTTAATTTCTTTATCATTACTATGAATAACGTTTAGCCTGCCTTAGCTTTATCGGTGGATAACGGGAACTATGGATACACATCGGTATCAAAGAAGGATATCCGAAGATATCAAATCTATAGACCCAAATGGGGCCAAACTATAATATGGACCGGTCAAGCATACCCAAACGGGGTAGCCTATCAAGCCAAACGGGGCTGATCATGATCCAAACGGGATCATACATATACTATGGACCCAAGCGGGCCAAACTATGGCAGCTGCAATTTCCCTATAGGCGCCTATCTATCCACATCTAAAACTGTATCGCAGGTAGAACTATATTCGTGTTCAATTCACATATTAATACTGTATTCATAGTATAATGTTGTGCACATATACATAGTCTTATATAACTATGAATTCTATGGTGCATAATCAGATATATGCACAGTTCACATGCCAAGTTATACATCTGGCTTATTCAAATCTGTATGACTATATAATTTGCATCATAACATATAGGCATGACATATAATCATCATATCATATACTCGATCATGTTTTCATTAAGCATTTCACATGCTCATAGTCATGCTAATTCATCCTCTATCTCATAGGACAATTACATGCTTATATACTCATATACATAATCATAAATGTACATACCTGTGGGTACATTCGCATATAGTTGATTTATTCTTATGAGCATGTTTCCAACACATATATATATACCTTTATCATTATTCAAGTCATGTGCTATACAACATATCAACATGTTTCCTTATGGGCATATACACATGCCAAAGTCATACTATTATAGTTCCTATTTTATAGCATAGGTACATGTCAATATGTGAACTTCCATGTCATAAGATTTACATGTGTATATATATCAATTTAGCATATGACCATCATGCACAAGACTAATCACATGTATAGGTTAGATATTTTATCACTAGTCTTTATTCATATACACAATTGAATGCATATGTATTCATATAAATCCTTCATTGATAGTCTTACTACATGTCTTATTCAATTAACTTTACTATCACATAAGCAACTATCTGTCTCAATCAATTTAAAGATCATATAATCAAGTGTAGCAATTATTTCCACAATATTGCAATTTCTGTTATATTGAGTAGTCTAAAACAAGTCTGGATTCAACCCTAGATTACATGTACGTAGAGACAGATTTAAACTTAGGTTTCTTCATATGAAATATAGGTATGGAAGTCTAATTTTCAATGCAAAAAGAATCATTCAATTTTCTGTTCTATAGCTCAACTTATGAGCAAAACATTCTAGACAGGTCATTCAGTCGTGAAGGGGAGTTCGACTAGTGAAGGGCTTCACGAGTGAAGCAAATAAGGCAAATCTCACGACTCGTGAAGGAGTTCACGAGTGGAGAAGAAAGGCTATACATCACGACTAGTGAAGAAGCTCATGAGTGGAGAAGAAAAACTGCACTTCACGACTCGTGAAGAGCTTCACGAGTCAGACTAATGTTCACGACTCATGAAGTCATTAACGACTCGGCAAGAACAGTTTTCTTCTTCAACCTCACATCTATAAAATTTCAGAAAAACGTAAATTGAGTTCTGTAAATCCCACACAATTCCAATAATCATCCTCACATGCAATATGAACAGCCTAAACTCCCATACCTTAGCTGATAAACCCAAAGTCTTCAACCTCTATCAATTCCTTTTCCTTTATTCCTTCTTCCTTCCTCTTCTCCTTCACAAATACCATCACCATCATCATTTAAATTTCCAGCAATTACATTTTTCTAAGTTAACTTGAAAAGAAGAAGAAGATGAAGATGATGGAGGGTTAAATTAAGAGTTTGATTACCTTAATTTACTGCATTTTACTCTTGCTTAAACAACAAACATCATCCTCAATGCATTTGAGATAAAACATTGGAAATCAAAAGGAAGAAGAAGAAGATATATTTTTCTGGTTTTTCACTCTTCATTGCCGATTTCTCACTAACACTTGACACCTCCAAATTCCACTAACTCAAGCCTTTTATACCAACTTAACAATCCCCTCTTTAGTCCCTTTAAAAATTGCATGTCAAACAAATGGCACAAACCTTTATGCATGCTATAATATGACCCCTCCACTAACTCTTTTTCTTAATTCAACCTATCAATTAATTCAATCTTCCAAATTAACTTTGAATTAAATGCTTTTATTCACAATTGGCCACCAAAATGCCACAATTACAAATTAACACCTATTTACTTCAATTACATCCTCAATTACTATTAAACCATATTCTTATATTTTATTTTCATGCAATTAACATAATAGCATGCTAATTTATCCCCTTAACTTAATCATACAAATATGCAAAATTAAATTAGGGTCATGTTAGGGGCCTTACATAAACATACTAAATAAGCATATGAGTTAATACATATTTGGTGTATAGATGACTATGGAAATGTGAAAGTCCATAAAAGAATTGTGTATATTATTGCTTGCTTGTTGCTTTACTTGTGGATAAATAGACATGCCTAGAAAGGTTTTTGTAGTTGCTTCTATGACACTATAATGTCTTTAGTTAGCGAGACTTATGTTTTTTCTATTGACATTTATAAGCACCACTTGATGGGTTCTTTGGTACCTTTTGTGTTTAATGTTTATTTTGAGACTTGTGCCACTTTTATTGATACCCTTGAGGTATCTTTTGTACCCGTTATCTAAACCTATAAAGGAATAGTAAGAAAATATATATTTGGTATTATAATGCACACTGCTTTCCTTTTGAGATGTATCCATGATCAGTGTAGGAATAGGAAAGGTTAGTTTTTAAAGTCCCATTCAAATTATTTAGGCTTTTATTACCAAAGATAATTGATTGCTTTGTAATGGTTAGGAAATTAAACTTGATTCCTTAAGTTCCAAGCCTTCAAAGGCATGAGATAGCTTTCTTGGGTATCCCTATCCAATTATTGGCAATCGATTATTGAGAGACATCAGTTGAGCAGCATAAGGAAGGAATAAGGAGTCACCATCCAATAGAACGTTGGGAAATGGTGTTTCAACCTTATAAGGCCAAAACCCAAAGAGAGTTTGTAACCTTGCTCTTACTTATATCTTTGATAAATGCAAGATAATGACTTTGAAATTAATTATTTTCTCTATTTTCTTACATGCATAATCATGACATAATAAATTAATGGTTCACCCAATAACATAGGAAAGCGATAAATCATGGCATATTTAAAACAATAAATCAGCATCCATAAATCATGCAATTTATTGATTATCCATTTGGTGAAGACATTGATCATCATTATTTAATTATATACAAATTATTTTACATTGATACAAAGCTTAATATTTACGTGTGATTTGTTTTTGGAATTTAAATTAGGACATTGGTCCTATTTTATTAATAAAAAGTCCAAATTATTAATATAAATATTTTACTTGACAATTTCCTTCGAATGGCCAAAATCCTTATATTTACAATGGTAAATATTGCAAGTGTAGGGAAGTAAAGGGTTACAATTTTTCTTGTCATGCTATACTCATAGATAGGGTTATATACGAAACAATATATATATGTGTGTGTATACATATAAATATACATATATATATGTGCACACACACATACATACACACATACTTTCATACATTTATACATACATGTATGTATGTATGTATGTATGTATGTATGTACGTACTTACATATATATATATACACACACACACACATGCACATATATAATATAAAATAAACACAACACATGAAATAAATAAATAAAATGTAAATATATAATGTAAGAAATAATATGGTAGCATAAATAATAAAAAAATATATTTATAATACATAACAAAAATAACACCAAAATACAAATAAAATAACATAGAAAAAATGAAACTTAATAAGAAAAATAGAAATTTAAAAGGAAAATATTTTGACACATAGATCCATAGCCACCAGATCGTAGATCTAAGCAATTCATCTCAACCATTTAAATTGGAAATAATAATAGTAAAGGTCTATATTGTGGCACGTGCCATTTTATAGCGACACGCACCTGCCCTTTCCTATATAGTTTTCACACTCAAAAATATAATTTTAATACTCAAATAATTGACCTTTTAGAGAAGATGACTTTAAATAATATTGAGGACAAGATAGATCCAAATAAATGAAGTAAAACCTTAACATGAAATTATACTAATTTTTTATGTGATAAATATACTTAAAAGATATTTCATCACTTAAAATTTAGGAAAATAACACAAAAAATGATGTTATCACTATTGGGGTTAGATTCACAATATTTAGAGTGAATAAATAAATCTGACAGCTAAAAATACTGAAACTAAAAATATAACTTTAGATATTAGCTTTAGTATACTTACTCGAATAAATGATGGAATGATGAGTTTCAGGATCGTATTAACAACAGTTTAATGAAGGAAATTTGAAAGATGAGAATTAGAATTTAGATTTTTAATGAAATTAAAGAAAAAAGATAAATTTAAGAGAGTGACAACCGAAAAGATTTTGAAGGTGAAAATGCAGGAAATTTGAGAGTGAACAGTCAAAACATGGAAAGTAGGCTGAAATTGGATTATTCCAACATTATTTGAAAATAGGTTGTATTAGAGCATGCTAGGACTTTATAATTAGGTTAAGCATCCCTATTTGACCAATGGTGCATTCTTAAAGCATAACCCTACATTCACTTAATGTAGGAAAACATTAAGGAATAATCACCAGCCTAAGCCCTTTATCATTTGGTATATTAAATGGTGACCTAATCGATCATTATGCTTGTGATGAGCTAGACACATTAGCATGAACCATGCTTGGATAGCCTTAAAGTTATATCATAAGACCAATTCCTCATGAAATGATAGTAGATACTTCCTTTAGGTATCATGAACCATAATATTATGCTTGCTATTTGAATCCTTATATATTTAATTAACTTTAAATAAATTAAGGTAGGTAGTTATTGAAGGTTGTCATACCTCGGTGGGCTTATCTCAATTTGTTTGAATCATTAAAATATATAGTGATCAAATATGCATTTGTCTGGGCATTAAACCTATGAGCTAATCTTACCTAAGGGAGAGACTGCATGACCTCTTATATTGGAAGTAATAATATTGGAAGGTTTTCTTTTAGTTTGCATATGTGCTTTGCAAATAGTGCACAATATGGCCATGCATTGCTAATCATGCCAACAAATTCTTCCCTTTTTAGCCATTATAAAATCATCTAAGCAATTTAGGGTTCAACTCGCTGCCTCAAAAAGAGTCTTATGACATGAGAAGATGAGTATTCATTTATTGAATTTTGAACCTGATTTCTTTTAGGAGTTTACTTTGGGCGAAGCAATAACAACATTGTTTGAGATGTACATGAAGAAAGTAGGTATTTTGGTTGAGTTGGATAACTTGAGTCTTACTACAGGATTGTTCTAGGTTATTGAAGCCATCATAAAGCCATCCAAGTGGTTTAGGAGTCCGAACGACCATCTTGTTAGGAAGCCTCCATTAGAATCATTGGAATCAGCATCAGAAACTAATGTCAGTTTAGAAAATATCTTTGGGTTAGCTTTAAAAAGTTCAAAAATGGCAGACCCAATGTAGCCAGGAGCTATTAACGGTCAGAAGTTAGATAAAAGACTTGATCAATTTGATAAGGGTCATAATGATTGAAATGATGAACTCTTTTGTACAACTTACTGGCCAGTAACCTTTTACACCTACCACAACCCATAGAGAATTTATTATTACTATAGGTACTTCAGCTATGGCTGCAATCATAGTACCTTTTATAATGGCCAAAGTAAGGGGTATTGGGCTAAGAGCTTTGCTTGTTGAGCAACGAAAGGATAAGGATATTGCTCATGTGGAAGATTTCATTCCTAAGAAGGAAGAAGACCCAATAGTGACATATGCCCCAAAAAGTAAGCCATCTAGAATAAATGATGCAATCTTATAAGATGGAGGAAAATATAAGAATAACATCTCATGTATTATGAGATGGGAAAAGGGTTAGTTCGGAAGATAAGAACCTAAAAAGTGAGGAGGTGTTTTATTAGCGATTCAAGATGTATGACTTACCTAAGTTTAATGGCACATTTGATCCATCTGCTCATATAAAATAGTACGTTGTGGTTATAAAGGGCACCACTCTCACAAAAAGGTAAAAGGTTGAGTATTTTAGCCTTAGTCTTATAAGCCCTGCCATTAATTGGTATCACAGTCCAGATAGATATACCAAGGAGGATTGGGATAGGCTGATAGAGAAATTTCTTAAATAATATGATTGTAACGTTAGAATGAAAGTCACCCTCAAAGATCTTAAGTTGCTACAGTAGAAGCAGGATGAGTCCTTTCATTAGTTTTTGACAAGGTAGAGGAATAGGATGATGGATATGAAAAAGAAGCCCGACACAGCTAATCAGATTAGGCTTTTTTTATCAGAAATGCTAGTCCATATATGAGGGATGGTCTAAAGATGAAAGGTTTGAAGGATTAGAAGTCCTTAAAAGATATCACTATTAAAGCTAAGGGTGAATATTTGGCAATAAAGTGAGTTTTATTGGTAGTGTGGGTTTCAATTTTGGACGATAAGGATTAAGAGATATGGCTGGTAAAATTAGTGCTGCAAGCACTATTAGAAAAACAATTGAGGTGTTTACCATTGAAATGACTAAAAGACATTATTCAAACTTAAACAGATCCTCTGCATGGGTGCTTGATCAATTGATAAAAGAAGGAAAATTGCAGCCATTATTGCCTAAGCCTGCTCAGAGTCAAGGTTAACCCAATCATCAGGCTGATAGTATTATGCCTATCACTAACATATAGATCACCTTATAGATCATTGTAGGACTCTAATGGATTAGGACCTCATTTATAGTAGATAAATAATTGATCCAAAGAAGAGGGAAAAGAAGAAGGGGAATTACAATGCAATTCTACAACCAATATTAATGATTGAGTCAAGTTTACCTGAATGGTATGTGTTATATTACTTGTATGACAATGAGTATTCGTCCATTACCTATCATGCACAATTAGTGGTAATAGAGAATGGTTGTCCATTGGTATACTTAATTGATTGTTGGGAATTGCCCAGTAAGGACGATAAGGATGTTAAAGAAGGCCCTACGAATTTGTGAGATTCTGAGAATGAAGAAGAGAAGAAAAAAGTAAAGCAAATTACCAGAACTGGGAAAGCAATACTAACACTTCCAGCTTTTGGGTTGTATAAATCTATGCTAAGTAAGTCTGATTTGGTAATTACAGCTTATAACAATCCCTAAGGAAAGCAACAAACACTTTTAAGGCTGATGTTAAGATAGGGCTAGTGGACATAGAGTTAGTGTTTATGTTATTACCAATATTGGCTAATTTTTCTATGCTATTAAAGAGACACTCGTTTGATAAAATGGAAAGAGTTACCATAAACCCTTTTCTGTACCCTTTACTAGAAAATTAAGATTCCTAATGAAGGTAAAGCGATCAGTATAAAAGCTGCTAGGGAAAATCAAGTTTTTATTTTAGGCATAATGAACCAACACTTTAGTGGGTTTCATATGATTCCCATTGGTGCTGATAGTGAGAGAGGACAAGAATTAATTCCTTAGGTGGTGAATATGATGAAGAAAATGAATTTCTTTCCAGAAGTTGGGCTTGGTAAAAATTCACAGGGTCCTTTTGAAGCAATTACCATAATAGGATAGATGAGTCGAAGAGGATTAGTCTATAACATATTTGATGCTAAAAAGAATAAGGTTTCACTGAAGCTAGAAGGTGTTCCATATATTCTGGATAGCTTTGTGCCTATATTTGTTGTGTCTCAATACTGTGGTGAGATTGAACCTGTGTTGATTGGGGAAAAAATTATCACTGCTTTTGACATATTTAATGATGTTTTTGACTTGGTTAGTGGAACCATCAAACCTCAAACCTACCAGAGGATTTTAGATGAAGAAATTGTGATCAAATTGTCTGAAAGAGATGAGTATGTCCTTGAGGAGATTGTGATGCTAAAGTTGTTACCCTCTGGAGTCAAAGGGAAAGAGAAGATTGAATTTAATGTTTTAGTGATTAAGGTGAAGGAAGATGTTGCAGAAACCATTGCTGAAGTACATAGGGAGGCTCATTCAAATGTAGAAAATAAGTAAGGCTCATATGAGGCATCGAACTAGCTGGATGTAGATGAGAATGCTATTCTAGATGTACTTTTTATACCTGAACTTTGTAACAATGATGTATGTAGCTGTTTTGATATTAATAATATGAATAAATTTGCTTATTTATGTGATGTTTCACATGATTATATTTCATATGATTATGTTCATAAACCATTCATATTTGACATTAATTCAACAAATACTGCTCTATTCAATATTGGCAATCTCGAAAATCCAAGGGAAATCTTGATAGCATCTAATGTCACCCATGAAAAGAGAAATAAATTTCAAAGAATATTGAAAAAATATAAAGAGTCTTTGCCTGGACCTATAAAGACATGCCAGAGATTGATAGAGAAATAGCTAAGCATGTTATTCCTACCTATCCTTGATATAAACCTATTAAGTAGAAGCTCAGAAGGCTTTGGTCAAAATGGGCAGAAAAGGTTGAAAATAGGTAAAAAAGCATATAGAAGCCAAATCATTGGTAGAAATCCAATATCCCATATGGTTGGCAAATTTGGTTCCCATGGCAAAGAAATATAGGAGGATCAGAGTCTAAGTGGATTACAGGAATTTGAGCAAAGCTTGTCTAAAAGATTACTTTTTTCTTCCTTAGATAGATATTTTGGTTGACAGTATAGTTGTATACATAACATACAATCTTATGGATTGTTATACTAGATACAACCCTATCTCAAATAAGACTATGGATAGAATCAAGACAACATTCATCATTAAGAGGGGCACATATGCTTATCGGGTCATACTATTCAGGTTAAAAAATGCAAGCACTGCTTACCAAAGGATGGCCATAAAGATCCTAGATGATTTAATTCATAAGGAAGTGAAGGTATATATTTATTACATGAATATTAAATCAGCAATTCAAGAAGGTCACTTTAAAGCCCAGAAAAATTTCTTTTAGAGGATTGATAGCTATAATTTCTGTTTAAACCCGAAGAAATGTGTGTTTGGGGTGACTTTAGGGAAGCTTCTGGGACATGTTATGAACTAGAGAGAAATAGAAGTAAATCCCTATAAAGTGAAAGCTATTAGAGAAATGCCTATGTCATAAAAAGAAAAAGAAGTTTAAGGGCTATTGGGATAGCTAAGTTGACCTCAATATGTGAGCCCATTTTTAATTTGCTTCAAAAGGTCCATCCAGTAGTTTGGAACAATGATTGTCAACTAAGCTTTGATGCGATCAGGGATTATCTTCTGCATCCACCCATGTTGTGACAACCAAAAGTTAGAAAGCCTTTAATTTTGTATTTAGCCATAGAATATAGCTCAGTGGGACCTATAATAGCACTAAAGGATGATTTTGGATTCGAATATGTTGTGTACTATCTCAGTAAAAAATTTTATGCCATATGAAGTTAGATATGTAGAGGTAGAAAAGATTTGCTTAGTAGTCATTTGGGCCCCTAAGAAGTTAAGACACTACTTCCACTTATACTAGGTGCAAGAAGTGGCCATACAAAATCCCCTCAAGTACTTGTAAGAAGTGCCTTTATTATTGGGAAAAATAGGTAGATGGATAATTTTTTAAAAGAGTTTGATATCAAATATATTGCCAGGAAAAACATTAAGGGAAGAGCTATAATAGAATTTCTTGCTGATCAACCGTTAGAGGGAGAAGAAATAACCTATGAGTTTTCAGATGAGAACATGGTAACTATAGTAGTCCAAGGATGGCAAATGTATTTTGATGGAGCTGTGAACAATAAAGGTGCTGGAGTAGGAGTAATCCTAGTGACCCAGAGGGGGAAAACTTACCTTTAGCCAAGAAGCTTAGATATAAAGCCATGAATAATAAAGCTAAATATAAGGCATGTATCTTCAGGCTGGAAGCTTTATTAGCCTTCGGGGTAAGGACTACAAAAGTTTGTGCCAATTTATCTTTGGTAATCTACAAAGTAAGAGGAGAATAGACTCTAAAAAAAGAACAGTTGTTGCCTTAAATGAAATTTTTGAAGGATTTAAATGATCAATTTGAGGTTTATATTTTCAGGTATGTTCCTCAGGATGAGAATCAATTGGCTGATGCTTTGTTAACATTGGTGTCAATGTGGGATAACTCGAAAGGTGTGAGCATAAAGCTTATGTTTATTTTTTGTTTTGATAAACCATGTTTTAAAGCCAAGTAAGTGATTGATATCAAGGTAAGTGATTGAAAACCTTGGCATTTTAACATTCAGAACTACCTTATGAAGTCTATATTTTCATAAGCAGCTAAAGAAAAGGATAAAAAATGTTATGCAAGTTGTCTACTTAGTTCATCAGTATAAGAGGAGTGTTTTATAAGAGATAGCCGGATGGCTTTCATTCGAGATGGCTGGATGAGAAAGAAGCCAAAAGGGTTATGGAAGAAGTGCATGCTGGAGTTTGTGGTGTGCACATAAATGGACTTGTTTAACTAAAATGATTATGCACTAAGGATTTTTTTAGCTTACTATGGACACAACTTGTTCCAATTATGTAAAGGAGTGTTAGCCATGCCAAAAATTTGCTGACTTAAGGCATGTATTAGTGTCAAAGCTATGTAATCTTACTGCACCTTAGCCATTTGCTATTTTGGGCATTGATATTATAAGGACGATCCATCCACCAACGTCAAATAAACACCGTTTCATTGTGGTGGCTATTGATCACTTCTCAAAATAGATAAAAGCAGAGTCCTTCAAAAATCTAGGTACGAGAGAGATGGCAAGTTTATTGAGAAAAATTTGATAGGTAGATACGGGCTTTCGCATCATATAGTGTTAGAAAATAGGTCCCACTTCTGAGGAGAGACTATAACACCTTAAAATTCATATCAAACATGCATGGAACATTCTAGAGAATAAATAGTAACCCTAAGATAGTTTTTAGGTAATTATAGTGGAATAGTACAGTAAAAATTAAAAGTGCATAAGTGTTAAAATGCTTAGACCACGAAAATTTGAGGATGGGTGACTTGGCAAGCAATTTGACTTAGTCCTGGAATAATAAAATAGGTATTAAATATTGTCTAATGGTAAAATTTGAGATGAAATTTAGCTTAAATAGACCCTCAAAATTGATAATGAAGATTTTTCTCAATACTGTAGAAATAGTTAACTAAATGTTTGACCGGGCACAAAAATATTCTACGAAACTTTAATAAAATTTTTGATAATGTAATTATACCAAATTGATCTCAAAACGACTTGAAATTTTAACCATACTTTCCTAAAAGTGAAAATTATTTTTTTTGGTGATTTTGAGTTTTCGAATTTTTTATTGGCTAATTTTCCTCCAAAATTGAAACTATATTGAAATGATCTCAGAATGATTTAAAATTTTAACCATGCCCTCTTACATAAATTTGGACATACAGGGTAAACTTTCAGACCATTTTGAAGAGAGAAACATTAGTTTTCAAAAAATTATAAAAATCAAGTTTAATTTAATTAGCAAAGTTAAATGGTATTTTCATTTATTCAAAGGTATATTTGTCATAAGAAATTTGGTTAGAATTGATTGGAACTAAAATTAAGCATGGGAATTAGTGGAGGAATTAATTGGGCCAAAATGGTTATTTAGGTGAAATTGGATCAAAGTGGTTGGACCTAATTTGGCTTAATCAGGAATGGTATAAATAGGGGGAAAATAAAAAAAATAAAAAACTCCCCATTTTCTCCCTTTTCTCCAGCCGACCCCTTCATCTATACTTTTCTCTAAATTTCTCCATTCTTTTCTTAGGAAAATCCATCCAATCTTTCCTTCCAAACAACTCAGGAGTCCTAATTCCATTCCAAGCCATCTCTAAAGCCTATTTTGAAAGGAAGAAGTACAAAAAATTATGTAAAAAAAGAAAAAGACTAAAAAAATAAAAGAGGGAGAATTCGGTCAAGGTGAGTTATGAAAGAAAATTAGTGGAACAAGATGGAAATAAGGTAAAAGGGATGATTTCAACTCATTTTAAGGTACGTGACTCCATCTATCACTTTGTTTCATTCAATTCCCTTAAATTTTATATGTGTTCATATTATGTAACTATGTAAATTTAAGTAAAAAGGTAAAATAAGTTAAGATAACTTGATAGAATGATGAATAAATATGATATGAATGTGAATTAAAGAAGGAAATAACTTGGGATTGAGAAAAGCTATGATGGCAAAATTATACATCAAGGTATAATATGAGGTAACTTAATAATCAATGACATGTTTCGGATGAAACACATAATAAGATGTTGTAGAAATGTAATATGGTTGATTAAAATAAAAAACAACAAGGGCACATAAGGATGTATAAGTGAATATAATGATGTAATTAAAGAAAATCCAAGGATTTAATGTAAGTTAAATGAGTATCAACATATTAATGTTCAAAATGACTTTAGAAATTCATGTGACATACAAATAAGGGAAGAATCACATTATGTGAGGAAGGAAATAATTAATCTAAATGGTAACCTAAGGAATAACATGAAGTAAATTGATGATTATTTACACATTAGGCTTGAAATGGATAATATAGTGAGTGGTGAACATAAAATGAGCAATTAGAATTTTTAGCAATGTGTGTACATGATGTTAAAAATGTAAACATTATGATGTACTTATATGTAACTAAGAGTTGTTAATACAAAATGGATGTATGTTAACATATAGATAAATAAAATGATGAATTAGCATGATGTAATCATAAAGTAGTGAAGATAACAAATTTGAAAGGTGAAAACTTCAAGTGGTCGAATTATGTGGTTTGACACAAGATGAAGTAATTTGATGAATGATGAAATAAGTGGCATGAAATACATAATATGATGCATGATGAATGTAATAGAATTAATTAGAATTGAAAATAACAAGTAAACATTACAATGCATAAGTGAACATAATGATGTAATTATAGGCAACTTAGGAATAATTAGGTGAACTGAATATGTATAATCATATGAATAGTTAAAGTGACTTTGAAAACCTATGGCTTATGAATGAAGAAAGAGTCACATTGTATGTATGAGAACTTGTTGAGATCAAATGGTGAAGGTAATGATAATGACATATTTTTATGATTTTATTTGAAATTGTATGTATGTATGAGTAATGTATAATTGCTAAATATACATACACCCAATTTAAGTATGTAGCATATTTGACATAATTTAATTAGTAAGGAAATAATGTGACACATAAGGTTAATAGTTCCAAAAAGGATAAAATTTTAACTATGTAGAGAGATAGGGACTGAATGAGAAATTATACATGAAAGATATTACATGTGTAATTAAAAAATAAATAATATGTAATGCATGAATAATTGATTTAAAAAGGGAAAAAATGTAATTATGCAATAAACTAAGGAAAAATCATAGTTATACAAAAGTTAAGGATGAAATGGTAATTTATGCATAAAGATGTTAAATATGTGATAAAATAATGGGAAAGGTTGAAAAATGAAGTAAAAAGGTTAAAAGGGAAAATGTAATTATGGGGTAAAATAATAGTAAAATCATGATTTAGCATTAGAAACATGATTAAATGAGGTAAATTAGTCAAATTAGTAAAAAAGGGTAAAATTGTAAACAAAGAAAAGTTTAGGGACTAAATGTAATTTGTCACTTCAAGGGCGCACGTAGGGACTAAAGTGTAAGTTTACCATTTAAGGTGAAATATATGGGAAGAGAAGCAAAAAGAGTTAATATTGGAGCTAAACGAGTTAAAATATGATAAGAAGAAAATATATGGACCAAAATATATTTTACCATCTCAAAAGAAAGCATAAAGGCCAAAATGTGAATTTTAGACTTAGAATGAAATAAAAGCCAAAGTAGCCCATAGTTTTTTCTTTTGATGGGTATACTAATGTTTCCTTTGAGGGAATTATTTAAACTTTTAAAGTTTTTAAAAGGTCGTATAAAATTTAAAAGTATCACTATATTTATATATAACTTCTATTTTTATTGATTTCTAATATGGGACTTTGTTTGCATACACACTATAGATATTTGAATTTCAAAATGATACATCTAACACGGTGAGATCCCTACATAAATAAGTTGAAATTTTTTAAATTTTACACTTATTGATATAGCAAAAATGGAATAATAAAATCAAAAATTCCAAAGTGAATCATTGCATATGATTCACTCGAAATAGGGGACTATTGATATATGCTAAAATATAAAGTTTCTATAATGGTCTTACAATAGTTTTTTTTTAAGGTCGCTCCATACAAAATAAGGAAAATTTCTAAGGTTGTAAGAGACTGTTGTATGACACTTTTTTATCTAAAAAATATAGAAAATATATAAATTCCCCCTAAACTATTATTATTTATCAAATTTTCCTCCTAAATTAATTGTAAGTTAGATTACCCCACTCAACTTATTGAAAATATCGAATTAGTCATTCTAAGTTGTTGAAAATGTAAACAATACACTGTATACTATTGAACATATTAAATTAGCCCTTAAAACTTGTAAAAAATATCAAAAAATTTTCCCTTTTTACTATTTGATGCATGGTTTTCACGCACTAATTATGAACTAACAAGTGTCCTTTGTGGTCAAAATATGTCCAAAATGATGAAATAAAAAGTTTAGAGACTAGGCTGCACTTTTCCATGACATGGGAAGTATAGAGACTAAAATATAAATTTACCACTTTAGATGGAATAAAAAGTCAAAGGAAGCAAGAATGGTAAAAAAATTGAATCAACCTCGATAATATATGACAAAAAGAAAGTTTAAGGATCTAACTATAATTTTATATTCAAGTAGAAATGATATCATATTCAATAAAGAAATGTAAGTTTGCAAAGGATTAAATAGTAAATTAAGTTCATAAGGGGATGAAATTGAATTAAATCAACAAAAGTGACATAAAGGGTAAAATAGTTATTAATTTATTTTTTTTATTAAATGAAATCATGTGTAGATGTATTTACCACTAGGCGACAATGCTACATAGTGTGTAGCAGCTTGACTATGCGCATGAATAGATACTAAAGATACTACAATCAAGGAGCAAAGTGGCATGATCATGTAATTATTTTGTCAAAATGGAACTTAAACATGTTATATATTAAATTTTGAGATTTAACTTATAAAATATTACGTTGTATAATGTATGACTAATGAAAACACATTTATTATGTGGCATACATGCATATGATGGCTTCTATAAATTTGTTGCAGTGATAAATGTCATTAAAAGTGTTGTGTATGGTTTTTGAGTATTGAAGGTGGAGGTTGACTTTTAGGAGTGTAAATTTTTCAATTTGCAAATTTGGATAGTATAAATTGTAAGCCGTCTTACTGTCAAAATTCGTACCAAGTGAATAATAATTTAATTAAATGAATAACTTATGATGAAAATCAAATTGAACAATAATGTATGATTAAAAATGGTGTCTATAATTGGTAGTCGAAATTTGTACTTAAGAGTTAGTCATTAATAAATTAGTCATTAATTAATGAATTTGTAGGATAATTAACTTGAGTAACTATGAAATGTCAATCATGGAAACTCATAATGTATGAATTTTTAAAGGAATGTAGGGTGTTATTAAGATCGAGTACTTAGTTAAAAAAGTTAGAGTACAACACCACAAATCCCTTACCTTACCATCCTCAAGCAAATGGAATGGTCGAGGCAGTTGACAAAAATATTAAGCAAATTCTGGCCAAAATGGTTAAAATTTATAAAGATTGGGCTGATAAATTTCCTTTTACATTGGGGGCTATAGAACTATTGCTAGAAACTCAATGGAAACCACTCCATTTTCATTAGTTTATGGAACAGAAGCTATGTTGATAGCAAAAATTGAGCATTAGTCATTAAGGATGGTTTTAGAAGTCGAGTTACCAAAAATAAAATAGGTAAAGCAGAGATTGCTTCAGCTTAACCTATTAGATAGAGACAAGAAGCAAGCCTACTATCACAATCAAATTTAATTGAAAGGCTAGCTCATTCTTTTGGGAAGAAATTCAAGAAGCATCATTTGAAAAAAGGAGATTTGGTTTTCAAGAAGATAAAGCTAGGCATTCTAGACATTAGAGGTAAGTTTAGACCAATATGGGAGGGGTTGTTCATATTGAAGTAGCTATTATCTAAGGAAGCCGTGATCCTAAGCAATAGTGATGGAAATGAATTTGAGAAGCCAGTAAATATTGATAGGCTAAAGAGGTTCAATGGCTAGACTATAAAATTAAAAAAAAGAGTGTAGCCCTGCGGGTTAAAAATAGAAATACGACAGCATTGCTAAAATTAGGCACGTTGCCAAGGTGAAAACTAAAAAAGGCATCTTAGGTAAAAATTAGAGGCATAGTGATACTATTCAATCAAGAAAATCAGGCTGTTTATTAATATGGGAAGATACTTTTAGGGTTTAGTTACAAGGTTGCATAGGATTTTTTACTTTTTGAACTTAACTTTAAACAATGATTTTGTGTAGTAAAATTATGTTGGGAATGTCCTTATATGTAATGCAAATTCATACATTAATATAAATTGGAGCAGTTTATTTTACGTATCATAAATTATCTTGTTCGATATAAAATGTAGTACATAGTTCTTTTTTACATTACATTTGTAAGTCTAAGGATCATCCTCTATTGCTTTCACCTAAGCTTCGTCTTAGCCAATTCGCTCTATTGTCCATTGTGGGGCTAGTAACCCATCTCTTATATGTAGCAGAGGTGGTAAAATCAAAATTAGTTAGTCTTCAAATGTAAGCTTTTGCATACAGTTAAACCTAGAGATAAAGATGATAGTTAGAAACAAAAGCAATAGATAGATTGCCTCCTCAAAATGATAGAGAGGGCCTTACAATGTCTTATCGCTCCCTGAATTGTCGAGCATAGTGGGAAACTACACAAAATTAGCTCTATGTAGGATCCATGATTGGCACACATATAGAATGCCCATCCTGGCTTACATAGTGAGGCATTAGCCATTCACACATGAAATTGATGTCATTGTTAGCTACTATTGCTAGCCATACAAAGCCTTATTGAGGGGAATTGAAGTCATAAAGTCATCTTTTGGGAAGATAATACCTTAAGGAATATTTGCTTATTACCTTGGAAGGAGACTCTTTTATTACATTAAGTTTCTCCTCCATCCATATCTGAAAATTGATGAAAATAAAAAATTAATGTAAAATGAATAAAAGGATAAAAGATAAAAGATAAACTAAAAGCCGCTGGAGTGAATTGGATTCATTATAGGAAAAAGTAAGGCATAGCGTAACATGAAAATCCAAAAGGATATGTTTCTTGTTAAGAAAAGCTAGTGTGAAAATCCACAAGGGGAAAACTACCTTTTAAAACCATGAATGTTACCTGGAGTAATAAGGGGCTCCTAGAGCAAGGGACAATAGGTTTAATATAGATAATGTCCAAGCAAAGCATGGTTATTGCCATTATCAAAGGAAATAGAGTCAAACCATTATATATTCCTTTAATGATGCTAAGTAGTCAGTAGTCACTGGTTGGTTTCGCTGAGTTCACTATCAAATACATAACAAGGCATATCAGCAGAATAATGCTAACATGGAAGGTGGTTATGTAAGAGAAGTTGTCTAGAGCATCAAGTAGTGACTTTAAAAGGATAAGCCCATGCCTAGGCACTAATTTCATAACTGCAGAGGGAAGAATTTTAACAACGTAACTTGCATCACTTGGGTAGTCTAGTACACAGCTTAAAACATACGGTAAGGATCCAGGACTGACATGCACAGCAACAATTCTAGCAAACTCCTCAGCAAAAGGACATAACTCCTGATGGGTAAATTTGAAAACAAAAAATATAGGATTTTAATATTTCTCAATTGCCAGCAAAAGACTCAAGTCAAGTCGGGCTCTTCTTAGAAATTTGAAGCTAGAATATAGGGCTAAGATAGGATTTTCATAAGTTTTAGGGGCCGCAATTAGTCTATGCACCTTGGAGAGGAAAGCAGTAGCCATGTAGAGCAATAAAATCTGTAAAAAGAAGGAAAATGTACAAATGAATATTAAGGATTTTCATAATGGGTAAAGTGTACAAAATGATAATTAGTCAAATAATAATGAGAGGGTAATAATAGTACACACACACACACACATATATATATATGCATGCATACATACATACATACATATATAAAGTAAAAATAATGGAATAACAAATAATAAAAATAGTGAAAATGAAAAAATAATATATAAAATAATAATATAATATCACAATAGCATAAGAGTGTTAAGGAAAATGATGAAACAAATGATAAAGAAAGTGTAAAATAAAAGGAAATGATAATAAAGGCTAGAATAATAATAATACTAATAATTAGTAATAATAAAGGAAAAAAAAGGAAGAAAAAACACTTACCTGAGAAAAGAAGACCACTTAAAGAAGCTCAGTAGGCTAAATGAGAAATTTGGGAGGGTATTTATAGGCCAAGGGTGAGTCACTCCCTAAACTCATTTGAGCCACACCTATGGACCTTGTCTCACCTTTAATCTACTTCAATGATACATTTTGCATGGGATAATCATTCTTTTGGCTTACTTTGCAAATTCCTTGTGTTTTAAAGGAAAACTCCATAAGAGTTGCACAGGGTATCAAAAGCATTGTATGATTCATAGAGTACTAATATTTATAATATTATACATAATAGTAAGTAAAACAAAAAAAATGTAAATAGTAATGTTGAAAATAGGTAAAATATATGGATAAGTGTAAAATAATTAAAAAGTTTAATTAGTCTTGCTTACATTATGGAAAATAATTAATTAAAGTTTAAATTAAAAGTTATTTAGTTAATTAATGCAATTAATATTTAATTTGGAAATTTAATGACGTTAAATGCCATTTCATACCTATCAGTGGTTTTTGTTACCATTTTTTGCTGAGTCACACCTCAAGCTCATGACTCGCTTGTCGAGTCAAGCTAAAAGGTTGTGACTTACATCTCTTAATTGTTATTGTGTCATTTTGCTTGTGAGTCATGCCCTAGAACCATGACCCACTAAGAAAGTCACGCCATTAAGTTGTGGCTAAACGAAAATCATTTAAACATATCATTTTCTTTTTCTTTTTTTCCTTTTTTTTTTGCTCTCTCTACTAGAACGTAACTCACAAACTTCCAAGAGCATTTTTCAGCCATTTCATCCTCATCTGAGCTCCATTTTATACATCATTTTTATAGTTCTGCTCATAATTGACTTATGCATATTTGGGCACCAGTTTGGTTAAATTTCATCTCATAAAACTTAAACCACCATTAAAGGCATAAGTTTATTATTTCTTTAATTTTCCACTTGTTTCATGTATTTTTCAATTTATTATGAGTTCTCTTATTTACCTTTTGAGTTGTTTGCCTAATTTGAGTAGATTCTCTATATAGCATTTTACAATATTATTTGTATTTTCATTTTGTTTAATTACTCCACAATAATTTTCTTTTGCTTTAACTATTGCATAATTCAAATCTCAGTTAATTAGAGTAATTACTAAAAAAAGAGAAGAGAGGTAATTAGGAAAAGAAAGAAACAAAAAGCAGGGAAAAAAACGTGAACATGAAAAGAAAAATGACAGAGGCATTAGGAAAAAAGAGAGTAAGAAAAGAAAAAACAAAAACAAAGGCAAAATTGATTAACTATCGATTGGGGATAAAGTGCTTGCAACAATAGGAATGATTGCCATTTTGTGTGCATTTATGGCTTTGGAATTCAAATGAGCACAAATATAGTAGCTATATTGTATTCTTACTTAGATATAAGCATATAATTAGCCTCCTTTTGCGAGAAGACATTAAAAGATAAAAGCAAAGAAATGAGTTAAGTAGTTTTATTTTATTTAAATTAGTACAATAGCTATTTACGTATGTAAAGTTACATAAAAGGAGATGAAGACAATTTTGTTAAATAATAGGCCTGTGAAGTAAGGTTTAACTTATAATTCAATAGTGTGTGTTTGATGCCTTAAAGGAAAAAAAGGAAGCATGACAATGTGCCTAACTCATAATTTGTAACACTGGTGTATGTGTTCAAGTAAGAGAACAAGTGGAATGTACATGTGACCTTGAATTGCAATTTAATTTGATTGGTTGCATATGGAATTGCTTGTGAGTTTTTATAGGCATTATTTATGCTATTTTGGTGCTGGGAGCCTTTAACTCTTAGTCATTATGCTGCCCATTTTTTTTTATCAAAAATGTAGTCTATCTTTTATTCTTGTGTAGTTCACATACAGTTTGTTGATGCTAGTTTGAAGCTAAGTTGAATTTCAAAATCTAGCATGAATGCACACTTCCCTAAGTGTTTTGTTAATAAATGATGAATTAATATGCTATTATGTTTTCTTAGTTCCAGTTTCCTCATTTTGGTGTCTCCAAGAAATTTTAAATTATCCACTTGCATTGGTTTTGCTAAGCTATATGTTATCTAACTTTGTTAATTTTGCTAGAATATATATTGTCTTATGTTACCAATATTCTTGACATTTACAATTTCTAGCAATCTCACTGCTATCAGGAATTAGTTTTAACATATTATAACTACTTTTACTGTAATTTAATTTTTAGCATTTTATTTGCATCAATCTCAATCCATAAAAGCCATGATTAAAATCAACACCCGATATGACTGTTCTATCGAAAAGATTAATTAGTTTTATCTTTCTACAGATGCTGTATTGCATATAGCCAAAGGCACAACTAGATGTTCATGCACCCATGTGGATAATAAGGGAGCAAGTTGACAGACACCACAATCTGTTTCTTATGTACATTTAGCCTAGCAGATTTATGAGCCAGTATTTTTCAAGACTATTGGGATCTAGCAGGAGGCAAAGGAGTTGCTTGGGTGAGCTGACAGCTTGATTCCTATGCATCTGCTTTTACTACGTATCCGAAGGTGCTTTGATAGTTTTTAGCCACCTTCCATTATCGAGGGTACTAGCACCCTGATATCGAGGTGGGGTCATTACATTTTGGGTTCTTGACATTCCCTTCAGCTTGTCATGGGCATAGGTTACTGATATTCTTAGTTTGCTTATGGGCGAAGATGTCGCCATTACCAAAAGAATTGCTAGAATAGATCAATGGGCCACCATTATCAGGCTAGGCACCCTTTATGACCTTTTAATGGCGAAGGCCACAATGTTGTCTTTAATTGTTTTGAGATACATACAACGAGTCTTATCATGTTCTTACATGGGATGATTAGGAAAATCGAGTCCCTTAATGTAGTGGACATCTAGAGCCTATAGGCTATGATAGTTAAACAACATTTTAATATTAGTCATGACATCCTACAGAACATTAGCATGATACCCTAGTCATCATGTACATCAGTGTTTATTGACAGGATAGTTACCCAACTGCTACTAGCATTTGGGGTTCCTAAGTTAGAGATAGGACCGCAAGTAGAGGGTAGTGTAGTTGTGAGTTTTGAGATGGCATTAGATATGCTCATTGTTAAATGCACCCCTATCAGGTACAGGTTGCTAACAATAGAGAAGGTAGATAGGGATTTGAGAATTCATAGATAGCGACTCATAAAGCAATTTGATGAGGAGAAGTCAAAGGAAAGGGCACTTAAAGACCCATACCTCTTATATGAGATACAACCTGAGCCATTCGGTAGGGCACATAGGACTATAGCCTAAAGCACTAAGAGGTTCTAGTAGTTTATATATGCCAATGCCATATGAGGCCCATAGAATCCATTAAAATGGCGAGCCCCATGCATCTATCTCCTGAGGGCCAGTGCTGCCCGCTCTAGTTTCCTCCGCACTTGTTGATACGAATTTAAAGAGTAGATTAACTCAGCTAGAGACTGCCATTGGGGTTTTAGGATGAGGTATGCATAGGTTATAGGACATGATTGCTGCATTTAACTACTTATCTAGCTATAACTTTTAAATCATAGGCACATTTGTGGCCACTATAGGTAAGATAACATAGATAGGTGAGATAGAGGTTCTTAGTCTCAAAAAGAGTGTGAAAGAGGGTGAGGAGAACCACACTATTCATTTTGCTTTGATAGAGATATTGGTACATCAACAGGAGATAACCGTGAGATAGGTATATGAATGTGACACCCCATGCTCAAACATAGATCGGAACAACGATGTACTATTATGGCTAGAACAAAATGGTTGTCCTCAGCTATTTATTTTCTTATCGATGAAAATGAAGAAATTTTAGATTAGTTTAAAAGCTTAATTAATTTTAATGTGGAAATGTTACTATTCATTTAATGGAAATTTGGGTAGTATAAAGACTATAAAATCATGTTATCCAAACCTGCAAAGTGTCAAAATCACGCTCCCAACATTCACTCGCCGTCTCCAATACTTTAACAACATAGTCATTTTTAATAATCTATTCATAAGACACTAATACAATATCGGCTTACCTATTCATAACTCAAATACAATAATATCATATACAATCATATGTTCATTATTATTTAGTACTTGTTGCATGTCATGTTATACATTTCAATTAGCTAGTGTATTAAACACATATAACCTACATATCTATCTAAACCACATATGTACATGCCATTCAAATCCCTCCTTCTCCTTGCCCTCGGTTACTTGTCCCATGCACAATCAAGTAAAACTATATGCTAAGCAACAAAGTTACCTAATGGTTGATACATTAAGCCAAGTTTCATTTACACAAATAGTATTCACAAAATTACTATTTTTCCATTAGTTAACATTTATTTCCTTTTGCCTTTTAATTATTCCCTAAAATTCTTAAAATTTCCATTTAATCTAAAGTAACACTTATTGTTGCCTTTTTCTTACTTATTGCTTAATTTAGGTGGCACATAACCATCTGGTCCCTAAACTTGAATTTATGCACATATTGTACTATTTTCCTACTAATTCCATTCTTTTTGCTTTCTTTTAATCTTTATTTCACATTAACCTCAAAAATTACATTTTACCCTTTATATTCACTCATGTGGTGGCAAATTACAGTTTGATCGTTAAAATTTTCTCTTGTTTAGTTTTTTAGCCGTTTTTCCATTTTATTTCTTACGGTCACATCTTTGACATTAAATTTACAATTTTACCCCTAATTTCTCACATAATTACATTTTGTCCCTATTAATCGTTTCATCAAATTTTTCATCATATTATGTTACCACATACCTAACATCTTTTTACGTATAATTCACTATTGAGTCTTTATTTTCTTGCATAATTACATTTTTACCCTTAGTATGGATTGAGGACTCCAATGGTCCTGAATGAATTGAAAGGACCACTTAGCATGGTCTTACTACTCTAGGATGTGGAAGGTGACCACTTGGCATTACCAAATCCCTCCAATTATGTTGAAGGACCACTTGGGGTGATCAACTCCTTATCTATGAATCCAATTTGTGTTGAGTGATCATTTGGCATTACCAACTCCTCAACTGTAAATCTAATGTGTTGATGGGGGATTATTTGTACCCTTAGTCTCACTAGACTGTGTATAGAATGAGTAGGGTATCAGTCCAAAGGGAACAAGGTAAATTTTGTATTTAAATCAAAAAGAGCAGATGGATAGGTAACGAATAAAATGAAGATTATGTATTTAATAAAATATCATAACTACTTTACAAAGATTAAATCAAATTGGATTAAAGATGACTTAAAATGGTAGTATGAATATACATTAGAAATAAAAGGAGAAATTCATTTAAGAACAACTATAGTTAATTGTATAAATAAAGTGACTGGAGAATTTAGCCAAGACTCTTTAAAGTAACACTCATTGTCATTAAAGATGTTTCCATTTAGAGTCCATAAGCACTCTCATGTCATTATAAAGATAAACAAAAATTATGAAGCTAAATGCCAATTCTTTAATCCCTCAAAGAGAATTCCTTATCTCTAAGTGAATTCAACACCTTATGTAAATTTATTTGTTTTTCCATCAATGAATTCCAACTCTCATTGTGAATAAATTGACTAACATGCCAAATATGGTGATCAAGAATAAATAGAAAATCAATGCACACAAATGGATTTAAATCATACTTCATTCGTAGTAGTAGTAGTAGTAGTAGTAGTAGTAGTAATAATAATAATAATAATCATGTTCTTAGATAAATACTACTACACACTTTTAATATAAAAAGGAAACTAGCCAAATTATATACTTAAATTAAAGACAAACAAGAGGTTAAAGGAGACATTAGGAATTAGGGAAGAAACTTAAACACTCCCCAGAATTTTTCTTTCTAATTAGACCTTCTGATAAATCTCTTGTTCCTTTAGCTTTGTTCCTTTATCATCATCTAAAAAAACTAAGAAAAAATGTTTATCCAAAATAAAAATTGTATATCTCTACAAAAACTAAAAATTGATTGATTCACATTTTCAGCATTTTGGATTCCTATTTACAAAGAGAATTCCTCTTTAATCATGCCTCTTTAGATTAGGTGTGAAGATGAAAGGTTGTCATGGAAAGGCATGATGAAAACACTTGTTGCTTGAGAAAAAGTAGGTTGAAAAGTTGTGTCATTTAGGAGCAGGTGCCTATACCGAGTCATGAAGGCTAGCATGATTCATGCACTACCAGCCTCTATGTTACTCGTGAAGTCCATCAAGACTTATGCAGCTCTTCACGAGTCATGCACCTTGTGTCAGTTGTGTTTTTTGTCACTACTCATGCAACCTTGCCTTCTGTAATACTTTTGCAATGCATCATGAGTCATGATCCACCCTCCTCAATCATTTCTTCATCCTTTTTGACCCAAATTTACCTAAAATGCAAGCAAACACATAAACTAGACAAAAACATATGAAATATAAATAATTTAACATACTTACCTACCTACATTTAAAAGAATATGCATTAAATAATAGACCATTTCATATGGTATAAAATTCCCCTACATTTAAACCTTGCTTGCCCTCAATCATGAGAAAAGATTGAGGAAATTTAATACAAAATTAAAATAATTCAGTTGTACTATAAAGCATTTTTCATTATGCATATATGATAGGATTAAAAAGAAATCAAAGACCTTAAAGATTCAAAATACTAGTGGATCAATTCTTAAAGCATGTATTCTAAATTTAACAATTCACCTAAGTTTACTAATTCTAACATCAAAAGTATAGAGTCTCAAACTAAACATACTCAAGGAAGAGAATAGTAATCATAAACTTTAAGATTCTAAGATTATCAGTTGCTTGTTTAGAACAATTTGTAGGCACGCATAGCCTTAATCCAATCTCATAGCATTTTTAAACTTTCATTTTTCTTTGTTTCTTTTTTTCCCTGAACACGGATATACTTTTAGACTTTATGAATGAATGACCCGGAAATAGAACATACCCCATCAAGCTCCCAAGAATGGGTATAGACCTAGGACCATTAGGGATTATGCTATTCCTAGGTGGAATGAAGAACATAGAACCATTAGGATTCCTCACCACCAGCCTTTTGAGATTAAACCTGCTACCATCACGATGGTACAAAAAAACCAATTTTCGGGTTCGAGCATAGAGGATCCTGCACAACATTTAGATATATTCTTAGAAGTTAGTGACATTGTGCAAATTCCTAATGTATCGACTGATGCAATTAGGCTGAAACTTTTTCCATTCATCCTCATAGGAAAAGCTAGGGATTGGCTACAAATGTTACCTAATCAATCTATCCATTCTTGAAAAAAGATGCAAGAAAAATTCCTTTGCAAGTTTTTCCCACCTACTAAAACAACCCTCATTAGAAAACAAATTAATAATTTTCAATAATTTTATGAGGAGCCATTCCATGAAGCATGGGAAAGATTTAAGAGACTTTTAAAAAATTGTCCACATCATGAGTATCATGTTTATCAACTACTGCATATTTTTTATGCAGGTGCCAATCAATCAACAAAATCTTTGTTGGATGTAGCCTCAAATGGTAGCTTTATGAACTAAATTTCTGAAGATGCATTCTTGCTTCTTGATTAGATGGCTACCAATGATGCTCAATGGGCGACTTCTAGAGCAGCACAACGAAAACAAGGAGTTCATAATATTGATGAAGTAGCTATGTTATAAGCTCAAATGAAATTAATGAGAAAATAGCATTTAAGAGAAATAAATGAGCTTAAAATTAAGAATGTTTCCATGTTATCTAATGAAGTTGATGCTTATGTAAGAATTCAAGGATCTTCAGGAATGAAGAATAATGAAGGAATGGTAAAAGAAGTAAATGCCTTGAACCCATATAGTAATACCTATAACCCGGGATGGAGGAACTATCCAAATTTCTCATGGAGGGAAGGTAATCAAGCTTCTTCTTCCAGCCTTCATCCTAGACCCCCTTTTAACCATAATCAACTTCCCAATAACCATCCTCCATACCAAAATCAAGCTTTATCACATTACCCAAACCAATACCCATCACAATCATACCATCAACCACCCGATTTTTAAAAATCTCAACCTCCCCCTCCTCAAGAAAAGAATTCCAATATAGAAGAGATGATTACAAAGTTTATGGCCTCCCAAAACTCAGTCTTGGCTAGTCAAGATGCTAGATGGAAATCACAAGATATTTAGATGAGAAACCAAGAGGCATCCATTAGGAATCTAGAGAACCAAATGGGGTAATTTGCTAGTTCATTAACCAACCGAACTCAAGGGACGTTTCCATCTAATGTGGATCGCAATCCAAAGGAGGAAGTTAAGGCAATCACATTAAGGAGTGGAAAGGAGTTAGAAAAGACTAAAATTGGTAAGAATTCTTCCTAAAGGGTGGAACTGACAACGAAGGTAAGTATTCCTAACTCTGAAAATGTTGAAAAAGTTCCTCCTATGGGTGAGAAGGGTAAAGGTAAAGAAAAACTTATTTCTACGGTGCTTGATGAATCTCAATTACCTTTTCCTATTCTAGCTAGAAAAGAAAAGCAAAATGAGCAATTACGTAGATTTTTAGACATGTTTAAGAAGCTACATATAAATTTACCATTTGCTGAACCTTTATTACACATGCCTAAATATGCTAAATTTATGAAGGAACTTTGCACTAATAAGAAAAAGCTAGAAGGCATAGGAATGGTTCAATTATCTGGAAATTATAGTGCCATATTGACCAATAAAATTCTTGAAAAATTAGAAGATCCTAGTAGTTTTACATTGCCGTGTGAATTAAGAGGAAATTTTGTTGGACATGCTTTATATGATTTGGGTGTTAGTGTTAACTTGATGCCTTATTCAATTTGTAGAAAATTAAACCTAGGTGATCTAAAGGAAACCTGAATGACACTTCAATTGGTGGATAGATTGGTGAAGAAATCGAAGGGAATTATGGGGGACCTATTAGTGAAAGTAGGAAATTTCATCTTTCTGGATGATTTTATGGTCATGGATATGAAGGAAGATAGAAAGGTGCCATTGATAGTGGTAGGCCATTCTTGAACACGGCAAGAGCTCCAATTAATGTTCATGGACAAATGGTTACTTTGAGGTTCAACGAAGGAGGAAATGGTTTCCAATGTAAATAAGATCTTAAAACATCCTTCGTATTATTTTAAAGAGTCCGTTTACTTTGTTGATGAAGTTCAAGAATGTTTCAACACAAAGCATGAGGAGATCATTCTCAATGATGAGCTTTAAGAATGCTTTATGCATCCCAAAGAAATGGAGGAATTGGAAGAAAAGGAAAAGAAGTTGGTACAAAATCTGGAAAAAGAACATAGTGATACTGAAAAAATGAAGGATGAACCGTCCCCTCCTAAGGGAGATTCTGAACTTAAAACACTTCCATCTCATTTAAAATATGTATTTTTAAAGGATAAAGCTGAACCAATAATTATTTCATCTCTATTGATAGGTTTGGAGGAAGAAATGCTCATTGAAGTACTCAAGAAGTATAAAGGAGCAATTGGTTGGGTAACATTTGACTTGAAAGGGATTAGCCCTAGCTATTGTACACATCGGATACCCATGAAAGATAATTTCAAGCTGGTGGTGTAACCCCAACAAAGGCTCAACCCAACTATGTAAGAAGTAGTGAAAAAGGAAGTATTGAAATTACTTGATGCAGGTATAATCTATCCTGTTTTTGATAGTAATTGGGTAAGTCCTATTCATTGTGTGCCTAAAAAGGGGGGAATGACTGTAGTAATCAATGAAAATAATAAGTTAATTCCTACACGCACGGTAACGAGATGGAGATTATGCATTGACTATAAGAGGTTAAACAATGCCACTAGGAAATACCATTTTCCATTACCTTTTATTGACCAAATGTTAGAAAGATTGGCTGGAAATAGATTTTATTGTTTCTTAGATGGGTATTCGGGATATATGCAAATACCTATAGCCCTGGAAGACCATGAAAATACCACATTTACATGTCTATATGGAACATTTGTATATAGGAGATTGCCTTTTGTTCTTTGTAATACACCTGCCACATTTCAACAATGCATGATGGCTATATTTCATGATTTTATTGAAAAATTTATGGACATTTTCATGGATGATTTCACAATTTATGGTCGTGATTTTGAATCTTGTTTGAATAATCTTACATTGGTTTTAAAAAGGTGTTAAGAGACTAACCTTGTTCTAAATTGGGAAAAATGTCATTTTATGGTTAGAGAAGGAATTGTCTTAAGGCATAAAATTTTTGAAAAAGGTATTAAGGCCGATAAAGCTAAAGTTGATGTGATAGAAAAATTACCCCCACCGACTAGTGTTAAGGGTATTAGAAGTTTCCTTGGTCAAGTCAGGTTTTATCGTCTATTTATTAAGGATTTTTCTAAAATAGCCAAGCCACTTTCTAATTTGTTGCTTAAAGATGTTGCATTTAACTTTAATGCTGAGTGTTTACAGGCTTTTAATCTATTAATGCAAAAGTTAGTAAGTGCACTGGTCATAGCATCACCCGATTGGAGCTTACCATTAGAAATTATGTGTGATGCAAGTGATTATACAGTCAGAGCGATTTTAGGACAGCGGAAGGAGAAGATTTTCTATACCATCTACTATGTAAGCCATACACTCAACGGAGCCTAAGTCAATTACACAACCATGGAAAATAACTCTTACCGATAGTTTTTTCCTTCAAAAAATTCAAATCTTATCTCTTAGGGTCCAAAGTTATGGCGTGGTCGGACCATGTGGCATTAAGGCACATTTTTGCGAAAAAGGATTCCAAACTGAGGCTTATCCGATGGGTTTTACTACTCCAAGAATTCAATGTTGAGATTAAGGATAAGAAAGGAGCTGAGAATTTCGTAGTTGACCATCTATCTAGACTGGATCATGCTAGCATTGAAAAGAGAGAAATTTCTGACTTCTTTCCTGATGAACATATTTGTGCTTGTTATACCTATGAAAATTCAGTTCCATGGTATGCTAATATAGCTAATTTTCTTGCAGGTGGCTATCTTCCTAAGGAGTTTACTTGGCAGCAAAGGAAAAAGCTGAAAGCGGATGCTAAGAACTACCTTTGGGATGATCCGTACATCATCAAAGTATGCTTGGATCAAGTGCTAAGATGGTGTGTAACGGAATTGGAACAAGAAGCTATCATGCAACAGTGCCATAGAGGCGAGGTTGGAGGCCATCATGGACCTAATCGAATGGTACAAAAGGTCCTCCAATCAGGTTTTTTCTGGCCAACTTTATTTCAGGATGTTAAAGCTTTCATTGAAATATATGATAGATGTCAACGGGTGGGGAATATTTCTAAAAGGGATGAAATGCTGATGAATAATGGTTTTGAAGTAGACATTTTTTTATTTTTGGGGAATAGATTTTATGGGACCATTTCCTAATTCTTTTGGTTTTGAATATATTTTAGTAGCTGTGGATTATGTTAGTAAATGGGTTGAAGCCACATCCACTAGAACTTGTGATGCCCGTATAGTGCTTGAATTTTTTAGAAAGAATATTTTTACTAGGTTTGGAGCACCAAGAGCTATAATAAGTGATAGAGGTAAACATTTTGTCAAACATCAATTCAAAACCTTGCTTAGGAAATTCGAAGTCAAACACAAGATAACTACCCCATACCATCATCAAGTGAATGGGCAAGTAGAGGCGTCTAATAGGAAGCTGATATGAATTCTAGAAAAAACAATTAGTAATTCTAGGAAGGATTGGTCTCAAAAATTAGATGAGGCTCTATGGGCCTATCGAATCGCATTTAAGACCCTTATAGGCATGTCTCCTGATAGGATTGTTTTTGGAAAAGCATGTCATCTTCCAGTAGAATTAGAGCCTAAAGCTTATTGGGCTACAAAATTTCTTAAATTTGATTTGAGACATGCAGGAGAAAAGAGGAAATTGCAACTAAATGAACTCGATGAAATTTGACAATGGTCATATGACAATGCAACACTTTACAAGGAAAAGACCAAACATTGGCATGATAAACACTTAAGGGTAAAAGAATTTGTTCCTAGTATGCTAGTGCTTTTATATAATAGTCATCTTCATTTGTTTCTAGGAAAGCTGAAATCGAAGTGGCTCAGACCATACCAATTCATGTCAAGCAATAAATTTGGAGTAGTGATGATAAAAAATTTAAGAGATGGTCGTGAATTGAAGGTAAATAGACATTGGCTCAAACCGTATCAATTGGGACAACAAGAGGTTGCTAAGGCAACCATAGTTCTTCAAGATCACTAAAAAGCAGTTTGGATAGTCTAGCTGGAGACTCTAAAACTTAGACCTTCACTCTATCTCTATTATTTTTTTAGTTATTTTTCAATTTGGTGTGTTTTTGTATTTTCGATTCATGAATCAAAGAAAAAGAGTGGTTTAAAATTTTTTTTCAAATTACAGATGTTTAAATTAATGGTATTTGGTTTTCAAACAAACTGTGTTTTTAATTTTCAAGAGGAAAAATCAAATTTTAGGAAGGCTAAACAAGTTTAGTGTTAGGTGTGAAACAAATTCTAATTTAAAAGTGCCGAACATATTTTTGGAGTGCCCAGACTTAGGCTAATGCGGGCCCACGTGAGGATTTCTCTTTGAGCATCATGTGGCCACGCATGGGAAATTTGTTTGGTGTTACAAATATGTGCGCCCATGTGAGGATTTCCCCTTACAAACACACGCCTATGGATTGAGTTTTTGCCTCTCATTACCTTTATGCGACCCACGTGAAGCCCTCACTAGCAAATTGCATGCCCGCATGTAGATTTTCTGCTTTTCACCTAATTTTTACACACCCAAGTGATTTTTTTTCTTGTTGAATCACGCTACTGTGCTTTTTACATTTTCCCTTATGCGTGGCCGTATGTGTGTGTGCCTATAGCCACGCGTGGCCATGTGAAAGCACACTGCCTCATTATCTTAAAACCCCACAACTTTTCTTCCCTCTTTACAATCTTCTTTCACGCTTCCAAGCCTCACTCATCCATAAAATCTCCTACGACCATGCATCACCACCCTCCACCATTTTTTTTCCTCTGGTTACCACTCTCTCCCTTCTATTATTTTCTCTCTCCTCTCTCCATTTTCTCTTCTTTTTCCATCATCTGCTTTATACTTCTATGGCATTCACACTTCACACACTCTACCTATATCTTGTGCTATAAATTTATTAGTTCTTCACTCTCAAGTAAATATCTAATCTCTTCCTCTCTTCAATTTCGTTTCAATGCCACAACATACTATGATGTGTTGCCATTTGTGCCTATGAGCTTTTATTTTTTAGGTCATTTTGCATATAAGATCTAGAAATCATGTTAGTTTTTTTTACAAATATGAGTTATTGTGGATCAAATATGCATGTAATAGATGATTTATATTCAATTGGGTAGAGAATGCTCTTCATTATGCACATCAATTTGATGCTTAAACATGTGCACATAACATGTTCGATGAAATGTTCCAATGAGTTTATCTTTAATTGAACTTCTTTTTAACTCTTTGGTTACAATCTCTTTGATTAGTATTTATGACTCCTTACTTCTCCCACATCTTGCATGTTTGTTTCATTACCTTATCTATACATGTTGGGTTATATTTTTGACTTATCCATGGTGACATTCTCTTAAGTGCATATCTTGCATGCATGTTGATTCATACTAATGTACTTTACATTAGTAATCTCCTCATTGTTCCTCTCATCAAAATATGCTTCCATTGTTATCTTTTACCAAGTTTACTTGCACAATGGGTATATTTTAGTCCATGGTTTGTCATGTTGCCCTCACATTTTTTTTTATTTTTTCAGTGGCACCCAGAAGGACCAACTATCCCGATGTTGTAAGCTCCTCCGGAATATGTATTCCATCATACGTGGATCGCACCAAGGTTGCTAAGTTTGATTACTTCAATGCATGCACATATGTCTAGCCCACTTATTTGAGCCAGTATTTTCTAAATATTCTTGCTGGAAAATTATGGGATAATGAGGTACTCCCATTGCTTTAACACATTAGATGGATGCAATTCATCAATAAAAAGCTTAAAGTGTATCCTGATTTGGCACAGGACTTTTTTTATTCATTTAAATGCTACTTTAAGGAAAATGCTAATACCAATACTGTGGGATTTAAGTTGGGTAAGAGGGGATATTCATTGACTTTTAAACAGTTCTCTGAAATTTTAGGATTTATGCCCTATGGAATTAACCGATGTATCTATTGTAGACAATTGGGAGAGAATCCAAGATTCTCACCAAAATGAGCCATGGATAAGAGGACAATGTAAGGTCTATGCTTTAAGGGATCACGTGTTAAGGATAATTCATCACTTTTTGACAAAAAGTGCATACAACAATCTGAAGAATGCAAGTACTGTTAGTGTTTCTCAAGCCATGGTGCTTCGATGTATGGTAGATGGCATTCTCATCAATGGAGCATTGACTATAGCTAATAGGATAAAGGAACTACAAAAAATGCCAGAAAATGTAACTAATATTTCCATTGGCTGGATCGCTATAGTTTTAGCTTATGCAGTTAGACACCTCACCATTGGAGAGCTGTTTGAGGGAGATCTACCTTGCATTGACAACAAAATGCTCAAAAGAATGAAAATTTTGATTCCTTGGCCACGTGGCCATTGGGCAACTCGTGAGGAATATTTGAGAGAAAACAACATTCGACTTGAGGAACCACAAGATTAGCCATATGAAAGGGCTATTGCACCAGCTACAAATCCACCTGTCAATGAGCCAGCAACACCGGAATTGGAAGTCTATTTTAACCAGCTGAGTCAATGGTTGGATGTGCAGCAGATTCACTTAAATGCTTTACAGGGCACTATTTTGGACATCAAGAAAATAGTAGATACATTTGTGCAGAAATATTGGGAGCACAACCCACTGCCGCTTCCACCTCCATTAGCATAGTTCGTCTTCATTTGTTATGGACAGCAAAATTTTGAGGAGGGGGTAACATCACTTTTAGGGAGATTGACTTTTAACTTTCTTCATCTTTTTCATGAATTGATTTTATATTTTGTGTTTTGTTTTGTTTATGTTTCTTTTGCTTTCTTAAGTTTGTAAAATCTATTAAAAACTTATGTAGTTCACTTTTTCATTTAGTTTGCATGAGAACTTAGTTTGCCCCGGTTTCCTCCAAAAATATGAACAAATTGAACTTGGATATGAGAATATGCATGATTAGAACCTTTGCTTAACAATAAAACAAATATGTTGTTGAATGGATCTTTAGATAGTTTAATCTTCAGCTTGATAAATATTTGTTAGTTTCCATGTCCTTGAAAGCACTTAGACTAGTTTATAACTTAGAATAAAACAATACAATGAAGTAGTGAAGTGAGGAAATTTAGAGCACTAGAACCTTCCTCATCACCCTTTAAAGCATATAAGCAACTCAAACAACTTAGAAAATGATATAGGCAATAATTTTTATTGATAAACTCTCTAAAAGACCTTTATCTTACCCTTGTGCAATTATATCTTTTGAAAGCCAATTTGAGCCTAAAAGGGTATGCTTAATGCGTACCATTAATATTTTCTTGTTACACTCAATATTTCACCATATAAACTAAAAAGCCTTTATCTTACCATATGAAATTGGCCACTTTAGGATTAAATAGATTTATATGGAGATTAATGTCTTATTGGGTGTAGTGAAAAATTTTGGCAAAAGTCATTAATGAAGTCAAGTGAGAAATTTACCTTGTATATACCTTGAGGTTATTCAATTATCTTGTAAATGATAGTTCTTAAAAAAACATTTGAAAGATTGAGAAAAAGAAAAGCTAGCAATTATGAAAAATTATAAGTGTGGGGTAGTACAAGGAAGGAAAAACTTTGGTGACTTCTTAAGAAGGGTATGATTTGGGTACATTTTCTCTCAAAAGAAAGTTTTGTGTTAAGAAAGCCAGGCAAGTATGTTAAATTATGCATTGATCAAGCTAATGTGATTAGTAATATATTTTGTCTTAGAGTGGCTATTCATTTTGATTATCTTATGTCCATTCTTTGATAACCATATCCTTAGCCCCATTACAACCTTTGAAAGGCCTATGTGATTTTAAGCTTGTTTTTGAGTTGTTTAGTGGAGATGACCTTCGGGTTCCGATGCTAAAGGAGAGGCTTATGGTGTATCTAGAGTTTCGAGCATGAAACTGGTTGTATGCATACGCATATATATATATTTTATACTTCACTATCTAGTTGTGTTGATGTTTTGATTTACAAAAAGCTTAAAAACGATTTGGTCTTGCACACACTCAAGGAAATTAACTTATATTATCTTGATTGAAGTTATCCTATTTAGAGATTATATTAAGTGCTTTTTTTAAAATGCTAAGCGTGGTTATAAATGTATAGTTCTTTGTTCAAGTTTGATTGTTTTAGAGGGTTGGATTGTTCTAATTTGTTTAAGGGCAAGCAAAGTTTAAGTGTGGGGTATTTGATAAGTGTAAATTATATATAGTTTTTAGTATGTTTTAAGTGTTGTTATTTAGTTAATTTGATTTAATTTTGGTTAATTTTGGTTAAAATGTTGATTTATATGTTTTAGAAGTTAATTTAAAGTTTTTGTACTTTTCAGGTATATTTTGCTAAGAAAAGGGCTTAATTGTAAAAATACAAGTAATTATGGGCTAGAATTATAAATTTGGCACATTCTTGCAAGAAAAGTTGATGTGAGATCTAGGAGCTCAATGCATGGCCGTGTGTTTCATAGAAGAAAAGGATACATAGCCATGTGTCTCAAGGAAGAGGAAATTGCATGTCCATGTGAATTTTATCAAGAGAAGATAAGTGGCCACATGAAGAAAGCTAAGAGGAGATGAGTGGCTGTGTATGGAAATGCATAAAGGAGTGCATAGCCACGTGATTTTTGTCAAAAAATCTTGAGTGGTCATGTGAAATGTAGAAAAAGAAAGAGGCATGCCCACGTGATTATTTGCAAAGAAGTTTGAGTGGTTGTGTATCCCTACAAAGAAGGATACACGACAATGTATTACCAAAGAGGAAATTTTGAGTGGCCATGCATAATTTTCTCCAATTCAGCGAACGATTTTTTTAAACTTCCCGATCAAGGAGAATTTGCTTCCTATTTTATTTCTAGAGTTTGAGAAGGATTATACCACTAATTTGGCCTATAAAAAGGAGTCTGAAGCACCAAAGAAGGGGATTTTTTCATAAAAAAAACAATTTATCAACATTAGTTCATTAGTTTTAGCCTTCCCATAGTTTTTAGTTTTTGTTGATTTTACTGTTTTCTTTAAAGTTTTATTTTGATTTTAAACATACTAAGTGAGTAGTTCTTTCTTTTTTTTTTTTACTTTTGCTAAAGGATACTTGAATCCTTGACTTTTATTGTTATGACTTAAACTTGTGCTTCAATTTAATGCAAGTTTGATTATTTCTTAGTTCTTAAACACAGTCTTGTCTTTATTCAACTAAAATTGATTATTAACTTGACTAAGCATTGGTTAGTAATTGATTTGTGTTGGATCATTGATACGCATATTCTTAGGTTAAATAATTTGGATTGACACGTGATTATAATCTGAATAAGCTATAGTTTTGTGTTAATTAAAGTAAGTTATGATTAAGGAAGGTGTAAATAAGAATAGGTGAAAGTTAAATTACTTGAGAAAGGATTTAATAGACATCTAGGAGGATTAATTCAGATCTTTATGATAAGTGTTGAGTTTATCTAAATAAGAAAATTTAAATGCTTGGAAAGATAATCTTGAGTAAAGTTATATGGGTTTATTAATCTGAATTCATCATAATCACTTGTATTTTTCTTTTGATTAAGTCATAATAATATTGGTTAAGGAGGATAGTCCTATAGTGAAAGTTGCTTTTAATATTGATTTTTACCTTAATTACTTGCTTGCTTTTGTTTTACCTTTAATTATTTCAACTCTTTCAATTGTTTTATTTTATTTTTAGCTTTAAAATTCTGTTTTTAGTTTTTTAAATCTTCAACCATCACAACTTTTGGGATTTCTCTTCTTTCTTTTTCACACAAATTTTGTTTTAAAATTAAAATCACTCACACAAACATAAGTTTCGCTTGGGTTCAATATTTTGGGTCATAATTATATTTTCCTATATTACTAAGCCGATCTAGTACACTTGCTAGACATCGGTCAATAACCTAAAATGTTGAAAGAAGTAAAGAGAGATAACTTTAAAAATATAAAACACATACTAAAAGCTTTGAAAGACTAATATAATGGGCATAAAAGGCAAATGATTTAGCATAACAACCTATATTATATACAAAATGAACAATGCTTTATAATAAAAATGTACCAACAAATACACACAAACACACATGCAACTAACATATAAAACGCAAACAATCATACAAACACGCAAATATACTCCCCATACTTAGAACAAACATTGTCCTCAATGTGAAGAAATGAAAATAAAAAGCAAAAGGTAAAATAGAAAAACAAAGAAAGAAATCTCCCATGATAATTATGGTGTAGGTGGAGGAGATGACACCATATAACCAACGTGTTCAATGAAGGTGTCAATCTTGTGCTCGATTCTTTGTTGACGGTTAGCCAAATGATGAGTAACTTGCTCCAAACAAGTGAATTTGTTTTGAATGGTAAATTGATTCTTCATTTATTATAGCATGGATGGAATGCTATTAGAAGAAGATCCAAGAATAAGTGGCACGACAGCCATATCAGCAGGAACATCAACCATGTCATCATCACTAGGCTCCTACTCCTCTTTCATATCCTTATTTGTATTGCTCTCATCAACAATCTTTTGCAGAGCAAAAGATCCTGACAGATCCCTTCAACAAGATCGTGAAAAATGTGAAATTGGTTGAAACACATTATTAATAACCTCACCATGAACAAAAAGATGTTTAGTAAAATACACACAAGGAAATAAGTGATCATAAGTATGACTATCAATATCACAACTCCTAGCAATAACAGATATAACATGACCATATGTAAGAGGAGCATCTTGATGACAACCACACTGCAATAATTGATTAAGGATCCAATATGACTAACAAATTGATTTCAACCACATCAAGAACAACTCTTGAGAAGATACTCTATTAAAATCAAGTTTATTAAAAACCATGGAAGCAAAAAATCTTATGCAAAATCTAATACTTCAAATCTTTGATAAACATGGACTTAGCCTCCCTGGACCGGAAGGGTGTTGTCAAAGTAGTGAGAAAAGTCCAAAAATTATTAGGTCAGAAGTTTTTAAAATGAGTACACAATCCAAATTATTTAAAACCAAAAACTCTATGCATCATGAAATAAGTAAGAGTATTATCCCTACAACTTAAACAATAGTCCAAAAGCCAAGAGTTTTCTTCATTAGCCTTCAAATTCATATAAAACTCTAATACTAAATTAGGATAAAAATTCTCATGCAAATTAACAAATTGCAACAAACCACATTATGATAACATCTCATTAATAATGTCTAACATACCAACTTGCTCAAGAAGAGAATTTGGAAAATACTTACATTGTAGAATGGCTTTATCCTTAAGAGCAAGAAATTGATTACCTTCATCCATAGAGGAGATGGGTAACCTGGCACCAAATGTTGATGAAAGGTCTCCTAGTTGTGCTTTTTCCTCAACTTAATGGCCTCGTGAAGATGATGGATTCCTAGTGCGCACCATCATGTGAGAAAAAGAAAAGTGTAGAGGAATAAGAGATGCAGAACCAAAGAAGAATAATAAGAAAAAGAATAAAAGAGGAGAAAAAGAGAAGTATGACAAAGATGATGGAAAAGAAGACAACAATGAATAGAGAATAAGAAAAGACATTGGAAAGAAAGAGGGAACTGAACTATTGATAAGAGAATTTAAGAGGAAAAAGTTGAAACAATAATGGAAAGGTCACGTTGTTTCACAAAATTAGGGTTTGGTAAAATATAACTCCCTTTTTTGATATTTTCTTTGTTTTATTTTTTTTATTTTTTTTTTCAAATTGAATTAAAGTAAAATAAATTATGACACACACTCGACTGACTAGGAATAAAAATAATCAAATTAATAGAAAAATAAAAATAAAATAAAATAAATGAAAAAAATATATATAGTGGATTCTTCATGGCTTAAACACTACTGCATGACTCATGAAAAAACAATCTTGGTGTCACTCGTGAAGATAAACATGAGTCACACATAACTTGTGAAGTAGTTCTTACAGCAAAAGGATACAAGTCAGATAACCCGCACGACTCATGAAGCAACCCTTTTTGTTTCACCCATGAAGGTAAACACGAGTCGAATAGGTATCATGATAAATCCTTTTTTCCAAAATTACCTTCCTTCACTAGCATACTCAAAAGAAAGAGATAGTATATAGTAAAAATTCAAACCATAAAATATGTAAGAATACAATCAAAAGTAAAGCATTTAAAAAAACCAAGTAAAAATGATACTAATAAAGCTAATCCTAAAAAAAATACAAGAATCATTTTCATGCAGGAAAAGAATTTAAGAGAGAAATAGATTGGGTAGGAATCAATATATCACCAACAAAATAATGTTTTAATCTATGACCATTAACCTTAAAAACTTCTCCTTTTTTCATTAGCAATATCTAAAGCCCCAAAAGAACAAATGTGAACCACCTTAAATGGGCTTGACCACCTTGACTATAACTTACCAAGAAATAACCTCAATCTTGAATTATATAACAACACCAAGTCTCCAACCTGAAATTTCGTCTTTAACAAATGCTTATCATGCCATAATTGAGTTCTTTCTTTATATAACTTAGCATTTTCATAAGCATTCATACAAATCTCTTTAAGTTCTTGTAATTGAAGTAATCTCTTCATACAAGCTTGTTGCATATCAAAGTTCAATACCCTAGTTACCCAATAGGCCTTATGCTCTATTTCAATAGGTAAATGGCAAGATTTAGCATAAACCCACCGATAAGGAGTAAGTCCTATAGGGTTTTAAAAGCAGTCCTATATGCACAAAATGCATCATATAGCTTAAGTGCTCAATCTTTTCTTAACATATAGACTACTTTCTCCAATATCCATTTAAGCTCTATATTGCTAACTTCTACTTGCTCACTAGTTTGGGGGTGATAAGGTGTAGAAATTTTATGGGTGACACTATATTTTTTCAATAATTGCTCTACAATCTTATTACAAAAGTGAGAACCACCATCACTAATGATTGCCCTAGGTGTTCTGAATCTAGGAAATATAATTTTCTTTAGCATTTTCTTTACCACCCTAGCATCACTAGTAATGGTTGGAATTGCTTCCACCCATTTTGAAACATAGTCAACCATAATCAAAATATATTTATTGCCCAAAGAACTTGGAAATGGTTCCATAAAATCCATACCCCAAACATTAAATAATTTAACTTTAAAAATTCCATTTAGGGGCATCTCATTCCTCTTAGATATAATACCCATTCTTTGGCATTTGTCACATCTAAGTACAAACCCTTCACATCCTTAAACAAAGTTGGCCACCAAAACCCAGCTTGCAACACTTTGGAGGCTATCTTGGAAACTCCAAAATAACCTTGTACAACATAGGAATAATAATGAGCCACCACATCAATCACTTTTTTTTTTAGGAATACATCTCCTATTCAATCCATCAGCATAACTCCTATATAGTAAGGGTTCTTCCTAATAATAAAATTTCACATCATGAAGGAATTTCTTCCTTTGCCTATAATCTATACCATAGGGAAGCACACCACTCACCAAATAGTTTGCAATGTCAGCAAACCATGGAATATCCCTCAAAACTACACTAAATAGATGTTCACTATGGAAGGCTTCATTAATGGGCACTTCATCATCACTACCTTTCAAAGCACTTTGGTTTAACCTAGATAAATGATTAGCAACTAGGTCCTCTTTCCCTTTCTTATCCTTATTTTCCAATCAAACTCTTGTAACATCAAAATCCATCTTGGTAACCTAGGCTTATCATCCTTTTTAGTTAAGAGATACTTAAGGGTAGCATGATTGGAATAAATAATTACTTTTTGCCCTACAAGATAAGCCCTAAGTTTATCAAATGCATAAACTATGGCCAAGAGTTCTTTTTCAGTTATAGAGTAATTAATTTGAGCATCATCTAATAACTTACTAGCATAATAAATAACATAAGGCTTCCCATCAACTATTTATCCTAAAATAGGCCCAACTGCATAATCACTAGCATCGCACATTAACTTAAATGGTTGCTCCCAATTTGGTGGTTGCAATATAGGTGAAGTGACAAGAGCATGCTTAACAGTTTCTAAAGCTTAAAAACATACCTCATCAAAATTAAATTCAACATCTTTTCCGAACAATATGCACAAAGGTTTGGTTATCTTAGAAAAATCTCTTATAAATCTTCTATAAAATCCAGCATGACCGAGAAAACTCCTAACATCTCTAACCATTTTAGAGGAAGGCAAATTAGCAATTATTTCAATTTTAGCTCTATCAACTTCAGTTCCCCTATTAAAGACTAAATGACCTAAGACAGTACCCTCTATAGGTGATGACTTAACCATTCCAAATATCCTAATCCGCTAACCATGGATAATCATCAATCATCAACATAAACCTAGTAAGGACCATGCAATATTAATAATAAGACAAACCATAATTACATGCCAAAATAAATTAAAATCGAACTCTTAAATAAGAAGGCCTAACATAACTGGCCAACAGTACATAATGAAATCCATAAAGGCAACAGCAGTTTGCCCAATCTTCTCTTAACTGGTTATCTAGGCACTATCTATCGATCCACTAGAGCTTATCTTAAAACCTACACAGATAACAAACCAGTGTTAAGCTATAAAGCTTAATGGGGAAACAATTCTATGGACAAACCTTACCCAAAATATCATCAATACATTGCATCCAGCTCAATAAGAGGAGAAACACATGAGTCTTCAGTAATATTAATCATACAATGCATAAACTAAAGGAGTTTTCAACCTTCACCAAAATTGCTAACCTTACCGTACTCTAGTGCATTAAGTGAACTTGCCTAGTTCTTGATGACTTTCAAATTTACTTTATAAATCAAGCTCTTAACTTTAATTACTAGCATAATTTAATCCATTCAAAAAGCTCTCATTTATGGCTCCGAACATTATGCTTATTGGCAATATGTAAATCAATCGTAGGCATTTAAGCTTCGTTATTTACATGAGATATGCATTTTGCATTCATCCAAAGCATAAAAAGTGCATGGATCATGTAACATCTATAAAAGGTATCGGTAGATATAATTACTTAACACATATCATGAAATTTTATCAGAGAATACCATTATTGTAGCACCCTTATTCTATAATATATACAAATCACTTTATCCATCTCATTACACATGTTTTACTGTGCAACGTAAACATATATCAAATTTATAGAGAACTGATATTCATACTTAATCCATAAGAGTGCTCAACTATTAAAACTTCACAATATACATTAGAGTCTCTTTACAAAAATATAACCACTGATAACATCTTACAAAACAGTTATACTTTTACAAGATTTTCAACACAACATAAAACCTTTGAAATACAAAAAGGAACCAAAAAGAAGACTATATACTTTATAATCTTCAAAGACTTGTGTTGGCCAACTAGCTACAGATATCAGTCCTGCAAGAAAGTCCTAGCCTTGCAACCTACACGGATGAAACACCCGTGCTAAGCTATAAAGCTTAGTGGGGAACTAAATCATGATAAACGACCACTCACAGTGATCGTCAACAAGCACCCAACATGCATAAAATATAACAATGATTCATTTCAAGAAATGAAAGAAATTAAACATCTACATTCACATATAGAAATCATAAAGTTCAACCATTGATATTATTATTATTTTATTAATCAATGCTTAATCATAAGAATAAGACTATCAACCTATCAACCAAACATAACAAATACACATTAAAGAATGTGTACATGGAATAATGTGAACACATATATAAGCATAGGAAAACACATATTTCAAAAACAATGGGTGTTATAGCATAATTCATACGTTGTCATACACATAAAAATTAAAGGCATATATATAGAGAGAGTATTTAACAATTAGCATGCATTTTTGATACTAACAGTATAGATATATATACTATTGGGCATTCTTTTAGACATGGGTTTTATATGCAACAAAAGGAATTTCATATGTAGAATAGTATAAAGTCAACTAAGAATTTGCATGCCTTATTAAACTTTTCTTAACCTTTGATAATAAAGCCTGTACTATTCTAAAGAAGTGGATGTCGGGATATACGGTGGTACCCGAAGGTACAAATAAGATACCCGAAGGTATTAAACGATGATCCCTTGCAGGGATAAAACTGTATGATAAATCGGTGGACCTAAACGAGGTCGAACAAATAACATGGACCCAAACAGGGTCAATCAAATAACATGGACCGATCAAGCGAACCCAAACGGGGTCGACTAAAACCCACACGAGGGTTGTTAAAATTAACTTTAACTTTTAAACCCAAATAGGGTCACTATACTTTTAAATTCAAGTGGACCTAAACAGGTCTAAATGTTCAGAAGCAGCTGCAAAGTACCCTTATAGGCATGCCTATCTATCCACTTCCTAGACTCATCGCTGGCAATAAAATCTGTTTACTTTATCTTTCATCTATTCATTCATATACATGTATACACATGTATACCCTTATATAACTATATACAAGGTAAATATATACATGCTCACTATTGGGTATTATTGTTCTGTATTTGAAATCTTTTTCAATCATGTAACTATTTCGTATAATATGGTCGTGTCTATATTATACTACTTGCTCCTGTGCATAATCATGTACAAATATATATCTTCTCTAGTGCATCAACATATATGCATAATTCATAAAACAATTTATACAATTGGCTCATGTAACTATCATATGACAAAATACTCCCTCTCTAATGCATACACTTGTGTACGTATTCTCATATAACATTGCTATTATATAATTTAATAAGATTTTCCATAATTGAGTCTATAGCACTGTAGATCTGTATTTTAGCATACTAACATGTAACAACACATATGCTTAATCATGTCATTTCCATTTAGGTAAAGACATAATCATACATTACACTTTAACATTTCAAATTATATGTATCATAGTAATTACAAGAAATCATTAGGAATCATTTATAATCATCTAGACTTTTATATATATATCGGCCCATTAAAAGACAAGTTATACAACTGAATATAGTAACTTTAGATTCAACGATATGTATATACAACTAGGTAACATGACATTTTTCATTTTCTTGGTTCATAAACTCCAGCATCAAATGAACATTCATGAGTAGCATTTTTTAATATTAACTATCATGTATGTATTCATATCCACATTTGAACTCTATTGCAGGCAACACTGTGTTCATGTTCATTTCATACTTCAAAACTATACTTATAGTATACCATTTGCACATGCATATAATCTCTTCTACTAAGTGACATTCAATCATTTTCTATCTCATAGGGCAATTACATGCTCATGTATTCATAAATATGATCATAGATTGTACATACCTGTAGTACATTCGCATTTAATAAGCTTGTTCTTGTAAGAATAATTATCAATGTGTATACCTCTATCACTCATTAATCATATGCTATACATATATCAATATGTTTCCATATGGCACATACATTTAACTTTCATCATGAACTTATACTTGAACATATGATCTTTAGGCAACACATCATATCACAATCATATTATCATACACATATATGATTAACAATAATTTCATAATTATTCATGGTGCTATAACTTAACTATTAATGCAAAATTTCCATAATGCATAAGTATACATTCATAGACAATTTTCAATGTAAAAGATACAATTAAGCAAATCCATATATATATCCTTTGATACAAATTTAAATACACATGAATCTATAGCTCTCGTATACTTGCATTCAAGGCTTATTTTGTTTAGTTATATCTGTAACACATGAGGGTAGCCTAATATAATAATAAAGGGAAATAAAAAGCATAGTTATGGGCCAAAATCATGATGTCGCACTCGTGGCAAGTGTCACGCTCGCGATAGTATGCTTGGCCATACAAATTTTTCACCCTATTCCCAAAATCCTGCAAACTGCTTAATAATTTTATTTTGTACATCATGTTTGACACAATAAACGGCCTTTTTAGAAAAAGTTATCTTTTACAAAGTTGTAGATATACATTTTTAGTTTCTGGAAAATCAAAAATATTTTCAATATCATTTCTATAACTCGAGATATGTTGAAATTACTAAAGACTGTTCATCATAGTAGGCAACACAGAATTTCCGATTTTCAAGTGAAAATTAGGCAATCTGGTAGGCATTATTTGACTTTTTTTTCTTCATATAAATTGTAGTTTCTGAAGTCTATTTTAATTAGGAATTGACCTCTTGTCATTCTGATCATTTTACAATCAATTATGAAGATTTTACCCCAAGCTGTTCAAAATCGGATTCAAAGATGTATCTAATATTCAATCAATGTAAGGATAATTTAGAGGCCAAATTAGTGCTATTTTTCAAATACAATTTTATACCTATATCTCATATGGAACTATCAAAATTCATATAGCTTTAAATTAAGGTCCCTAACTCATTTTTATATCAAAATTACAGTCAATAGTTTAAGCAAATCTTCATGTAACACCAATGTAACAAATTCTAAATTCATATCTCATCCCAATTATTCCATCTATCACACATATGCACCTTGATGATATAATCAACATTCACATGCATGTAAGGTGAGTACCATCCCATACCTTGGCCGACCTTTTTCTCCCCTAGCTTTCAATCCCTTATAATATCCTTCCCTTTATTCCTTCTACCTTTCTCTTCTCCTTCACAAACATCATCATCATCAGCAATTATAATTTCCAGCACTTATTCAGCATTTACTTCAAACAAAATGAGAAGAAGAAGAAGATGATGATGATGATGGAATTTAGTAGAGACCATTTACCTTAAAGTTATGTACTTAATTGCCTTAATTAACCATCATGAATTGTCACTTAAATTGCTTGAAAGATTCAAAGACCTTGAAAGAAAATGAAAGGAAGTAATTTCTAGTTTTCTCCTCTCACAATTGCCGACACCTCACTCTCTCTCACACACCATCTCACATGTTTAGCTTATTTAATAACAAGGTAAAATTTCCTATTTGATCCCTTAAGAGTTTGCATGTCACACAATGAACACCCACCTTTTTGCTTGCTATAAAGTGACCCCTCCACTAACTCTTTTTCTTAAATCAATCTTTCCATTTATTCCTTCTCTTAAATTAACCCTTCAATTATTCATTTATTCACATTTTCCCCTAAAGATGCCGTAATTATAAATTTACCCTAAATTAATACTTTTTACTTCAATTACACCCTTGAATATTATTAAACCAACAATAATAAATTAATTATGACCTTATAAAATTCATACCTTATAATTTACACATTTATCACATAATTATTGATAACTTAATAACATTTTTGCCCTAATCAATATCTTAACTCTTCATAATTCATCCAATAATACTCAATTAGACTTTAATAACATGTAATTGCCCTTGAATTCTACTAGGGCCTATTTTGGGTCCTTACAATTATAGTTCACTAGCCTCATCATAACCATGTATTCCTTTAAGCAGACTTAGTATGGAAATTAAAGTCAAATCACATCATAATACGTCATACATGATACCTTATCTTTGCCAAAAATTATTGATATGCATATTTATGGGTAAACATCTGTATGTATTGACTAATCATCTGTACATGTAAATTATAGGGGAAGGTGCTACTTATTATGATTACTCAAGAAGATCTCAATACTACATGCATACATTTCATAAAATTTCCAACATATGATAATCATTATATATGTTACAGTCCAACCAGTTCTTATTATAACATTGTATGCATTCTATCATAACATGGCAATTTACATCTCATAGATATACATTCCAATAATTCATTTCATTGAAACTGTTTATAATCAAAAGGAATCATAATGAGCAATGAAAAAGGCCATTCATCATGCTTACATTACACAAGTGGAGCAATTAATGCATGTTTCACTTTATCTTGCATATATTTTATCATCATTAATAACCTGCCTAAGTACTAGTTCAAAAGGTGGATAACGGGAGCAACAGATACTCGAACGTATCAAACTATGGATATCCGAAGATATCAAGCAATGGACCCAAACTGGGTCAAACAATGGTTCCATCAAGGAACAAACTATGAACCCAAATGGGGTTGACTATAGCAGTTGCGATTGTATCCCTCTCGACATGCCTATCTAATTCACAACTGAACTCGGACCTGCATGCTTAACCCTTTAAGAACATCTTGATTCATCATATTTTTTGCTACTTAATTCATCATTTGGTTTCCAGCCACAATTCAAAAATAATTCATATCATACTTATCGTATATCAATGTTGAGCTTTAAGCTCTATTACACATGGATGCAAGTCATGTCATCACATAGTCGCATCAATATCATTCATCTCATCATATTTGATATAATGCATAAAGCCAATGAGGTGATTATGGAAGTTTAGTTCTTACAACTAAAAATATTTATAGTATTATATGTATGTCCATATATATATGTGTGTGCATATAAAGGTAACTTGAATCATAGCAGCACATAGGTACTCATGTCTGATCACATAATGAATCAAACTTCTCATTATATCATGGTAGCATCAATTATAAAACACTAAATTATATAACTCATTGATAATTCTCAATGACGTACCTTGTTACCATTTGCCATAAGCAACTTTCCCATATTATCATAACTCACATCAAAACTTAATTATTTAAAGCAATACTCATGCATTTATAATCCATATATTAGTAATACACGTAGGTTCTCTTGCAATTTAAAGGTCAATACTTGTTCATATTTAGTCCATTGATTCACCTCAATGGTCTATCAGATTATAGACAACAATTTATGTACTTTAACCTAATCATTTATATATGTATTTGAATCCTCTTACATGTGTTTTATACTCTGGTAAGTTATGTGAGCTTATTTCATCTTAGTCATTAGCACACTACGAATGCTCTTATGCTAATCGTAATAGTTTATAGGCATGAGCAAATAGGTAAGCAGGTTATTACATATTACTACTAATCGTTAATTCTTCTTGTGACCTTGAGTATAACCAAGCTTCTACAGTTTCATATTTTAACATAAAAGGCGATGTTCCATTTCTTTTAACTTTGATAGGCATCCTTGCGACTATTCTCTTATTATCACTAGTTTATATCATAATATTTTAGACAGAACCATTCCTTGACCTAGTGCATACCTTATGCCAATTTTATAAGACACATTGAATAGCATATTATTTAAGTTACTAAGTTGCCTCATGCTCTTCTTAGTTCTATGCTCTTTAAGCCTAAGCATACCTTTTAACAACATAATTCATATTAACATTGCCATGCGCAAGTCCCTCTAATTTAGAGTTCAAGTTAACCATCATTACTTAACTCAATGTGTTTTGTTACCTTAAACTTCACACTCTCTCTATATATACAGAGGTTCCTCAATTAAGTGATCATGCTTTATACACCTCACAGGTGACTTTGGGTAACTTACAGCTTAATTCGATCTTCTTCCTATTATAATAGCATTTATGTCTTTTAGTTTCTATAATAATTCATGTTATATTCATGCCTCTATAATTGTATATTTATAAACTTTAGCGTTAGAGAGAAAGAGACTTTCATAATCTATTACTCTAATCAAGTAACATATTAACTTTCACTTAATAACCATTTATCCTCAGTCTTACTTATTACTGGTCAATTCACCTTAATTCCATCTCACTTAATGATTTTATGGACCATATAATACTATTTTCATTATCAAATTACATGGCTTAATCTTGGGGTGAGAATATACTCGAATGAGTGAAAGAGTACATAAAAAGCATGGTTGGCCAAGCATTTCCTACAAAGAAAGGATGATTGGCCGTGCATCCTATGAAGAGAATGGATGCTTGGTCATGCATTTTAAAAGACAAAAGTATAGTTGGCCATGTATTTTAAGAGATAAAAGCATAATTGGCCATGTATTTTATGAAGAAAGTGGTGATTGGCCATGCATTTCATGAGGGAATTAGCTAATTGGCTGTGCACATGAAGGAGAAAGGCCATGCTTGGCTGTGCATTTTGAAGGGAACAAACATACTTGGTCGTGCATGGAAAAGAAGAAAAGCACAAGTGGCCACGTATGGAGAAGAAAAAAAGCACAAGTGGCCACGTATGGAGAAGAAAAAAAGCACAAGTGGCCACGTATGGAGAAGAAAAAAAGCACAAGTGGCCACGCATGGAGATGATAACCAAAAACCATAAATCGTGATTTTACATACATAAATTTAAATCACAAACCTCACCATCCCACATACTTAAATGATCATTTAAGTCTCCAATCATCTTGTACTCATCAAAACTTATTAGATTGAGCCCTTAATCTTACTAACAATATGCATACACAAAAGAGGGAAAATATATATACAGTAATGGATGAAAACAATTCCTGTACCTTTTATTGAAGCTTCATCTCCTTCAATATCCATTGACCCATTCTTAAGATTATCCTTCCCTCTTATACAAGAAGATAACAATCATAAACCCTTTAACCCTAACTCCAAAAGTGAAACACAAACCAAAAAGAAAGCAAGAGAGGAAAGCATCACCCTAAGGATGCCAGCTCTCAAAACCCTAGGTTTCATCTTCTTCATCCCATAACCATAGAGAGAGAGAGAGAGAGATCCATCAAAATGCCAATCTCTATCTCTCCCAAAAACCCCTTAATTTATTAATTAGGATAAATATCTCACAAAGAGAAATTCCCAAAATGCCCTTATACATTTTAACCCTTAAAACTTATTTTCTTAATATTTAACTCCAAACTTCTTATTTAATTCAATTGCATCCTTCCTTAATATTTTAGCTACACTCCAATACATATGTGCATAATTACCAATATACCCTTTATATCACATAACTTTATTAATGCAAAATAATCTAATTTTGCCTTATTAAACCTTAATCCTGATTAATTAACTATAATCCAGTTAGGATCATGATTGGGTCCTCAAAACAATAATATCTTTACCCTTAATTACAATTTCAAGCTTCTTTCCACTTCTTAACATAATAGATTGGATAGACTCTTAAGGCAAAAATTCTAGTTGGCTTGGGAGTTTTCCTAATGTTTTAACATTAAAAGTGGCTTATTGAGCCAACTGGGTTTCAAGAATTTTGTTATGGGTAACAAATTGGTCGATCTTTGTATTTATTTGCTTGAATTGATCCTCATTTTATTTATTAGTGGTCATTTGATGATTAATAAACTGCTCAATAAAATTTTCAAGATGGGATTTGGGTTGTTAGGGTTAAAAGGAAGTTAAATTGGAAAAGTGAAAGGGTTAGGTATTTTGGTGATACAATTATTTAGAGGGTTCATTTGGGTATTTGTGTTAGACCAGGAAAAATCAAGATGATTCCTCCATTGAGGGTTATAATAATTTGAATTTTGACCCATCCTTTGATTATAATTACCTTGGAAAAAATTTACATTCTCATTAGAACTTTTATTATAATTAGCATATATATGAGGTCCACCACATTTCTCACATACTTGACTCACATTTTCAAGATTAGATTGAAAATTACTTACCAACTTGGTTAAGGCTTCAACTTTTGCCGTTAATAAATTGATGGAATCTAACTCCAACAATCCTTTAACTTTAGCCATTGTCGGTCCTCTCCTATGTAACCTTGTGAAGCCAATTCCTCTAACAAATTTTCTGCTTCCTTGGTTTTTTTATCCATCCACTTTCTACCTAAAGTAGTATTTATAATATTTATTTTTTCTTCCATTAAACAATTATAAAAGATTTAAGGAACCATCCAATCTGGTAAGCCATGGTGAGGGTATTGCCTTTGGAGTTCTTTAAATGTTTTCCATGATGAATAAATTGTTTCATTAGCCAATTTGTTAAAGGTAGTTATTTGATTTCTAAATTTTCCTATTTTATGGGGTGGAAAATATTTAAAAAGAAAAGCTTTTTTAAGTTGATCCAAAGTTGTTATTGTCTCACTAGGTATGCTAGCAAGCCAAATATGTGCTTTATCTTTCGAGGAAAATGGGAATAACCTAAACCTTTTAGTATCATTACTTAGTTCATTGATTTTAAATATAGCACAAACTTTAAAAAATGCAAGAATATGAGCATAAGGGTCTTCCCCTTGCAAACCTCCAAATTGGTTATTTTGAACCATTTATATGATAGCAGGTTTGATCTCAAAATTATTGTTGGTAATGGTTGGTGCCACTATACCTCTAATACTTTCAGAAATGTTAGGCATGGCAAAATCTCCAAGGGTTCTCCTTTCTTGGTTTGCCATATTTTTAATATTTTGATCTTCCTCAAATTTGGCCCTTTTATACTTCTTCTAATATCAATCTAAGTTTTTCCTCTTGTTTTCTCTTAAGTTCCCTGCACAAAACCAAAAGAAATTTCCGTTAGTCTAAAATCATAATATCCGAATTATCATACCAGAAATTTTGATATTTTTTTACAAAGAATAAAATGAAAAATAGGGATTCATAAATAAAAATAAATAACCAACTAATAACATACAGTCCTAAAACAACTACTACTTTTTTTAATCAATAAAAATTTTGTTAACCCGTTCCCTGGCAATGGTGCTAAAATCTTATGGGGGATTATTTATTCCCTTAGTTTCACTAGACTGTTTATTAAATGAGTAGGGTATCGTTCCAAAGGGAATGGGGTAAATTTTGGATTAAAACCCAAATAGTAGATGGATAGGTAAAGAATAAAATGAAGATTATGTATTTAATTAAATTTCTAAACTACTTTGTAAATATTAAATCAAATTGGATTAAAGATGGCTTAAAATGGTAGCATGAATATACATTAGAAATAAAAGGAACAATTCATTTAAGAACAAAAATAGGTAATTGTACAAATAAAGTGACTGGAGAATTTAGCCAAGTTCTTTAAAGCAACTCTCATTGTCATTAAAGATGTTTCCATTTAAAGTCTATAAGTACTCTCATTTCATTATAGAGATGAATAAAAATTATGAAGCTCAATGCCAATTCTTTAATCCCTCAAAGATAATTCCTTATCTTTAAGTGAATTCAACACTTTAAGTAAATTCATTTCTTTTTCCATCAAAGAATTCTAACTATAGTTGCGAATAAATTCACTAATATGCCAAATATGGTAATCAAGAATAAATAGCAAATTGATGCATATAATTTGATTTAAATCATACATCATTAATAATAATAATAGTAATCACGTTCTTAGATAAATATTACTACACACTTCTAATGTACAAAGGAAACTAGCCAAATTATATACTTGAATTAAAGACAAATAAGAGGATAAAAGAGACATTAGGAATTAGGGAAAAAACATAAACACTCCCCAGAATTTTCTTTCTAATTTGACCTTCTGATAACTGTCTTCTTCATTTGGCTTTGTTCCTTTGTCATCATCTAATAAAAACTAAGTAAAAATGTTTATTCAAAATAAAACCTGTATATCTCTACAAAAACTAAAACCTGATTGACTACCTTTTCAGCATCTTGGAACCCTATTTATAGAGAGAATTCATCTTTAATCTTACCTCTTTAGATTAGGTGTGAAGATGAAAGGCTGTCATGAAAAGGCCGATAAAAACACTTGTTAGTTGAGAAAAAATAGGTTGAAAGTTTGTGTCATTTAGCAACAGGTGCCTATACCGAGTCATGAAGGTGAGCATAAGTCGTGCACCACCGGCCTCCGTGTTATTTGTGAAGTCCATCATGACTCAAGTAGCTCTTCATGAGTCGTGCACCTTATGTAAGTCATGCTCCTTATCACTACTCATGCAGCCTTACCTTCTGTAATACTCATACAATGCTTTATGAGTTGTGATCCACCCTTCTCAATCATTCCTTCATCCTTTTAATTCAAATTTACCTAAAATGCAAGAAAACATATAAACTAGACAAAAACATGTGAAATATAAATAATTCAACATACTTAACTACTTAAATTAAAGAGAGTATACATTAAATAATATACCATTTCATATGGCATCATGTGTGCTGAAGGAGCACTTAGGCTGACCATCTCCTCAATGTGAATCTAATGTGAGTTGAGGGATCACTTAGGGTGACCAACTCCCTAACTATATATCTAATGTCATACTTTTGCTTAAATTTTCATACATTCCATATTATACCACAGTCCTCATTTTCTAAATTCACATTTACTTATCTTCGTTTTTCATATATTCATGGCATGCACATAACACATCATTTAAGGAAAGTTAAAATGCTCCATTTACACATGAATGCCATTTGGCTATATCAAATATACATACATCCATCATGATTCCTCACATGTATTCATGCTTTACAACTTCCTTTAATCAATTCAATTTTTTATATAACGATATGCAGATAAATTCCATTACTATCTATGTAGTACACTTATGATCATCATTACGTTCACTTAATCTCTAATATGTAAATTTGAAAATTTGATGTTCTAATCATTCTTATGAGGCCTTAACCTTGGCTTTAACTGGGTTATGAAAGGTTAACAAGGGTTATGGTTAAATAAGGCGAAATCGGATTATTTTGTATTTATTGAAGTTAAGTCCTATGAGGAGTGTTTTTGTAATTATCGCATGTATATTATGATATATATTATGGGTATGGTTAAGTTATGATTTAAAAAAAAATGATGCAATTAAAGTAAATTAGAAGTTTTAGGGTTAAAGTTTAAGAAATATAAATTAATGGGGTGTCAAAATGAATAAAGGACAAATTTGGAATTTTCATTATTGGGATATTTACCCTACTAACTCTTTTAAAAGATTTTTGAGTAAGAGACTTAAGTGATATGTGTGGTGGGGAACGGTTCTTGAGAAGGGAGATGTAATCTTTCTCTCTCTCTGTTTTACCTCATTCTTCCTATGGTTTTAGATGGAGATGTGTATGGCTTAAGGGTAATATTTTCTCTTTTTTTGCAATCTTTCTTTTTTTCTTTCTTGGATTTGATTTTTTATGAATTGGCAATTAAGGAGATTATGTTTGTTAACCTTTATGGTTAAGGGAAGGTAGAAATCAATAGTAAGGAGCTGGATCAAGAGCCTTTGAAGGAGGATTTGAGGCTTTAATACCAGGTATGGGAACTAGGTTAAATTGAATAACATGTATGGAATCTTTCTTATTGTATGTGATTTCTTTGTTAAGATTAAAGATCTAGAGTTAGCATTATGGTCGAGTAGTTAGTGAACCTTTGAAATGTGCCTGATTTAGTTTTTGGTTATAAGGCTAAATCAAGTTATTGTAAAGAGTCAAAGGAGTTCTAGCAAACCTTTGATAGCATGTAAGAGTGGTTATATGCTTATTAAGCAATTTTTTTGGTTATGGGCTTAATATGCTGCTTTTAGTTGAAATTCACTTAAAATTCATGAGATAAGTTGAGGTTTAATGGATTTTACATTTAAGATTTGTTTAAAGATGTTTAAAGATAGATCAATGGATAGATTTTTGTAAGATCATTTTTGCAAATTGATAGTGATGATGTCAGGTGGATTAAGAACTTAAGATTTGAGATTATTGGGGGTAAATAGCTTATTCGGGACAATCAGGGCTAAGGATCATCACCTGATCGATTGGCTTGGCCAGTCCACCGAGTCCTTTAGTCACTTAATTGAGTGGCTTGGCCATTTTTTTGAGTGGTTAGGCCATTCCATCGAGTGTATTAGCCACTCAGCTAAGTGGATTGTCTCAGCTTGCCTAATCCCTTTTGGCTTATCGTATTATAAATCCTAGCCTTGATGTATGCTACTATAAACTCATTTTGGTATAGTTTTCCATGTGTTATAAGCAATATAATTCGTCAATCATTCAATCATGACCTCTATATATCCAAGGGTATATAACATAAGGATTTTTAGTGAGATAATGTAAAGTTGAACGTAGTTGGCTATGGCACAGTCTTTAGAATTGGAAAGTATGGTTACCATAATCATGGATATATAATAGTTTCCTAATTTGCATTAAAATAATTTTGATAATGTTATATAGTAAGAATTCACTCTGTTACTGTGGTGAGGAAATTTGTATTGAATAACAATTGTGTAACTAAATAACGATCACCATGATCTAATAGACTATAAAAGAGAATTATGGTGCTATAATAAAGAGAAATTGAAAGTGCAATTAGTATAGTAGCAAGCTATTAGCATAAATGTTATACTATACTATAAAGAATGGAAATGATTTAAAGTATAATGAATTGAGAAACATGGAGAAATTATTGCATTTCTTCACGGATCCTTGTTGGTACTTAAAGAAACATAATGAATATCACTTTTATAAATGGACTAGATATAGTGGTATGTTTATGCTCTTGTGGTATTGTGAGAAAATCGACAGTTAAATGCTATGCTTTTACATATGTTTGCTTAGTATATACAAATACTATAATTAACCTGAATGCATATATTTGATGTATTGATTGAGTATAAATGTGTGAGAATTTAACTGAGTATAATGAGGTAGGAAAGATGGTCATGATGAACCCTAAAGGTATGCTCTTCCAAAATGATTAAGTGTTTACCTACTATATCGTACACCCATAATTGGTATGATTATATTCCTAGAAAACTATTGTAGTAATGCATGATTTATCATGGCTAGTATTATCATGACTAACTGGTGGATTTAAATTATATTATTGTTTGTGCTAACATGTAAATAGATTTGTATGTTGGCACTTTATAGATTAAGAAACCTAAAGACCATTTATATGTATATGCCTTTTAATCTTATTACAGTTATGGATTTGTTCATGCTCTAAGCTGTTAATAGTATCTAGCCATCAGAATATTGAATATTTAATAAGTAATACTTGACACTAAGTTATTGTTGCACAATGATAATAATATAATTAAATAACAATGTAAAGTATGGTTTGATAATGGAAATGGTTTCATGCCTATGTTTGTGTCTAGGTTATAGATAGATAGAAATGCCTATAAGGGTATGTTGGTACTTTATGGATTAAGAAACCTAAAGAACATATATATGTATATGCCTTTTAATATGATTACAATTATTGATTTGTTCATGCTCTGAGCTGTCAATAGTATTTAGCCCTCAGATTATTGAATATTGAATAAGTATTACTTGACACTATGTTATTGTTGCACAATGATAATCATATGATTAAATATCAAAGTAAAGGATGGTTTGATAATGGAAAAGGTTTCTTACCTGCATATTTGTCTAGGTTGTGGATAAATAGGCATGCCTATAAGGGTATTTGTAACTGTTGTTATGTTGACATGGTCCCATTTGGATCATAACAACCCCATTTGTGTTGTATCCAACCCCGTGTGGGTTCACTGACTAATCTATTGTATTGTTAAGCCCTAATGGGTCTTCTGATTTCATATCTTCGGTTATGTTCTGGTATCTTCATATACGTTTTGATTTCATATCTTCGAATAAGTTCTAGTACTTTCGAGTACAATTATCATACCTTCGGGTGTGTTCTAGTACCTTCAGGTACATATTGATTAGCACATTATCCACTTCTTTATAATAAGTAGGCTTAATGTAGAATGTAAAGAAATCATTCTTTTGCACTGAAAGATAAAGAAACTTGGTAGTTTCAAAATTGATCTTTATAGTATCGTTTTCTTGTATGCTGAAAATAGGCAATAAAGTTGAGGTAATAATATAATTAAATATGTGGTATATGAATATTACTTATGCATTTTGGACATAAACATCATGAGTATAAGTTAAACATTACAGATTCATCATTTGAGTAATCATATTGCTTCTTGTAGTCATATGATGATGACTTAGTTCATTATGCATATACATACGTATATAACTTAACTCAATTCCCCACATAGTATATGGCTCAATATGGTGATAGGTGATATATAGTTTACCATGCTAAAATAGTATTTCTTTCCACATAAGTATAATCATGGATGATTTCAAAATGCATTCCTTATTTCAAATTTTGTGATATATATATATATATATATATATATATATATATATATGAAGAAACCATACCTAACTATGTCTCTGATGGTTTAAAAACTGAAGGATTGCTTGCAAAGTTACTCAGTCCTTAATTGCCTGTGTTAATGACATGTTCCCTCTATCATGTTGATGATTTAATGTTAAATGTATAACTTTGTAACTTGTTTAATTGAAGGTCTTAAACTAAAGTTATATGCTATTGAAACTCTCAAAGCTTTTAATATCATAGTTCACAATATATGAGAACTATGGACTACTGGAAATGTAAAAAAAGACTTGTTTGCAAAATAATTAGTAAAACTTATATAGGCTAGATGAGTGCACTATAAATTTGAAATGATTGTAAACATTTTATCCAATTGTTAAGATTACACATTTAAGTCATCGATAAATTTTGTACTTATATAATTGATGGTTCTTGTTAAGAGGTTGCCTATAAAATATTTTATTCCTCACTAAGCTTTCTAGCTTAGCATGGGTTTTCTTATCTGTGTAGGTTTTTGGATAGATAGATGTTAAGACTCGATCAACCTAAAAGAGGAGAACTAGAAGTGTGTAGTTATTCTCGGGTTGCCTTTGGTGATGGAGGATTATATACATGTGTTTTAGTGTTTTGGAGTTCTGTTTTGGCTAAGAAGCTTTATATGTAATTATGGCCTGTATCATTATTATTTATATGTTTACCATAGATCTAATATCTGCATTAGAAATTTTGTATATCTTGTGGATTAGGATGTTATAATTCCTCATACGTATATTCATAACAAACATTAAGAATATCATCTGAATTTGATGGAAACATGCATTTTCAAAAAAGTACCACATTCAACAATCACATGTTCATAAGCATCCACCATGATTTTTCATACTTTATCGTATCACATGTGTTCCTTCAACTCTTTTAAACTCTCATATAAAGGTATACATTCAAATTATACCTATAACCATTCAATACATATTTGATCACCATTATATTCAACTTAGATACATTATGTGCACATGTGATTTATGGTTTTAATTGCTTATGTCAAATTTATTTATCATTATAATGTCTAAATTATGCCCACTCTTTCATGAATTATTCAATTATCACATAATACCATTGAATGTACCATTGGGCCACCTTATAATGCCTCACAATTTGATTGTTTTCTTTAGTAATTATTAGTTATTACACGTGCTTCTACACCATTTTACTAACATATCTCAAATTATTTGACATTTATACTTAAATTCCCATAGTTACATAATGTGAACTTAAGCATCATTCAAGGGAATTGAATGAAATTGAATGTAAGATTGTGTCCACATACCTCAACATGACTTGAGATAACTTATTTTGTCTTTTTCCTTAAATTTCCCTTGCTAGCTCATTTTCTCATCTTGAAATTCTACTTATGATGAAATGTGTAAAGAATAAATTTTGAGTTTTTGTCATCAATTTTAATATGTGATTACTTATTTACAATTCAACTAATGATTTTATACCATTCGATACCAAAATTCGTAATTAATTTCAATGAAAAATTATTTAATTTACCTATTTAATATAACTTTCTCTCACTAAAAATTATCTCTTTTCAAGCTTCCTTTTTATTCCAATTTGACTTGCATGATGAAGAGAAGGTTTTCTAGTATGTGTGTGTGTGTGTGTGTGTGTGTATAATTTGGGCTTAAGATATAGTTGGATTTGAGAAAAGGAAGAAGAAAGTGGTGGATATCCATGGTGAATGTATGGTTCGATTTTTACAAGGAAAAAAGGGGAAAATTTTGCAGCTTGAGATTTACGAAGAATTCTAAACTTTTCTATTTTGTCCTCTCGTGTAGCAAACTAAAGGCTAAGATTTAATCATTTATTATTTGATCAAATTGCTTATTTGTAAGCCAATTTTCACCAACACAATAATCCCTACACTTTTTCAAGCTTAAAATTGGATTTTAAATTATTTTGGTCAAATTTCTAACGACATTTATACCCTTGAACAAATTAAATATGACTTTTAACCCTACTAATTCAATTAACCTCTTTTTTGACCATTTTTTAGGATCTAATGTTCCCTTCATCATAATACTCTAAAAGTTTACCCCACGTGTGAAAACATATGGAGTACGGTATGTCAAAAATTTTAAGTCCCTCTAACATCATTTCAGTTTATTTCTAACTCCTGAGGTAAAATCAGCCCGTTTGAAAACTAAAAATTCAAAACTACCAAAAAAATTATTTCCCATATCTAATAGCTCATTTAGGATATATCTAATAGGTCTATGCAATTAGAATAATTTTTGGATGTTTATAGAAGATTTTAGAGCCCTATCAAACTTATGGTCAACCAAATAATGGTAGAAAGGAAATTCTTCACTATTTGTTTTGGAGACCTATTTGAGCTCAATTCCTTCGAAAATTGTACCTCCATTTAATGCATATTATCTCATCTAGTGGTTAAATGCTAACATTTCAGTAGGTCACTTATCCTAGAATTTCTCTGGATTGCACAAGTTCAACATTTAAATAACTATGAATTCTACTAGATTATGCTAATGTAATCATACCAAATACCATCCTAATGTTATCGTTCATGGTCAATAATGTATTGGTCATGCTGGATGGAAATTTTAGGGCATTATATTTTTCTCCCACTAAATAAAAATTTCATCCTCGAAATTTATCTAAATGGAAAAGCTAATTTGATTTATCTGCAAATATAAATCATGGTGTTATCTATGCCTGAGGCTACATGTATTATTGAAAATATATAAAGGGACAGGTAAAGATTAATCCCAAATGCATTTTATTCCTTGTGTGGCATGTACATGTATTACTTCAATCATTCATCGTACTTATACATATACTTCAATGTTAGAACCGCCTAAACCTGCTATGATATCACTAAATGTGGTACCCTGTACTCGAACATAGGTCCGAATAATTGTGTACTATTATTATGGCTAACTCACATGGTTGTCCTACGCTATTTATTTTCTTTTCGATGAAAATGAACAAATTTTATCTTAGGTTAAAAGCCTAATTAATTTTAATGTGGAAATGTTACTATTGATTTGGTGGAAATTTGGACAGCATAGCGGCTATAATATCATGCTTCTCAAACTTGTAAAGTGTCAAAATCTCACTTCCAACATTCAATCTCCACCTCTAAGACTTCAACAACAACATAGGCACTTCTAATAATCCATTGATAGGAAACTAATATAATATTGATTTACCTATTCATAACTCAAATACAATATTATCATATACAATCTTGTGTTCATTATTATTTAGTATTTATTGTATGTCATGTAAAACATTTCAATTAGCTAGCATATTAAACAAATATAATCTACATATTTATATAAACTGCACATTAGATTAGCTCCTCCTCCTTGCCCTCTATTACTTGTGACATGCTTGCAGTCTAACAAAACTACACACTAAGCAACAAAATTGCCTAGTGGTCAATAATTTACACCAAGTTTCATTTACACAAATAGTATTCACAAAATTACCATTTTGCCATTAGTTAACATTTATTTCCTTTTGTCTTTTTATTATGCCTTACATTTCTTTAAATTTCCATTTAATCTATAATAACACTTATTGTTGCCTTTTTCTTACTTATTGCTTGATTTAGGTGGTAAATTACCATCTGGTCCCTAAACTTGCATTTATGCACATGTTGCATAAATTCCACTCTTTTTACTTCTTTTTAATCCTTATTTCACATTAACCTCAAAAATTATATTTTAGTCCTTATATTCACTAATGGGATGACAAATTATAGTTTGGTCCCTAATTTTTTCTTTTTTATATATTTTTAGCTTTATAGCCATTTTATTTCTTATGGTCACACCCCAAACATGAAATTTATAGTTTTATCCCTAATTTCTTGTATAATTACATTTTTACACCTATTTATTGTCTAATCACATTTTTCATCATATTCATTATGTTACTACATATCTGACATCTCTTTACATATAATTCACTGTTTAGTCCTTCTTTTCATATATAATTATAATTTTGTCTTTAGTATGGATTAAAGACTTCGATGGTCCTAAATAAACTACTCTAAGATATGGGAGATGACCATTTGGCATGATCAAATGCCTCTAATTATGTTAAAGGACCACTTATGGAGATTAACTACTAAATTGTGAATCTAATATGTGTTGAGGGATCACTTGGGATGACCAACTCCTTAATTGTGAATCTAATGTGTGTTAAGGGATCACTTAGGATCACGAACTCCTCAACTATGAATCTAATGTGAGTTGAGGGATCACTTTGGGTGACTGACTATGCAACTATATATCTAATGTCATACTTTTGCTTAATTTTTCATACATTCCATATTATACCACACTTCTCATTTACTAAATTCACATTTTTTTAATATTCATCTTCCATACATTTATGGCATACACATAACAATCATTTAAATAAAGTTAAAATATGTAACTTACATATGAAACACCATTTATCTATATCAAATATACATACATCCATAATGTTTCCTCCCACATAATCATGCTTTGCAACTTCCCTTGATCAATTCAATCTTTTATATAATGGTATGCACTTAAATTCCATCAATATCTATCTATTACACTTATGATCATCAATATGTTCACTTAATCTTTTTTATTTAGATTTTTAAATTTGATGTTCTAATTATTCCTCATATACATATTCATAAAAATCATGAAAAATATCATCCGAATTTGATGGAAACATACCATTTTCATAAAGTACCACATTTTTCCATCACATGTTCATAAGCATCCACCTTTATTTTTCATACTTTATCATATCACATGTATTCCTTCAACCCCATTTAAGTTCTCATATAAAGGTATACATTTAAATTATACCTATAACAATTTAATACATATTTAACTGCCATTATATTTAACTTAGATACATTATGTACATATGTGATGTAAGGTTTTAATTGCTTATATCAAATTTATTTATCATTATAATGTCTATATTATGCCCAATCTTTCATGAATTGTTCAATTATGACATGGTGCCATTGAATGTACTATTCGGCCACCTTATAATTCCTCACTCTTTGATTGTTTTCTTCAGTAATTCCTATTTATTACAAATGCTATTACACCATTTTACCAACATATCAGAAATTATGTCACATTTAAACTTAAATTCCCATAATTAAAAAATGCAAACTTAAGTAAAATTCAAGGGAATTGAATGAAATTGAGAGTAAGATTGTATCTACTTACCTCAAAATGGCTTGAGATCACTTATTTTGCCTTTTTCCTTGCATTTCCCTTGCTAGCTCTTTTTCTCACCTTGAAATTCTATTTGAGCCAAATTATATAAAAAATAAATTGTGTGTTTTTGTCATTAATTTAAACATGTAATTACTCATTTACAATTTTACTAATGATATTCTACCATTCCGTACAAAAAACCCTAATTAATTTCAACAAAAAGTTCTTGAATTTACCTATTCAGGGAAAGATTTTCTCACTAAAAATTATCTATTTTCAATCATCCTTTTGCTCCAATTTGATTTTCATAATGAAGAGGAGATTCTTTTGTAACATCCATTTATTGTAAATGTCATAATTCAATATAACTATAATTTTAGTGTAATACACATACTAAGCACGATCCTACTCATACATGCCATATACAAACATGAGAATTTGTCACCACTGTTGTGTAACTATGCCTAATCCAACGCTTATCCCTTCAAGTACTGACTTACATATAATCTTTTAAAACCTAGGTGCATCAAAAACTACACACTGAGCATATAATGCTCAGTAGTGGATACCCAACTAATAAATTTCATGGTGTAAGTAAAAAAATTGTTATTTTTGTATTTATTTCTATAATTCCAATGTCAAATTAGATCTTTTGCATGTCTTAATATTTAATGACCCTTTCATATAAGGGTATTTTATCTTTTTTGTCCTTATTAATATTATTTTCTTACATCTCCTTTCCTTTTTAATCTTAATTAATTAATATTATATTTGTCTTACAATTTCTTCTTTAACTCTTTCAATTATCATCAAATCCTTATTTTTACATGTTTGAAAATTATAATTTGATCATTAGACTCCCTTTTTAATACATATTTGGTTACTTTTTCTAATTTTACTCTTTTTGCTTCCTTTTGGTCTTTATTTTACTTTAGTGCCAAATTTACATGTCAGTTCTCATATTCCTTCTACGTGGTGGAAAATTATAGTTTATTCATTATGTCTTACATTTTGTAATCTTGCTTTTTTTAATTCTAATTTTGTTCCTTTCCATACCCTTTAACTCTCATTCAAATGTAAGCCAAAAATTTATGTTTTGGTCCTTATACTTACTCCTATACTGGTAAGTTTCACTATGCTTCCTAAACCTTTCTTTTCTTCATGTATTATTTTATTTAACTAAATTTGTTTTAACCTTCTTTGACTTTGATTTTACCTTAAATTTGAAATTTACATTTTAGTCCTTATAATTATTCATGTGATGGTTAATTACAATTTGGTCTCTGAGACTTTTTATTAATTATAATTTTACCCTTTTTACTTATTTGACTATTTTAACCTTTTCAACCACATTTTCAATGCCAAATTACAATTTTACTCTTAGCTTATTATGTAATTACATTTTTACCCTTAATTTATTAACCACATTTTTCACTTTATTTATTATTTAATCATACATGTGATATCTTTTATGTATAATTTACCATTTAGTCCTTATTTTCTTGCATATATACAATTTTACCCCTAGTGGTAACTAGAGAAAATCCTCGAATCGAATAAGGACAGAATAACGACTGCATGATTGTATGACTGTATGTATATGTTGTATGATTGTATGTGTGAGATGACTACTTAAGTATAGCCATCCCTCAATAGAAATCTGATCTCATTATGCTACCGCGGTATCTGGGTCCTTATGGCTAGCCATTATATCCTATGATCCTTGATTACCTACTATACACTAAGGGCAATTATTTATTTCACCTTATGTTATATTTTCATATAATTCTTTATGCCATTCCCATTATTCCACATATCATGCATTCTCTTTTGTCATTCATTCATCATTATCACACATGAATTCATAACAAACATGATGAATATCATTAAAACTTGATTAAACATGCAATTTTCTAAAGGTTCACAATTTAGTCGAATCATTAACATTTACATATAATGTGATTTCTCATGCCATATGTATTTCCAAGATGACTTTATAGATTCATAAGTTGATATGCATCCACTTTGTATTAGTAACCTTTAGTTACATATATGTAGCCCATTATTTTCACTTACGTAATATTATATCCATATGTTGTTTTTAGTTGTTTTTACTCATCATTATATGATACATTTCATGTTTAATATGGATATAATCATTATATTATTATGTGATAAAACAAAGGTTACTGTTCGGTCACTATGGAATATGGGTGTATAAATTTAATTAATTCATCTAACACGTTCTAAACATGTTTTCCATGCCTATTATGTATAATTCTAACCTAGATTTAATTTAATTCTTTATTAAACTTTAATTTTATATTCTTCTATAATGGGTTCCATAGCTAACATGTCCTTTCTAAACCTATTTTCTTCCATTTAACATTACATATCCTTTTCTCTCAATTACATTAATTTATCATTAATTTAAATTTAAATTCACTTTGCTAAATTTATTCTTAAAAGACATAATGGCTTACATAGCTAACATGTAATTTATAGTTATGTTTTCCCATAATTAACATTAAATATTCTACTATCCATCATCTAATTTTACTTTTTTACCATTTATGTAATTAAATACTTTGTGTAATTTTTCGTTAAGTGGCATAGTGTCTCTTTACACCATTTTCTCATATCTAGCCATGATTTCATATAATTTCTCATACTAATCTCAATAATTAACATATAATTTCATTTATGTATAATTAATTCAATTTTACTCAACTTATTTTAACAATTTATAATTTTACATAACCTTAAAATATGAAATAAACTAGTTTGCTTATCCACATGCCTTTTTTTTCCAGCTCTTATCCTTGATTTGTCTTCCTTTTCCATCATTTTCTCCCATTTTCTCTTTAATTTCACTTGTTATTCCTTCAAAATCCATATTGACCAAATTTCTCCATGTCTTTTTTCTTTAATTTTCTTTATCCATAATTCAAATTTAACCCAAAGTATGAATTTTCATATCAAAATCTGTTAAATTATCACTATATTAACTTACTCAAATTTTTGCTTCAAACTTCTCTTCATAATTACATCCATTTTCTCCATTCTAAATCTAAATTTTATTGATTTTGGGCCTACTAGATGATAAGAGTGATTCCAATTGATAAAGCATGAAAAATTATGGTGGAAGAGCTTGAATCAAGTGGAAATGGTAGAATTTCACTAAGTGTTGGGTTATATTTTTGGAGGAGAAGGAGAGCTTCTTTCTAGTTATATTTTTATCTAGAAGTATTTGGGTTTTAGATGAATATTTTTTTTGAAAAATCATCCCAAAATTAGTGGTTTAAAAGGTGGACAAATCAAACAACTTTATATTGATATAATTATGCCACTTGTCACTTTTTCCTAAGCTCATCCATCCTTAATTTATTTTTCCATAAAAATTATTTTAAAAATTCTTAAATATCATAATTAAGATGTTTTCAAAATTTTAGATCAATTGGAGTTCATTTTGGTAGGTTTCAGGGCACCAAAATATTTTCATTCGGTCCGAAAACTCAAATTTGCTCCCTTTTTATAGATTTCAATGTTCCCTTTATCAAAATACTCTAAAATTTTTTCCAGATGCAAAAACATATGCACAAAGATCTGTCTAAAATTTTAGACCTATATGATATTATTTCGATATACTTTTAGCTCTAGAGTTCTATACTAAAATTACTTGAAATTGTACATAAATCACGTGACTGAAATTAAAAAAATATATTTTTTTTTTATTTGCGATGGATTAGTGACTAAATATTTCCGTCGCTAATCATACTGTAATAAAATACTATTAGCGACATACCATTTTCTATTGCTAAACCGTCGCAAAAAAAAGGTACCATATTTTCCCCAAAATTTAGTGACTAAAACGTTCGTCACTAAATTTTCAGGAACTAATTTCATTAATAAAAAATTATAAAAATTAGCAACTGAAATTTTATCGCTAATTCCGTCACAAAACATGGCACATATATTTCCTGCCAAAAATTTGTGACTAATTATTTATTTCGTCGCTATTTCATCGAAAAAAAATAGAAAATAACCTTTCCACAATGGAATTGAAAAACAGTCACAAATCCATTGTAAAATTTTGGACTAAAATAATGTCATTACTAATTTTAGTAGCTAATTTATAGTTTTTTTGTAGTGCTATACTTTTTAGTTAGTTTTTTATTTTGGTTGCTTGTTTTTACTTTTAAATTTTAGTTTCCGCTTGTGTTTTTGCTAATTTTATGGTGATTCATTTGAGCATTGATTTTTGCATGAATAAGATTAGAAGTGAATTTGTCAATGTGTATGAAAATGGGTATAAAACTTGAAAAATTTGCAAAAATTTTGGCCCATATAGAAGAGACCAAAGTGTCTCAGCCATGTACTAAATGCATTTTTAGTTCTAGAAGGGGTCACACAGCTAAGACCATTTATCTCAGCTATGTCAATGTGCAATTTCGATACAGAAGGGGGCATACGGTAGAGACCAAATTTTCTCAATCGTGTACAATTGAAAAGTCCCATTTTCTATCCATATTTTGGCATTACATTGCATTACTCATATTCTCATCTGCATTTTCAAAATGAGCACTTCATTCCTTATGCATTTGCATTAATTTTGGCATGATTAATATGAATCCACCTCATTTAGCTATTTTTATGTTTTATTTTCTTGTAATTTTATATTTTTTGTTAATTTTGTGTTTTATTTTATTTTATTATTGTTTCAGTTTTAATTTATAGTTTATGTTATTATTTAGTTAATTTTAGTTTAATTCTCATTTATGTTTTGATTTTAGTTTAGTTATGATGTTTGTTTTTTTATTATTGCTATTGTTATTGCATACTTTTGCATCTTAATTAGTTGGTTTACCCTCGCAGTTGTTGATGTTGTGAACAATTTTGAACTTAGAATTAGAAAGCCTTGTTTAAATTAGTTGGAATAGTAAAATAGTGGTTAGTTGTTGAATGAATTTTCTTTTTCGATTAGTTTCAATTTGATCAATACCATTAGGTCTCCTAAAAAATGTGTACTCTAGGCCTGATTTTGAAAATAATAAAAATAAGTGCATGAAGGTGATTAAGTAAGAATTCTAGAACATTAGAACTTTCCTCATCACCTTTAAAGCAATTAAGTGACTAAAAAATGAGATTAGAAATGACTTAGATAATATTTTTCTCAATCCAATTTTGAAAAGACCTTTTGACCAACCTTTACTATATAATTTCCCTAACAAGCCTTGTTGAGCCTCTTTAATCATGCTAAATGTGAGATAACTTTATGTTTGTTGATTACATATATATTTTGATCCCTTAAGCCTAAAAAGTCCTTGTTTTACCCTTTTTGAATTGGTCATTCTAGAAGTAGGTGAGATAACTTTTTCATTGGTAATGCTAGTAAGTAAAGGGTGGTACTTCAATTATTAGATTCTAGAGTTGGGGATACATTGCTAATATCAAGTGACATTGAGAAAATTTTCAAAATGTAGTTCCTTTTTAAAAAAAAATTATGAGTCCCTACTTATCAATTATATAATTGATTGCTCTAGCTATAAAATAATAATAATAATAATAATAACAACAACAACAACAACAACAATAATAATAATAATAATAATAATAATAGTAATAATAATAATAATAATAATAATAATAATAATAATAATAAAAGAAAGAAAGCAAGCAATCTTGGTTTCATCTAAGTGTGGGGTACTCTATGTGTAGAGGAAAAGGATTCTAAGCTCTTTAAACATCAATTAAGCTATAATCTTAGTCAGAAAATTAGAGATGATTCTTCTTTATTTATAATTTTTCCTTAAGAAATGTTCTAGAATTTGGATATTTAAAGTTTGGTAATGATGATGAGTGAATGAGGGTAGAGTTAAAGTCTTATTTTGAGGAGAAAAGTGGTGAGCTAAGGTAGAAATGGCAATTCCAAATTGTGTATCTTGATCCTTTTCTTGATAGCCATGCCTTAGCCACATTATAACCTGTTAAGTCCTAAAGATCTTATCTTGTTACAAGTTATGTACGGAGATGACCATCAGGTTCCGGTGTTAACGGAGAGGCCTATGGCATCTCTTGAGTTTCAAAAGCAAAACGTATGTGCAATCTTTTGCACATGAATCCTTTTCTCGATTATCGGATTGTGCTAGAATTTTTATTTTAAAAGTTGTTTTAAATTTGTTTTGGCCTAGCACACACATGCAAGGAGATTAGCTAGTATGGTCTAGTTGAGTCTTTTCTATTTAGGATTTTGTTTAGTGACTTCTACTAAAGTATTGTTCTAATTTTTTTGAATTTGTGTTTTCTTTCTTTAAGTTTTAATATGCGGGAATGTGATTTGTTCATTTGCTCGATGGTAAGCAAAAGCAAAGTATGTGATATTTGATAACTCCAAATTTTATATTTATTTTTAGTATATTTTTATATATGATTTTATCTTATTTTGTTTTTTTTTCTATATTTTGTATTTTAAATCTCTTTCTTTGTGCTAAATTTAAGAATTTTGAAGTTTTTATGTGCTTAATGGTGCAATTTTGACTTTTGTGCAGAAAAGTTGACTTGCACTCGGTTGAGATAATTTGTGTCAGCCATGTCCCTCATAGATTTAAAAAATAAACCATTTCACTAATGGAATCGGTTGGAACCATTTGTCTCGGTCGTGTCCAATGCAGAGTTTAAAGCTGATTCAGTCCAGAAGGCTATGCACGGTTGAGACCAAAGTGTTTTAGTCGCGTGCTAATGCTACAGTACAATTTTGGCTAATTGGATACGACTGAGACTAAAATGTCTCCGCAATGTCCATCTACAAATGCTATAAAAGCTGAGTTTCTATTTGGCTAAAGGGAGAAAAAAGTAGCTATTTTTGATCTAGGGTTTTCTTCTTCCATTTTTTAGGGTTTTCTCTTTATTTTTTATTGTAGTGTAAATTTATTTTAATGAAAGCTTTAGATTAGGTTTATTTTTTTATACAAGCTTTAGGGTTAGATTTAATTTCCATCAATTAGTTTAGTTCTACCTTTCATTTTGCTGGAGAGCTGGAGGAGAAGGCTTGGATTCAACTCAGAGCTTTATTAGCTACAATGGGCTTCTAGGTTTCCTCTTTCCTTTCTCCTTATACTTTATTAATGTTTAATTTGTAGTTTTATTGTTAAGGGACCTATAAATCTACATACTTATGTAATGGATTGAACTTATTCTGATATATATATATGTCTAAATGTTATGTTGTTCATTGGCTTTATTCATTTATTTGTTTTATTGAGCAGTTAAGCTTTTTACTTCACTGGGTGAATGGTTATTATGCTTAAATGGAATGGGTACTTGCATGCTCTGTTTTAGCTTAGTATGAGCTATGAATTGAGGAATGATTTCAAGATGGAGGCCTTAGATTTATGGCTTATGTATTATTAATTTCAAAAATAGTTGAAAGATAGATAGGTATTGAAATATTAAGTTTCATAATGGGATATTAGTTTATATCTAGGTCTTGGGATCAGTGTTTATTCTGGTTGTCGGGTAAGCTCCAAAATGGGATACTAGGTAGTTAGAGTAGTAGGCTCTTGAATGGGATACTATGGGTTTAAATAGGTTTTCCACATTTAAGACATATGATTCTTCAAGCTTAAGATTATTGCTGTAAGACCCTATCTTAATTTGCATATTTTTATGATTAAGTTAAGGGGATAAATTATCATGCTATTATGTTAATTGCATGAAAATAAAATAAAAGAATATGGTTTAATAGTATTTGAGGGTGTAATTGAAGTAAAAGATATTAATTTGGGGTTAATTTGTAATTGTGGCATATTAGTGGCCAATTGAGAATAAAAGCATTTAATTATAGGTTAATTAAAAGGAATGATTAAATTGATAGGCTAATATTTGAAAGGAATTAAATGGAGAGGTTAAAGTTTGACATGCAAATTTTTAAGGGACTAAAGAGGGGATTTTTTATATTGGTATAAAAGGCATGAGTTAGTGGAAATTTGAGGTGTCAAGTATTTGTGTGATATCGGCAATTGAAGAGTGAAAAACCAAAAAATAGATCATCTTCTTCTTCCTTCTTATTTCCATTGTTTTATCTCAAACAAATTGAGGATGATGTTTGTTGATTAAGCAAGAGTATAATGCAGTAAATTAAAGGTAATTAAACTCTTAATTTAACCCTCCATCATCTTCATCTTCTTCTTCTTTTCAAGTTAACTTAGAACAATGTAATTATGCTGGAAATATATGATGATGGTGATGGTATTTGTGAAGGAGAAGAGGAAGGAAGAAGGAGCAAGGGAAAGGATATTGCTAGAGGTTGAAGATATAGGTTTTGTCAGCCAAGGTATGGGAATTAGGCTGATCATATTGCATGTGGAAAATAGTTGCTGGAAATTGTTATGATTGACAGAAATTAAGATTGCATTTTACGGGTTTTTATCGAAGTGAATTTGGTGAACAGTTTGTATCCTTGCCGAGTCGTGAAGTTCTTCACGAGTCGTGAACTATTGTCTGACTCGTGAAGCTCTTCACGAGTCGTGCATCTGTTTATGGGATCATTGGTTTTCACTTGTGAATTTTAGTCCGAGTCGTGAATTATAGACCGACTCGTGAGCTTCTTCACGAGTCGTGATGTATAGCTTTTCTTCTCCACTAGTGAACTCCTTCACGAGTCGTGAGATTTGCCTTATTTGCTTCACTCGTGAAGCTCTTCACGAGTCAAATTCCCCTTCACGACTGAATGACCTGTCTGGAATGTTTTGCTCATAAGTTGAGCTATAGAACAGAAAATTGAATGATTCTTTTTGCATTGGAAAATAGACTTCCATACCTATATTTCATATGAAGAAACCTAAGCTTAAATCTGTCTCTAAGTACATGCAATATAGGGTTGAATCCGGACTTGTTTTCTAGACTGTTCAATGTAACAGAAATTACAATTATGTGCAGAATGTTGCTACACTTGATAATATGATTTAAAATTGATTGAGACAGATAGTTGCTTATGTGATAGTAAAGTTAATTGAATAAGGCATGTAATATGACTATCAATGAAGGATTTACATGAATACAGATGCATTCAATTGTGTATATGAATAAAGACTAGTGATGAAATATCTAACCTATACATGTGATTAGTCTTGTGCATGATGGTCATATGCCAAATTGATATATATACACATGTAAATCCTATGACATGAAAGTGCACATATTGACATGTACCTATGCTATAAAATAGGAACTATAATATTATGACCTTGGCATGTGTATGTGCCCATATGAAAACATGTTGATATGTTGTATAGCACATGACTTGAATGATGATAAAGGTATATATATGTGTTGGAAACATGCTCATAAGAATAAATCAACTATATGCGAATGTACCCACAGGTATGTACATTTATGATTATGTATATGAGTATATGAGCATGTAATTGCCTTATGAGATAGAAGATGAATTAGCATGACTATAAACATGTGAAATGCTTAATGAGAACATGATCAAGTATATGATATGATGATTATATGTCATGCCTATATGTTATGATGCAAATTGTACAATCATACAGATTTGAATAAGCCAGATGTATAACTTGGCATGTGAAATGTGCATATATCTGATTATGCACCAGAGAATTCATAGTTATATAAGACTATGTATATGTGCACAACATTATACTATGAATATAGTATTAATATGTTAATTGAACACGAATATAGTTTTGCCTGCGATAGAGTTTTAGATGTGGATAGATAGGCGCCTATAGGGAAATTGCAGCTGCCATAGTTTGGCCCGATTGGGTCCATAGTATATATATGATCCCGTTTGGATCATGATCAGCCCCGTTTGGGTTGATAGGCTACCCCGTTTGGGTATGCTTGACCGGTCCATAGTACAGTTTGGCCCCGTTTGGGTCTATAGATTTGATATCTTCGGATATCCCTCTTTGATACCGATGTGTATCCATAGTTTCCGTTATCCACCGATAAAGCTAAGGCAGGCTAAACGTTATTCATAGTAATGATCGAAATTAAACAGTTAAAGTTATTTAAGTAAAGATTGATATTGTGGATTATAATGTTGTTTTACCATAGGAATTATGTTTTATTTGAATATGTTTACATGGGAAATTGCTGTCTATATGAATTATGAATATGAGCATAATTGTTACTCTTCTGGGTACAATGATTAGGAAAATGGGAAAATATGTTATGCTTTAAAGTATTTGTTATTAAAGACATGATATGTTGTATGTGTTATTATTATATACATTGTATATGTATGTTTTGATGACCTGTGTGAGTGTTCATCCATCTGTAGATATTCCCCACTAAGCTTTATAGCTTAGCACGGGTTATTTTATCCGTGTAGGTTCAAATAGCAAGACTTTTGTTGAGGGACGTTCTCTGCATCAGGAAGGGCCAACCATCGACTTATAACCTTGATGTAGGATATTTTGTAATACAATTATCATATGTTTTGTATAAAGGCCAGTTATCTTATGATATGTATAAAACCTATGTGGAATATTGTAACTCATTAGTAGTAAAGCTAAGACAGATGTGTGTGCATGTGATATACATAAAGTAATCTTCATATAGTTTAGTATGCATGATAATAGGTATGAAAAGGAAAAACATGAATAGACTTGTAGCACGAATATAAGCATATGAAATCATATGGCATGATTAATGGCTAAATGATGATTAAATGAACATGTAGTATAAGCATGATTAATAGTATTCATGATACATGTTTAATGGGGTATTTGCATAGGGGGTGCTACAATTGCATTGTGTATGGGAAGGATTAAAGTACCTTGGCAATTTTTTAATTAATGTTTTTATATTTAGTTTTATTAACTTTATTATTGGATTATTTTGTTAAATAGATTTAGGATACTCTCAATCGAAAATTTGAAAATTTATCTCAGATTAGTCCCGCTCAGCTCTAGATATCTCACTTAATAGCCCTTTATCCGTTTGGTACAATATTCTGAGGTCTCAATCATATTCCCCTATAGTACTTGTTGATTCAGCGCACTTGCTGAGTTCGTAACATGGGGCCAATATGAATGGATTGACATTGGCCAGAAAGATCATGCGGTAAGGATTTTTTTGGTTGGCCATAGACATCAATTGCTCTAAGTATGTGAAAATATGCCATTAAGCCAGCAATATATCGACTTGAGTCATCTACCTATTTGGAAATTAAGCAACTTATCATCACCCTAGCCTTTTTTAGCTTGGGAAATAGACATCATCAGAGAAATTCATCCAATAGCCTCTAATAGCCATAGATACATCGTGGTTGCTATTGACTATTTCACGAAATAGATGGAAGCCAAATCCTTCAAAAGACTGAAGGCTTGAGATGGCTCGATTTATTAAGAGAAATTTGATCTACAGGTAAAGGTGCCTCACCATGTGGTATCAGATAATAAAGTTCAATTTCAAGTAGTGACTAGACATATACTTCAAAAGTATAGGATCCAACATCATAAGTCCTCTCCGCACCGTCCATAAGACAATGGAGTTATTGAGGTTGCTAACAAGAATTTGAAAAAGATCATGTCCAAAATTGTGTAAATATATAAAGATTAGGCTGAAAAGTTACCATTTGCACTTTGGGATTATAGAACCACCTTCAGAATTTCCACAAGAGCCACCCCTTTTCCCTTGTGTATGGCATAAAAGCAATGCTACCCATGGAGATTGAGTTGCAGTCGCTGAGGGTTATTTTAGAAGTAAAGTTACTAGAGACAGAATGGGCAGAGCACATGATGGCATAGTTAAACTTGTTAGATGAAAACTGGATGAGTGCCTATTACAACAATCAGTTATATCAGAAAATATTAGCTCTTTTTATGCCAAATAAAATTATGTTGAGATTTATCAAGTTTTGGTGTGTTTAATGGGGAAATTTTAACTTTTGCGCATAGAATTAACTTGCACATGGTAAAGACCAAAATGTCTCAGCAGTATGTATTGTAGAATTCCCAATTCATATCGTTTTATTTTAGGACTCGAGAGAAACCATTTATCTCGATGGAGTCCAATGCACTTGGTCGAGACCATTTGTCTTAATCGTGTCCAATGCAGAGTTCAAAGCTTATTTAGTCCAGAAAGATATGAACGGCTAATACCAAAGTGTCTTCGTTATGTGCTGATGCTACAGTATAATTTTGGCCGACTGGATAAGGCTGAGACCAAAATTTCTCCATCGTGTCCATTCACAAATGTTATAAAACCTGAGTTTCTAGTTGGCTAAAGGGGGGAGGAGAGACACTTTTAGATCTAGGGTTTTTCTTCTTCCATTTTTTAGGGTTTTCTCTTTATTTTCCATTGTAGTGTAGATATATTTTAATGGAATCTCTATATTAGGTTTATTTTAATGCAAGTTTAAGGGTTAGATTTAATTTTCTGCAATTAGTTTCAGTTTTATCTTTCATTTTGCTAGAGAGTTGGAGGACAAGGCTTGGATTCAACTTAAGGCTTCATCAATTACAAAGGACTTCATAGGTTTCTTCTTTCATATTTTTTATTTTAATTAAAGTTTAGTTAGTAGTTTTATTGAGAGGGGATCTATGAATTCCCATACTTATGTAATATATTTGAATCTATCTTTGATTTATATATGCTTGAATGTTTTATTCTTCATTGTGATTATTCATTTATCTATTTTATTAAGCATTTGATCATTTTATTTCATTAGGATGAATAGTTATTCTATTTGTATGGAATGGGTATTGCCATACTCTATTGTTAAATTTTCTACATTTAATATCCTCTATGATTTTAGAATGGAGGTCTTAAACTATCTTTGTAAAATGTATTTTTTTAGAAATAGTTAAACGATAGATGGGAATTGAATTAGCAAGCTCCAAAATGGGATATTGGTTCATATTTAGGTCTTGTTATGCTAGCTATCACATTGTCTCTTAAATGGATTAATTCATGCATTGGGGTTTAGATGGGTTGTCCATATTTAAATCATATGTTTCTTTATGGTTTAATTCAATACATTGGGTATAGGGAGGATTATAGTACCTTGGCAATCTTTTAATTAATGTTTTAATGTTTAGTTTAATTAACTTAATTATTTATTTATTTTGTTAATTAGATTTAGGACGCTCTCAATCAAAAATTTGGGAATTTATCTCAGATTAATCCCGCTCAGCTCTATATATCTCACTTAGCAGCCTTTTATCCTTTGGGTTTGATATTTTAGGATTTTAAATATATTCCTTTATATTACTTGTCAATTCAGTGCACTTGCTGATGTCACAATAAGTTTTTGGTCTTGTTGTCAAGGATAACAGTGGTGCTATTTGATATCTCTATTTGAAATTATTCTGAGATTTTAGTTTTTCTTTATTTTTTATTTGGTGTTATTCTTTGCAAGAAGATTTTAATGCATTTTCAAAGGATGCATGGTTTTGTTCAAGATGATGAATTGGTTCTTTTGAGAGCACAAATGGACGAGTTGAGGAGAGAAATGCAAGAACTGCAGTACTTGCATCAACCTTCAACAATCTACTTGTTGCCATCTTTTGAAGATCCTTGCTTACAATGGATATCACAAGAGTCAAATGCCTCTAAAATTCAAGTTCTCCTTAACTTGTTTGCAAGTAAAGAGAAGCAACATAGAGCTGAAAGAGAAGAATGATGGCCATAATCAATTCTCAAGAGAAAAAGATAAAGAATCAAGAGAATTTATTGAAGACTCAAGAACATCTATTGAGATATCAAGAATTAAGACTTAAAAGCCTGGAATCCAAGTTGAAATTATTAAGTAATTCTATGAAGAATCGAGGCGATACATGGTGATAATGAAGATGCATTGAGTCACAAAAAGTGATTGTAAAAAAATGACAGAAAAGAAAAAATTTTGAATAGTCAAAAGTACTAAAAAGATTAACTGACAAAATATACTGATTGAAAAAGTATTTGCAATTGTTTGAAATTGAAAAGTGTTATGAAAGTAAGTGATTTTGCCTTTAGCAATAGTCATATAGTAAAAGTCTTGCTCAGGATATAATTGGTTGGCCATAGGGACATCTTATACCGCGGTGCAAGTTATGGTAACTTACTTTACTATGGTAGGATCGTTGATCTCTATAACCTCTGTCATAAGTATTGTTATATACTATGTGAGAAATTGTCTTTTGGGATCATTTATCAATATTATTCTTTATGTGATCTTGTGGAATCCGCATCCCGTATATCCTATTCGAGAGTTCCTGTTGAATTGTACTAAGGGCATATTGATAAGAATAAATAATAATTTCAAAAAGTAAGCTAAAAGTAAAAGTTAAAAGTGAAAAAAGACTTAATTAAAAGAAATAAAAAGTTTTGGGGCAAAATTGTAATTTTTTAAAAAATTATACTTAATGAGTAAGAATTAAAAAAAAATATTTTACAAGGGTAAAATAGTATTTAACGATCAAACAGCCCAAAAATAAATGTTTGTAAACAAAAATGATTAAAATATAATTTTACATGAAAAAGTCAAAATAAGGATTAATTGGTATATTGTATACCAATTATTACTTTGAAAATGAAAATTTATAAAATAAAGCTAAAATTATAATTAAAAATTCAAAAGTGGTAATACCGTAATTATTTAAGAAATTATAGATTAAACGTGAAATATTGTATAAAGAGTTCTGCTAAAGACCGAGTAGAACTTTTGTAAGCTAAAAGTCAACTAAAAAGTAAAAATAAGTAAGTTAATGATAATTTCGCAATTAACAAGTAAAAATAACAATTTTGCAATAAGTGTGTAACAATGAGCTTTTTGTAATAAGATGAAGAAATAAAGATTTAATTGCAAAGTTTTTCAAAATAATTGTATTACTTTGCATTGAATGTTAAAAGCATTAATAATTGTAATTTGATAAATAGTTAAAAATTCAAAGTGAAATAAATGAACTATGGCAAAATTGTACTTATGTTATTAAAAGGGTAATTGTGTAATTAAGTGAAAAATCGAAAATTTAATTGAAAATTTGCCATAATAGTTGCAATTAATAGAGTAAAATGCTCAACGGTACAATAATTATACTGGACTGATTAAATAAGAAATTATGCCTAAAAAGTCAAAGTCAAGCCAAATTAAAAGGTTATACGCCAAAAGTTAGGTAAAAAGTGAAAGAAAGAATAGTAACGACAAATTTTGTAATTTAAAATTACAAAAAGGATATTTTTGTAATAAATTGAAAAGTTTTGAGACCAAAGTGATAAGTTTGCAAAAATTCTTATAATGCTTTAAAAATATTGTTAAAAATGTTGAAAGAGCTTTTAATAAGACCAAAATGGTTTCTAGCATAATTAATGTAAGTATGTTATTTGCGAAATTCTTCGATTCATAATCACCACTGAGCATATTTAGTGCTCAGCACGTAGTATTTACTGCGTGCAGGTTATGAAGAGTAGCTGAGGCTTGGTACACAGTGGAGCGAGATCTGAAAAGAAAGAAATAATTTTAATTATTCAGTATTTTTGGCATCTATATACTTAGATATTTGAAGTAAAGGATTGGACTGTATTTGAACTATTGTTTGATGGAATAGTAAATATTGTTATATCTGTAAATGTGTGATTGCCAGTAAATGTCTTAGTATGGATATGTTTGACATGTGAATGAATGTTAGGAATGTGAATATATGCATTGTTATACATTGTTGTGGCTCTGTGAGGCTGCGTTTTGTCTGATTTTTCAGGAATTTAGTAAGTTTATAGCTGTTATGCTGCCAGATTTTTTATGAAACAAATAATGTTTTTAAGGTAGTTATAAGTTAACAAGTTAGTTTATGACTTTGTATAATGGACAAGTATTGATTATCAATGAATTGTTTGGTTAAGTAATCGATGTTGGAAAAAAAATTCAGCTTATCGCTTATTTCCATATTGGAAAAGACTATTCAGTTAAGGGTGTTACATTGTGCCACAAAGTGGACCATTATTATCCCATTTATACCTATGACATATCCTCCAAAATTGGTATCAAAGCTTCTTGATCACATCCCTAGCCCCCTTAACCATCTTGCTAGTTGTATGGAATGCAGTCTCCAGTGCCTGAATCCTCTTTGCAGCCTTCTGTAAACTAGTATTGACCTGCTGGATCCCCTTTTTTACCCTAGCTATGTCGACCATAAACTGTTGATACTGAGTCTCAATGTTATCAAATCTTTTCAGATACAACTATGTTGCTTAGTTTGCTCTTGGATAATTACCTATATATATGTAGCCATAGCAGTTTGAGATACAGTCATGCTCTATAGAGCTTGTAATATGGCATCCCAAGGAGTGGAAGGTGCCTTCGACTGTGGTAGAGGAGGTGCTAAAGATGATATCAGACTGGGGTGGCCATAGTCTTGAGGTGGCAGCTTATGTTAGAAGGTGAGAAAAGCCTAGGTAGTCTGTCTTGATCGGCTATAGTGGAGGAGGTGCTGAAGATGACATTGCTCCAAGGTGGCCATAGTCTAAAGGTGGTAGCTTTTGTTACAAGGTGTGAAAAGCCTGGGTAGTTTGCATCTCAACTGGCTCCTAGTGGGCCTTACCTGTAAAAAAGTAAGCAAAATAGGGTCTCTTCTTCCTAAGGCCTGTTCCTAGGACATCCTCCATTTATTGGTCAATGTCTTGCTCTTGCCTATGCTGTGGCAATTGAGGCTTATACTCTTATCGCCGGTCGGGGTATAGGGCTTTAGACATCTCTTCTAAGGTCATCAACCCAATCCCATAAGGTGTAGCATTATCCTCCCTAGCCATACGTATGTCAAGAGCTACCTACCTCTCTAAGTAGATGCCCTCTCAAGATGATGGACCCATTATAACCTCTAGCATCCCATTTGTTAAAAGCAACCTAGTAACCAAACTACCTATAACTGTCGCCTCTCTTGGCTGGCGCCATATCCTCCTCAAATGCTCCAAATTTGCATGGCTCAAATGTACTTGTCTCCCACTCATCATGCCCTATAGACTATAGTTCTCTACTACATTAAGGGTGCTAGGACTACCCATCCTCCCTAAGTAGGAGTAAGCAAAGATCTTTTAAAGTTATCAAAGTTGTTGTGATCTTAACATGGTTGACTTGACTCACCATTGGATATAAGGGATACTAGGATGTACAATGGCCTCGTATATACGATGCAGGATGGACCTATCTAGCCTGACTACATCTTCTTCCATAAGTAATCCCAGGATATTGGTGAAACACTTGCGAGTCATGGACACCGCATGGACTTGGATGCTATAAGTGATGACACCCTCCTCAGTATCTAGTCGTTGATTGCCTAGGTAGCGAAAGGTGGCTAAGAATTATGTCGTAAAATCAAGGTGGGTCCTGTATGTTCCTATATAAAATGCTATCCATCTTACCTAAGCCATAAGCCCATCAGCCTCCTCAAGCAATCCTTACTAGTTTAATAGTCCCCTGGACATGAATCGGCTGGGCAGCATGTGGACTCTTGCTAAGGACTGGTGTTGAGTTTCTTCTCAGGTGTCATCCATAGAGGGAAGTTAGGGTCTATAATCTGCAAAAGACAAACTTATACAATCAACCATAATGACTCTTTGAATATCGTTAATTAGATGTTAGCACTTTTAATGTGTAAATTTCAATAGCATTTTGGCTTAAAAATTTAATCCCAAACGTGCACAAATCTTACTCACAAAAAACTTAATGGCTAATTAACACATAATTCGTCCGAACCTGCCATTGGGTGTCTAATAATCATGCCAAGACTCACAAAGCAATGCATTACATCAATACATCATACTGCTAGAAATTGCTATGTTATCCATAATCATGTTTACTATAGTTATTTACATACTCGACATTACATCCTTTGATGATCACATTTGTATTTTTAAGAGAAAATGAATAGAAAAAAAACCAATATATCATTATTATTTCTTATATATTTTTATCCTACTGCATACACACATTATTACTATTTTATTATTTATTATCAGTCATCAAATTTTTTATTATATTATCATGATTTATTACATGTTTTCTCTCTTTCTCCCTTCCTGTCATTTTTTTGCATGTTTCTTACCAAGCATTGCATTCTATTTCCCTTTTATTATTATTTACACCTTCATTTTATTACACATATATACTTCCTAACATTATCATTCTACCTATATATACATATTTTATTTTTATTTACCATTATTTAATTTATTATACATATATTTTTTATTTTTTTATGTAATGCTAACAAATTCATATCTGTAGGCTAATTTTTAATTATACCCACGATGAACATTCTACCTATGGACTTGTTTTTATCACATAAATAAATAAATAATTAAAAATAAGGCTATAAAATAAAAAACAATAAAAGGTGTAACAACTAATTCATCCCATATATATCAATATATCCAATCAATTTATTTCCAAAGTCAAAATAAAAAATTGTCATCAACAATGCACCACATATACTTACAGCAACTCTTACTACTATTTCAATGCACCTCTTTTGGTTAGGGAACAAAAACTTGACAAAATTATGCAAATAATATGTCCAAATGTTCACAAAATAAAAATCTAGCAATCTATCATATTGGACTTGTGAAACAAAGTCAAATGGATGGAAAAAGTGTAAAAAATTGGGATGGATATCGTTGGAATCAAAAAAAGAAGAAAGAAATAAAGAAAAAGAAAAGACAAGGAAAAAATCGCTCAACTTATATAGTCCGTGCCTATGCACGGGTGTGCAAAGGATTTACATGGCCATGCACTCTTTGTAAGGGCATGCAAGAATGATAAATGAGTATGCAATTTTCAAAAGTCAGGAATTTGAAAGGATTTGAACGTAAAATCCTTCTATGCATGCAAAAACCTACGTGAATAGTGCTTTTGCATGAGTTTTGATCCAAACTCATGCAAAACACCTTCAATTTTTTTTGAAAATACCCTTAAAGAAATATAATTTTTACAATTTTATCTATCTCCTAAAAATTATTTTATTTACAATTATTTACAAGAACCCATTTTATATTAACATGCAATTTACCAACTTATTATTATGCTATATTTAAAATTTTATTACACTTTCCTTTATTATTTCCCTCATTATTGATTTATCATATATTATTATTATTATTATTATTATTATTATTATTATTATTATTATTATTATTATTATTATTATTTACAGTCCTTGTATAATTAAACACACTTGGAAAATATACTCCTTGAATTGTTGAGCATTCTCAATGATATTTATCATTTTGAATGGCGAGACAACTTTGAATTTTGAAATTAAATAAGTAATCTACAAAATAATTGCATTGAAACTATGCATGTAAGGGTGAAGTGATGTAAGATGAGCTGGGTGACATGTAAAGATGTGTTTTATTGTTCGCTTTCACTAAGTGGTAACTGAGGCTTGTGCATGAATGTGTAATCAGGCTTAGATGATTGTGCAATCCACCATATAAATGGCCTTCCAAATTTTCAACTACTCCTTTCTCACTACTCATATCCACTTCGTCTTTTTTTCATTTCATCATTCTACTTCATGTCCCTTCAGTTTTTATTCCATTTCACATATAATGACTCTATTTCACAAAAACTTGCCATGTTACTTAATAATTACTCAACCTGGGATAACCCCATTTTGTCTCCTTACTCTAACCTGCACTTCCTTCGTAGGGTAGATCTTGATAAAAACCGACTTTTTACATCAACTCGTTACTGGGACCCTCATTTTCATGTCTTTCACTTCAATAATATGGAGTTTTTATCCTGTACATGAAGAAGTTATATCCATTCTTAGTGTCCCTTTTTTCACCAAGTACCCTTCCTTGTGTGCCTAACTATGTCTCCAACTACCACTACGAGGCGATTCGTGCCCTAGGGATATGCCCTTCTAAAGTTAGAGTCCTGGTAGAGCCATCGGAGCCTGTCATCCTCAACCTTCTCTTTGACAGCTTGTATTATTTTAATAGGAATGAGACCTACGTTGTTGGAGCGACCCTTTTATGCATTTAGCATATCATCTGTGTATTACTAGCAAGGGTGGTATTCTGGGAGACTACTGACTTTTTAATGTTGTCAATGGTATTTATAAAGGACTGACCCTTTTCCCTTTGATCCTGGCTGAGACCTTACTTAGACTGGATGTTATGCATGTTGACCTTACTGCTCTCTTCACTGACAGCCCACTGCTACTTTTGGTACCTGTAGTCATTTATTAAAGATAGCGTTCCCCTTGTGGGTTTTCATGCTAGCTTTTCTTTACGGGATATGCATCCTTTTACAGATTTTCACATAACCATGTTACTAATTTTTGCCTGAAATGTACCCTAACCATTCTAATGGCTTTTATATTTAAACTTCCCCACTTGTTTTAGATCTGATTGCAGGAAAAACTAAGGATTCCAGCTAAGCCCCCTCATCGTATTATGGACACATATTTTTTGAGGTTTTTTGGTGCTCACATGTATTGGTATTGGATAGGCTTCATAGAGTAAGGCATAATATGGCTGAGTGACGAGTGAGCTTTATGTGTCCTTAGATTAAAATAGAGTATGTTGTTACAACATCAGCAAGTGAACTGAATTGACAGGTAATATAGGAAAATATATTTGAGACCCTAGAATATCGAATCCAAGGGATAAAAGGCTGTTAAGTGAGATATCTAGAGTTGAGCGGGAATAACCTGAGATAAATTCCCAAGTTTTCGATTGAAAGCATCCTAAATCTAATTAACACAATAAATAAATAATTAAGCTAATTAAACTAAATATTAAAACATTAATTAAAAGATTACCAAATATTAAAACATTAATTAAAAGATTACCAAGGTACTCTAATCCTCCCCATACCTAATGCATTGAATTAAACCACAAAGAAACATATGACTTAAATTTGGATAACCCATCTAAACCCCTAGTATCCCATTTCGGAGCCTACTACTCTAACTACCTAATTTTCCATTTTGGAGCCAATCCGATAGCCAGCGTAAGCATGGGTCGCAAGACCTAAATATGAACTAATATCCCATTCCAAAGCTTACTAATTCAATACCCATCTATCCTTTAACTATTTCTAAAACAAATGCATTCTACAAAGATAGTTCAAGACCTCCATTTCAGAATCATCAAAGACTCTATATGTAGAAAACATAAGAACAGAGCATGGCAATACCCATTCCATACAAACATAATAACCAATCATTCCAATGAAATAAAATGATCAAATGCTTAATAAAATAGATAAATGAATAATCACAATGAAGAATAGAACATTCAAGCATATATAAATCAAAGATAGGTTCAATCCATTACATAGGTATAGAGATTCATAGATCCCTTAGCAATAAAACTTCTAACTAAGCTTTAATTAGAATAAAAGAGAGGAACAAAGAAACCCATGAAGTCCCTTATAACTAATGAAGCCCCAAGTTGAATCCTAGCCTTCTCCTCCAACTCTCTAGCAGAATGATAGATAAAACTAAAACTAATTGCAGAAAAATAAATCTAACCCTAAAACTTGCATTAAAATAAACCTAATCTAAAAGCTTACATTAAAATAGATCTACGCTACAACAAAAAATTAAGTGAAAACCCTAAAAAATGGAAGAAGAAAAATCCTAGATCTAAAAGTGGCTCTTAGCAAAACAAAAACTCAACTTTTATAGCATCTGCAGATGGACATGATTGAGACACTTTGGTCTCAGCTGTGTCTAATTGGCCAAAATTATATTGTAGCATCATTATAAGGCTGAGACACTTTGGTCTCAACTTTGTACACCTGATCTGGACTAAATTAACTTTGCACTCTACATTGGATAGGATCGAGACAAATGGTCTCGATCGAGTGCATTGGACTCTATAGAGACAAATGGTCTCTCCCGAGTGCTAAAATGAAATGGTGTAGATTGGGGATTCTGCAAGGCACATGGCTAACACTTTGGTCTCTATTGTGTGCAAGTCAATTCTCTGCACAAAAGTCAAACTTACCCCATTAAACATACCAAAACATGATAAATCTCAATATAATTCTGTTTGGCATAAAAATTATGCAAAATGAGATATAAACACTAAAAAAAATACACTACAATTAAACTCTAAATCGGAGTTATCAAATATCCCATACTTAACTTTTGCTTGCCCTCGAGCAAATGAACAAACCATATTCTCTCATAATAAACTCAAAGAAAGAAAACACAAATTTAGAAAAATCACTACAAGAAAAAAGGCGTACAAGGAGGGGGAATTCTGGTCACTAAAAGAACAAATTCGGTCCCTAAATGTCAATAAGGACAGTAAAAGCCAGTCGCCATCCGGTCGTTATAGGCTCCGCCGCTATTGACCAAAAAGCACTGGTTATCAATCGGTCCCTAAAATGTTTTAACGACCGACCTGAAACCGATCCCTAAAAAGTTTTAAGGACTGTATTGTATCCGGTCCCTAAAAAGTTTTAACGACTGTGTTTAACTAGTCCCTAAAGACTTTTAACGACCGAACAAATTACAGTCCCTAAAAAGTATTAAGGATCGGATTTCCCATCCTTGATAATATACACTAGGCAGCTAATCAAGTTATTGAGGAACAAAAATATGGTTCTTAAAAGGTATATTTACGGTCGTTAAAACTTTTAAGGACCGACCAAAAATCCGGTCACTAAAATTTTTGGACATATATTATATTAAAAACCATAAAATCAATTCCTAAAAGCATAATCAAGATCAGAAATTAATATGATCGCTAAAAATAAACCATATTTTTAAACAGACAATAGATGCATGCGCAATAAATAATATTATATTTTTATAGATAATTTGTAATTCATTACAAATATAAAATTAGCATTCAGAAAACGTATTTATTGTTTATACAACTCCTTTCCAGAAAAAACAAAAAAAAAATTAGATCTCTATCTAGCCAACATTTCAATGAATCTTCAATTCTTTAAATCTGCAAAAAATATAAATAAACAAAAATGATTATGTCATAAAATATATTGATATACTATAAATAATTGATTGAAACTATAAGTGATTGAAGTACTGACCTCAAAAAAATTCTAATTCCATCAAGTGTAACTATATACACTTCAAAAAGTCAGCATATCAACCTCAAAAAAATTGTAATCCAACCAAGTGTAACTATATACACTTCAAAAAATCAGCATATATGATAGGGGCTACAAGAGACAAGAACAAAAATTAGTTATAAGGAATTTTATACATAAAAAAATTAATTACCTTTTGAACAATCTAATTGACACGTTTTAAAGTCACAATCAGAAGATTCAGCACTTCTCAAGATTAAAAATCATATTGTTAATTAACATCGGCAGATTTAACACTTCCCAACATTGTTAATATATAGTGAATAGGCCGATTCATCAGCCTGGGTTAGTTTGTGTAAGAGCTTAAACTGTGCCATAATGTGATACATGTAGCCATGTGATTTTTCATTACAAATATATTAGAAAGAGATGGCTCTGACTACACCAATTCTAGGATTTGAGCCTACAAAAATATGTAGTATATATATAGGACAATCAATTAACTGTTTGTCAAAAAAATAAAAAAATCCTAACACAAGCTATCTTTATATGTACATGTTTTTCAATTACTTTAGGTTCAACAAGTGTGTTATTTTTCTTCTTTCGAGACTCAAAAAAAAATTTTTGCCAAGTTTGGTGGGTTAACATCTTTCCCTTCCTACATTTATAATTAACACAAATAATCAAGTGATAAAACTAGATGATATTTCATGCAACATGTATCCAGATGCCAAACATTAAGGAACATACTATGAGAAGAATGGGCACTCTGTCAACTCAAGAAAACCATAATATTAACATGCTTGACCTACTTCACCAGTACACTCACTTTTCAGAAGTGCACATATCAAGACACAACTCAATCTTCTCAATGTATATAAGTTGAGGTTTCTTGCAGCTTACCAAGTATAAACAGAGGATCAACACATAATAAAATTATTCACATCAAATTCAACTAATCTCATAGACACCGACATCACAGATTTGTTATACAATTGGAATCATCATTATCAACATTTGCACAAGCATATCTTTTTCAAATATCAATATTGAGTAGCGAAGCCACATTAGTAATAGACCCAAACAATAAGGACAAATACCCAGAAGAACCCACCTAAGCAGCAGCAGGCATCCAAAAAACAGAAGTAAAACAACCCAGAAGAACCCCACCTAAGCAGTAGAAGGCACCCAAAAAATAGAAGTAAAACTAACCAGAAGAATCCAACTAAAAAGCAGCAGCAGGCACCCAAAAAATAGAGTAAAAATAGAGCCAAAATCAATGATAACCAAATATGATTCAGATGCATTATAGTGAGAGAGACTTGCATATATCAAGTCAGTCAAGTCCACCCATCCAACAGCATAAAAGGTTTGAAAATGAAAGTGTTTTTATTGCAACATGGGCATGCCAATTTGCCATTTGTACTCCATAAATTTCCACAGGCTGGAAATTCATTGATAAAAAAGCAATGTACTACTCATACAACTCCTTTGAAAAAAAATCTCTAAATCTTCATCTAGCCAACACTTTAATGTTTTTTCAAATCTTTATAGTCAAACTTTGTACTTCAGTATTTTGTTCATACTAAAAACCGTAAAAAGTAAAAATAAACAAAAATGATTATGTTAGAAAAAATATATATATATACTAAAAATATTTAATTAAAATTAAAAGTAATTTAAGGAAAGACCCCAAAATAATTATAATTCCACCAAGTGTAATTATATACACTTCAAAAAGTTAGCATATATGATAGGAGCTACCATAATTAAGTAAAGACAACTATCAACAACAAAACCTATTGAAAAATAAACCATGTAACTTGATTCTAGAGAAAACTAACCTATATGAGTTATCATCTTCTTGAAGCTTATGCCGATAATCCTGTTCAAATCTGTCAAAGACATGCATTTCATGATATAATTCCTGAATCAATAAAAAAGAAATTTCCACCTATCGAAATTCTGCAGGAAAAATACAACTGTATCAAGAGATGTGCTCTCATATGGCTTCTACCGACAGATTATGGATGCATAAATTGTTCATGACTCAAACTAATGACAAACTGCTATGTAGAACAAAAGTAGTTAAAAGAAATTCTTTCATTGGCAATAAACTTTTTAATTAATGATAACCGAAGTTGTAAGCAGATAACTATTGATTTTTCCCAATCTATTTTATTTAATTTATCCAACCAAAGAGTTAAAACAAAATACATCATCCAGCCAAAGAGTTAAAACAAAAACATCAGACCCTACACAAAGCTACAGCCCAGCATCAAAGAGAAAAGACAATTAAGATAATAACATAATTAACATAAGCTGCAAAATAATATGTCATAATACATCATAACTCAAGCTACAAAATAAGCCAACATATAAACAAATCAAAATCAAAGAGATACATGCACATGCACGCACACAGACAGTCCATCAACATGCTGTCAAAAAAACAAAAAGAAGCACAGGTTGTTTGGCTGCAGACACCAGCATTTTGAGCCTTTGAAAACTAGACTGCTACCTATCATAATTTTATTTACGTCAACTTTTCCATCAGCGTGATAAGATCTAATGATATCTACAATTATTCATTCAAATTAGTTTCCTTCTCAAATTTAGCTCCAAATTCTTAGCTCTCAAACGATGCACATGTACATCAAATTTGTATCTTTACAATTCAGAATCAACAATCAATTTCCAACTTAATTGGTTCGTTCAAGTTCATAAAAAATAAAGTTCAGCAAGAAGCATAAAGTAATAACAAAGGTTAAATTAACTTGCACTCCTCCATGACCAAACTTAAATCAAAGTGAGAATATACAAGAGAAGTTGCAAAAATGCTATTCAAACATTGACAAACATGCACTTAACATCCTGACCAACTTGCATGTTCTAAAACCTGCATGTATAAGCATATTTTTAGTTTTTTTTCCTAGCTCGCCAGAAAAATTGGAGAGAGAGAAAGAGAGAGAGAGAGAGGGGCAGGGATGCTCTCAATAGCAATGGGTAACATGGCTACAAAATTTCATCATTCACCTCGTAGATACTGAAACACAACAAGTGACATAGTAATAGATGCAACTTTATTTATTTGCACCAGAAATTCAAGGTATCAAAGCAAACAACTGAAATGGACGCAAAAGTGGGGGAGTAAGTACCTTAATCACAATGCCATTGCCTGAAAAGATTGCTGCAAGCACTGGATTAAAAATATTGTGAAAAGGATAGCTCCATGACACAATATTCTATAATAACATAAGACATTATAAAAGCATAACTATCCAAAACTCAAAATGTCCTGGACAAAAGCTATAACAAGTCCATGTCAGCAACCCGCATAATCCAGCAAAAAATAAAACAAAGTGTTTGATTAATGAGCTATACTTACCCGCCAAGTGCTAACCCAATAAATCTATTACCAAATATATAAAATAAGCCAACAGTAATAATAACAACTGAAAGAAATAAGGCAAGAAAGTATAAATTAGACAATAAAATTTAAATCAAAGGAATTCATGAAAATGTAAACTACATAATTAATAAAAAGCTATTTCATTACAAGATGTAATTTGCTATTAATTATATATGTTGAAATGTTTCAAATCAAATCAAAATCCGAAAGAAAACAAAGAAAAAAAATGTATTTTTTATCCCCTTTCTTAATTGGTAAGGATTCCTATATATTCTTGAATATTCGATAATCATTTATTAATATATTCTCATCAGTAAAACATTGGAATCAGATATTGACACAGCCAGGCTAGAGACCAAATAAATATTGTCATGAGCATCAGAGTACTCCAACTCTCTCAAAGCATCACATTTTATTGCATCAAGAAAAAAGAAAATAACAATAAGGAAAATTAAAATTTTCCTAAAAAAAAGAGAGTATTGTTGTTTCTTAAAAAATATACTTTTTTTTTTGATAAATCATAGTTGTATTGCTCACTGTCAAATGTAATTACAAAACAAATAAGGATAGCTATCCTTCTCAACTATACCCAAGCTTGCACAGCGTCCTCATAAGACCCAGCAAAATAATAGGGCAGAGGAAAAAAAACCACAAACAAGGAGTGAAAAAACACAAAATACAGTGACTCAAATAAATAGAAAAGCTAGACCCCTGCACATTGTGGAAAAACTGCACAACAAGACTAACTATTAAACACTACAAAACTAAAGGAAATGATTATATAAGGAAAGCAGCATAAAAAATAGCCATTTAACACTTGTTATCCAGCATAGGATTGCCCCAAATTCCAACTTGGCATTCTTAGATTCAAAACCAATGCAAAGAAAAAATACACCCAGCAATGAATCACAAAAAGAGGATCAGTAAATACCAAACCCCAGATAAAAATACAGACTTTAAGCACAAAACGTTCTTTTCAAATGCCAAAAGACTAACTCAAATTACAAACACATTTCTTATGCAAATCCCTGATGATTATATGTGACTCTAATGGAGGCAAATAATAGAAGTTGCGGTTTTAAAATGATATAAATTGTTTCTAAGCTAATCACTATTATTAATTTCAGTTTTTTATTTTCTTGTTTGGGGAACAAGAAAAAGAAATCCATGGCAAACAGATAACTCTAAACTGAATCGTACATGGCCTATTTTCTTTATCATATAATCACCAGCTAACTCAGTTTGCTACATTCAAAACCTAAATAAAATCAACTACGAAAACAACATGAGGCAAGAAAAAGATGAAGATATGCATAATTTCAAAGCACCGATAATTGAATTCAAGTAAACAAGAAGACGAAACATCCAAAACAGAGAGCAAGTAGAATTAAGCTCACCATTATGCTCGTCCTTCAGAAACAAAAAAGCAATTCATAGCCTTAGATTTCATTATCATTAATATATGACAAAAACATAAGGATTAAAGGAAGCTACTTACCAATTTTAAAAAGTCTTCCCATGAACAAACTGCCAAACCAAACTTCTCAATATCTTCTCTTTGTTCAGGTGCGAGACTTGCCAAAGCTCACAATTGTTACAGAAAGAAATATACCATCATATATTTGTGAAACATATGAACGAAAAATAAACTTTTACGAAGATAAACTTACTTTTCATGTCCTTTGCAGAGTTCGAAAATATTTTCATTGGCTGATAATACAGAAAACTACAGATTAGTAAAGACTATAAGCATATAAGATGGGAAATAAAAATAAGAAAATTCACCACTTGCACAACAATAAAAAACATATCCAAAATACTCTAACCCAAAAATTATAGACAAGATTAATCAAAAAGAAAATTAAAATTAAGTTATTTTATCACATATGAGATGATGTCTCATCTTCGAAATTTTAAAACGGGAGGAGGAAATTAAAGCTCAGTAACATTGAACATCTTTCTTGTAACAAATATCAAACAAGAAAATGAATAAAACCTGAAAAGGGTATAGAAGATAAAGAAAGCATACAGATCGAGTATAGGATCCTCATCTTTCTCATTGGTGGAGACAATGACCTCTTCAAGTTTAATGAAGGGAGCAACCTGTTCTTCATCGCCGTGGGGGAGGGGGGGTTTTCTTCCTCTTCTTTATCTTTGGCGTCGTGGTGAAGATCGATAGCAGATGTAGTAGTTGCCATTGTTCGATTTGCTTCTTTTTACTTCGCTGTCGAAAGTATAGAGTGAACTGCATTGCAAGAGAGAGAGAGAGAAGAACTGCGATTGCAAGAGAGAGAGAGAAGCAACTTTAGGGATTTTGGGAGTAGGATGCAGAGCTTCATCGAAGAGTGATGACTTGGAATCTCATTTTCTGCTGCTGTAGAGAAAGATTTAGGGCTTCTTTTAATTAAATTAATTTCAGCAAATTTTTTTAAGTGTTTTTACGAGATGATTCTAAAGGGAAAAAGAGAAAGCGGGACTTGTTCCCGCGCTTAGCTTTACAATCAGGGACCGAATTTTTCAGTGTTAGGGACGATAAATTTTTACCTTCCCTATTTACTAGCCCAAAAATAAGAGTGGATGATGGGAAAAAATTCCGGTCCCTGTTATTATATATTTAGGGACCGAAAATTTTTACCTTCGTTAATTTTGGTCACTAATATCCCTTTTTTTTGTAGTGAATTAGAACAAAACTTTAGTATAAGTTTCTACTAAACAAAATCCTAAATTGAAAAGACTCAACTAGACCATACTAGCTAATCTCCTTGTGTGCGTGTGTTAGGCCAAAACAATTTAGAACAACTTTTAAAACAAAAATTTTGGTGCAATCTAACAATCGAGAAAAGAATTCATAAGCAAAATATTGCACACGCAGTTTCGCTTTTGAATCTTAAGAAATGCCATAGGACTCTTCTTTAACACTAGAATCCGAATGTCATCTCCACACACAACTCTCAACAAGATAAGATTCTCAGGACTTGAACGGTTATAATATGGCTAAGGTATGGCTATCAAGAAAAGGATTAAGATACACAATTCGAAACCGCCATTTCTACCTCAACTCACCACTTTTCTTCTAAAAATAAGACTTAAACTCTACCCTTATTCACTCATCATCATTGTAAAACTTAAGATATCCAAAAGGTAAAACATTTTTCAAGGAAAATGCGCAAATAAAAAGAAGAATTATCTCTAAATGTATTAATAAAATTTTAGCTAAATTTATGTTTAAAGAGCTTATAATCGTTCTCCTCTATGCATAGAATACCGTACACTTAGGTGAAACCAATATTGCTAGCTTTCTTCACCTTTTTTTTCTTTTTTTATTAATTTTTTTCTTTAAATAGCTAGAGTAAGCAATTCTATAATTGATAAGTAAGGACTTAAACATATTATTCTTATAGAGGAACTACATCCTGAAAATTTTCTCAATCTCACTTGATTTTGGTAATGTCTTTCCAACTATAGAATCTAACAATTAAAGCACAAACCTTTACTCACTAGCACTTCCCAATAAAAACATTTCTCACTTAATTTTAGAATGACTAGTTCAAAAAGGGTAGGACAAGGGCTTTTTAGGCTTAAAGGATCAAAATGCAGGTGTAATCAACAAACGCAAAATTGGCAAGCATTTAGCATGCTCAAATAGGCTCAAAAGAGCATGCAAGGGATATTATGTAGCAAAGGTTGGTCAAAAGATCTTTTCAAAATTAGATAAAAAAGAATATTGCCTAAGTCATTTCTAATCTCACTATGGAGTTGCTTAATTGCTTTGAAAGGTGATGAGAAAGGTTCTTGTGCTCTAGAATTTCTATTCAATCACCTTTATACGCTGGTTTTTATTATTTTCAAAATTAGGCCTTAAGTGCACATTTATTAGGAGACCTACTAGTATTGATCTAATTGAAGCTAACTGATAAAGAAAAAGTCATTCAATAACTAACTACTCTCTCGCTATTCCAACTAATCTAGATAATGCTTTCTAATTCTAAGTTCAAAATCATTCACAATTGGAACAATTATGAGGGTAAACTAACTAAGGTAAAAAAGTATGTAATAACAACAACAATAAACAAACATAAATATCAAAACTAAACAAAAATCAAAACACAATTGAAAATTAAACTAGAAATAACTAAATAATAACATAAACTATAAATTAAAACTAAAATAATAATAAAATAAAATACAAAATTAACACAAATCATAAAATTACTAGAAAATAAAACAAAAAATAGCTAAATAAGGTGGATTTATGTTCATCATGCCAAAATTAATGCAAATGAACAAGGAATGGAGTGCTCATATTGAAAATGCAAATGAGAAGAGGAGAAAATGGAATGTAATTGCAAAGGATGGACAGAAAATGAAATTTTCAATTGAATATGGCTGAGACACTTCTGTCTCTACCATATACCCCTTTTTGTATTGAGATTGTACATTGGACACGGCAGAGACAATTTGGTCTCAACTGTGTGACCCCTTCTGGAACTAAAAATGCAATTGGCACACGGCTAAGATGATTTGGTCTTAGCATTATGCAACAAAATTTTTGCAAACTTTTCAGGTTTCATACCCACTTTTATGCACAAAAGCACACTCATTTCTAATTTTATTATTGCAAAAATCAATGATCAAATGAATCACCACACAATTAGCAAAAACTAAAAATTTAAAATTAAAAACAAGCAAACAAAATCAACAACTAACTAAAAGGCAGGGTGAGAGAATTAGTTCTGGTTTAATGAGTCCTAGCTCGACTCTCATTACTATCTGAAGGCTGAGCTTATGACCTAAATGTTGGTCTCTCCAAAATTTGCTCCTCGTTTTCACTATCAATAGGATAAACCTATTGAAATTCACTAAGATGGGCAATACCATGTCTTCGATGAAGTACCACTCCACTTTAGGTTGTTCATAAACATACTCCTTCGGCTCTTCTAGCCTTAATAAACTCTTCAAGTGGACTGAATTTAGCAGTTCCACTTGAGAGTTAAACCATTCTTATTCCTTTGGTGAAGAATTCTTCACAAAGGATTGAAACTCACTTTCCAAGATGAAGGCCTTATCTTTGACTATAACTAGTTCCTCTCTTAGCTCATGCACCCCACACTTGATTTCTTTATTATCTACTAGCTGTGTAAGGTTTATCTTTCTTCCTTTGCCCCAAAGCTGCCCCCATCGCGAAGTTGCTTGCAACACACAAAATCTTAAATGGTTCATCCTAATTAGGTAGTTGCAAAACAAGCACTGAAACCAAAGCTTTTTTCAATGTCATAAAACCCTAAAGGCAATCTTTGGCAAGAAGATTGCACAATGGCTTAGCTATCTTTGATAAATCCTTGATAAAGCCCCTATAAAATCTCATATGGCCAAGAAAACTCCTAATATTCCTTAAATACTTTGGAGGTGGCAAAATGGCTATCATCTTAATCTTTGCTCTATTTACTTTAACTCTTTATCAAGTGGCGATTCCATGACACCTACCTTTTTTAGGCCTATTAGTGGATACCTTTATGGATTGACTACCAATAATAAATTGGGCTTGATCCCTCTTTATGGTAAAGCGCCCAATTTATGAGTTAAGCGAGCCTCCTCCAATCTTAGACCCTAAAAGTAAGCCTTTAAGAATCAACCGAGAAGTAAGTGAAGGCTCTAGCGTGCATCATAGTGGTGGCTCCACTAATGACCAAAGAGACCTTGCTCTTAAAAACATTTTGGTTAAGTTATTTTTAATCGAGTTTTATTCGTTAATCTATCCCCTTTCAAAATTTTATTTCTTGCATACATCTTAGAGCCTTAGAATTAAGCTAGGAATCCCTTTTAGCCTAAATGTTATCCTAAATCATGCCCTACATTCACTCAATATAGAGAGGTGTCAGAGAGATCTACCAACCTAAGTCCAGCACCAAATGGTATATAAAATGGTTACCCATTGGTTGTTATGTTTGTGATGAGCTAAACTTATTGGTAGAGACCAAGCTTAGGTAGCCCTAAAGTTTTATCAGCTTTAACTTAAGCTTATGTAATAACAATAGCAACTTTCACTAGGTTGTATAACCATAATAATCCTTTGGTTTCTATATATACCTTTATGTATTAACCAAACTCAAACAAATTAGGAGGGTACTAGTCAAAGGCTACCATACACCGACGGGCCCAACTTAATCTGTGTGAGTTAAAATACATGATGGTCAAAATCAATATGCCTGTATAACTTATTATATGGGAGTAAGTTGGATTAAGTTGGATTTTGACCCATGGGCTAGCCCAAGAAACTGTATAACTCATTGCATGGGAATAATAAAGTTGGAAGGTTATTGTTATGCTTCCATGATGTTGTGATTGATTACTAACCAAGCCACGCATTGCATTTATGCACCATATAAATAACATACTCATGCATCATTCATCATGCACCATTCCTAACCTCTAACTTTTTTTAGCCATAATAGACTTATCTAGATGGTCCAAAAGGTTGGACAGGTGCTTGGTTAGAAGGTCTATATCTAGATTGGCAAGATTAAGGAATCAGATTTGGGTTTAAAGATCAGTTTCAAGTGGAAATCAGTCCAGTTATCAAAAACACAATTAGGAAATTAGGTTATACATAGAGAACAAAAGGGTAAATAAGATAGAAATGGGGAATGAGATCAAAAAAGCAACTATGTACGGCCTTTAATAGTGAGGGATAACTTGGATTTGAAATTGGATAAATGTTTGTAGAAGTTTGAGGAAAGGATGTTAGCTATGATTGGTGGGATGGTGGCTTCTATAGCACATAATGCTAGAACTTAGCCTGTAATACCCACTTATAAGACAGTGAAGTCGATGTATGTTGGGAGCCCTATCGTAGTTGATGCTGCTGCGCTTTAATACACACCTAGGAGAGAAATGAGTCATGACCCTAAGGATGATTTTATAGAAAATAAGGATAAATAATTAATCCCCTGAGTGATGAATATGAGGGTGAAAAGTTTGTTAGGAATTATCGGTTACATGCATCTCATACATAAGCAGAATTTAAAATTTTTAACCAATATATCTAATCTTGCCATGAATTTACAATATACATATTAATGAGAATAAGAAAAATCACCTTTGATTTTTGTTATACAGTTGATTTTCCTTTGCATCGAGTTGTCGCAAACCACAGTGTCCAAAATCGAACACCTCCAATGAGTAATCCACACTAGATAATGATAGAATGAACCAACAATTGGTAGAAAACAAGGGCTCGCCAAAAACCCTAGAAGATAGCTAGGGAAGGTGGCGGTTAGGGCTTTTAGAATGAGAGAAAAACTTTTCTCTTAATTGTTCTAACTTAACCCTAATTCCACATCACTTGGATTTTTATAACTAGGTTATAAATCCAACTTTATAATGGGATTGGGCTCTTTAAAATTGATGGAGAATTATTATTTGGGCTTTTGGAATTATTTATAATTATTTGGGCTCAATTAAATTCAATTTAAGCCCTTTCATAAAAGACTATGCACAAAACCCACAAACTAGGCCCTTTGTACATATACTTGGATTTAATTACCCAAATGAATTCTAAATCCAACCAAATTAAATATGTAAGATCCATAACACTTATGTAACATATTTAATTTATTTTGGTCCAAAAAATAGGCCTCTAAGGCCTTATGTTTGGAGTTGGCGTGTGGCCCTTCTTCTAGAGGGTTTATACTCCAACTTCATTTCTTTGGGCCTCTGTAATTCCTCCAATGGATCTATAAATTATTATATCAGCCCTATAACACTTATAGTCCAATAATAATTAATTATGAAATACATTATTTCAATTAGGTCCAATTTTACAGAATATTTCTCAAAAGTTTCGCGAACAATTTTACTTGATCATAATTAATTAAACTCTTTAATTAATTATTCTCTTATTCACTTCTCTATTCCCATAATAATATCAAATATTATTATCCTCGTCCTTTTACCATTTTATCCTTTTCTCTATATGTGTGTGACCTATTGGGTTCCTGTCCATATTAGCAGTATAATATGTAATTATGAGTTCTATTCAAAACTCAAATGATTTAAACTCCTTTAAATCATTTTATCAATCTCCATTGATATTCTTGATACATTATTATTATACAAGTCATGATTAGCCTCTAACTAGGCATCATGACTACCCAAATGTCAGGAAAGTCAAGTGGTTTGACTATACCCTTCCATAGAAACAGTTACCGTGCAATTACTCCTTTCACAACTCTTATCTCAATTATATTCTGAGTATGGATTTCTATCAACTCATATAAATCTAATTATATATGTTCTATTAATTTAACAATTGTTTCCAAAATGCCCTCCATGGATCTCTATCCATATTGGCATATTACTCTGGCCAGAGATTCTCTGAACAAGGCAATTATAGAATCATGCGAGATAACTTCCCTTACTAAATCAGGGATGGTGAATCCTTTGTCAATCACTCAACTATCTTCAAGTAGGTCATGATATACCCAATCTCTTAACTATGTTCACTCCTAGTTGAAATTAATCAGTTATGGAGTCAAAATATACCACTTGCTACTTAAGATAACTTTGGTGATCTCAAGTCTAAGGATACTTGCACAACCGCTATAAAGAGATTCCTCACTAACATAGATTTAATATCCATGTGAGGATTCTCTTTACAGGTCTCCAATGAACTTGTTCTTTTAACAAGTATCCACATGTTAGCTTTGATTATCTTTCATAATCACAGTTATGAGAACCACTGCTTGAACTATTCAAAAGAAGCATAACATGTGCTAGTCTGTCCGAATTAACAATGTCCTATCTTGTTAATTCTATAACTAGGGATATTTAGATATTAACACATTTGCATGCAATAGACACCTCATATCATGAACACTCTCATGATTGTCTTTGCACTGTGTTTATAATATCAAGGACTTAATTTATTAATTTAAGATTTACAAACTCATGAATTTAAACATAGCATTTATAAATGAAAAATGCCTTTTATTAAGAATATAAATTCATACATATGAAATTCATCCCTTTTACATGGGCTCTAGGGCATACTCTCTAACAAAGTCTTAGTGCTGAGGAAAAGATTGAAGCCATGTCTAGGTTGTTGTTTGGTAGTAAGGAGATAAACCCAAAATGCAGAGATTTGGATAGAGATGAGCCACGACCTCAAAAATCCAAGAAGCTTGACTTGCAAAGGTTCGATGGTACCTCAAATCCTTTTGTAAGTAGTACACTTTGATCATGAAGGGGGACACTTTGTTTATGAAATAGAAGTGGAGTATTTTTTCTTGAGCTTGATTGGGCCTTTCATAGATTGGTACCATGGATTAGATAGGTGATATAAAGAGGATTGAGACATATTGATAGAAGAGTTCCTTAAGCAGTATGATTGTAGCATAAGGATAGAGGTCACCCTGAAGGACCTTGAGGTACTCCAGTAGAAGCATGATGAGTCTTTCCATAAGTACCTTACTAGGTGGAGAAATAGGGTGATGGAAATTAACAAGGAAACTTGACACAGCTGATTAAATTAGGTTGTTTATCCTAAATGCAAGTCCATAATTGAGAGATGGTTTGAAAATGAAAGGTCTAAACGACTGGAGTCCTTAAAGTATATAGCCATAGAAGCTGATAAGGAGTACTTAGCAAGAAAGGTGAGAAGTAAAAATGTGCTAAGAAATTTCACTAGTAATAAGGTTATAGGGAACATAAGTGGGTAGAATAGAGATGGAAAGATTGTTGAGGTGTCTGCCATAGAAGCAAGTTATAGGTATTATTTATACTTAGGGAAATCACTATCTTAGGTTTTAAATAAGTTGGTTAAAAAGGGAAGCTTCAACCTTTATCGTCGAGGACTACAAAAAGCTAAGGGTTGCCCTATCACATAGGGCACTCAACTGGTTATTGCCACACTCTGAGGAATAAGATTTAGGATTTGATAGATAGTAAGCAAATTTCATATCTTAAGAAGAGGTATAAAGAGGAAAAAAGGAGATAACAATGTTGTGCCTCTTCCAATGTACATGATTGGGTCAAGCTTACTTGAGTGGTACGTGATAAAGGATTTGTATAGGAATAAGTACTTGACTATTACTTTCTCCAACCCAAAAGCAACAAAGCCAGTTGAAAAAAATCAGCTAATTTCTATGATTGACTATTAGGATACTCCTATAGAGAGTGAGGATGAAGGGACTTTGCTATCCATTGATAATTGGAGTTCATCCAGTAAGCATAAGGAGGAAATGGAGGAAGATAAGGAATTAAAGGCAATTATGAGGAGTGAAAGAGTGGCCCGTGAGATTAAAAGATAACCTACTCCTACTGTAGTGCCTATAGAGAAGGAGATTAAGGATGATTAGATAATTAAGTAGCTAAAAAAGATGCAATCTCAGATAGCATTTGGGACTTATTAAGGCAGTCTCCCTTCCATAGATATAAGTTGATAAAGGCATTAAGTGAGGCTACTGTTGCTACTACCATATCACACTTTGACTTGCTGCACCTAATTAGGGGTGAAACGGGTGAGAATGTGGTGTGTTATAATATTGACTTACTTATAGAAGGTAGGAATCATAATCGTCCTATCTACATCAAGGCTCAAGTCAATGGCAAACCCATGGCTTGTGTGATGATTGATGATGGTTCCTCCATTAATGTGTGTCCCTTGGTGGCAATCCCAACCTTTAGATTAAATGAGAGCATGTGAAGTAAGTTTGATCTAACTATTTTTACCTATTACAACTCTAAGAGGTAGGTTGCTGAGATATTTAAGTCTATAATAAAGATGGGGCCCATTAAGACTGAAGTCGAGTTTGTAGTTTTGCCTTTTCCAGCAAATTTCTCTATGCTACTTGGGATGATATAGTTTCATAAGCTAGGAGGAGTGTTGTCTACGTGCATCAGATGGTTAATATCCCTCATAATGTATAAGTAATCACTATTAAAGGAGTAAAGGAGAATTAGGTATCGGTGCTCGAAATACCAAAACAACTGTTCAATAGGTTTTGTATAGCTATTATCGATGATGAAAAAAATGAGCATAGGTTCCCTAATTGCCCCTATGTTGTCAATATGCTTAAAAAATAAATTTCCTACCTGGTTCAGATTTGTGAAATAACTCCCAAGGTCCCCAAATTAATGTAGCTACTATGGGTCGGAACGATAAGAAAGGGTAAGGATTTACAAGCTCTAATAAGAAGAGTAAGGATAAGAAGCATTGAAAGGGATTTCTCACATTTCTTAGAGCTTTGTGCCAACTTTAGGCCTGTGTCTTTATTGTGGAGAAAATCAGCCTTAGATGAAAGGGGAAGAGTTAATGTCGGGATTTGAGTTGTTCAATGATCTATTAGATTGGGAATAGGGAATCATTAAGCCAATTGAGGGTTTCTAGGATGAAGAGATTTTGTTGCACCATTCGACTTAGGATAAAGAAGTTCAGAGGAAGTTATGATAGAGAAGCTGCTGTTACCTAGGTAAAAGGCAAAGAGAAGGCAGAAGCTAAAGAACTACCCAAAGCTGATCCAGAGGCTGGAGAGACATCTAATTCCTATAAGATTAGACAGAATACTTTTATTCATATTGTTTATATTCCTGAATGTTTTGATGAGAACAATCTTTTCTCCTCTGATTACATTAATGAGATGAATAATTTTGCTTACTTATGTGATATTTCTTCTATTTTCAATATGCATGACCATGATCATAAATCATTTAGATTTGACATTAACTCAACAAACACATGTTCATTTAATCTCAAAATGAAGCAAAATCCAAAAGAAATCTTATTGGAATCAGACATAACTTCTGAAGAGAGAAAAATTTGAGAAAATATTGAAAAAATATGAAACAGTCATTGGCTTAACTTACGAAGATTGGATAGGAATAGATCAAGAAGTTGTTAAACATATCATTCCAACATATCCTAGATATAAGCCAATTAAATATATGCTCAAGAGGCTTGGACCAGAATGGACTGAAAAGGTCAAAGATGAGGTCAGAAAGTAAATAGAGGCTAAGTTCTTAATTGAAGTTTAATAACCCCACATGGCAAGCAAATGTAGTCCCAATGGAAAATAAGGATGGAAGACTAAGAGTTTATGTAGATTATAGGGATCTAAACAAGGCATGTCCTAAGGATGATTTTCCCTTACTTCATATAGATGTCCTAGTTGATAGTGCAACCGCTTATGCCATTTATAATTTTATGGATGGGTATGTTGGGTACAACCAGATTTTGAACAAGATAGTATATAAGATTAAATTGGTTTTCATATCCAAGGAGGGGATATATGCCTATCGAGTCATGCCTTTTGGACTTAAGAATGTAGGTGTTGCGTATCAAAGAATAGCCACTAAGATTTTAGATGACTTGATCTATAAGGAAGTAGAGGTGTCCGTATATGATATGTTGATCAAGTCAGTTACTAGGGAAGGACATTTTGAGGCATTAGAAAAGTTTTTTCGGAGGATTAGTAAGTACAACCTTCATCTCAAACCTAAGAAATGCATCTTTAAAGTTACTTCAGGTAAGCTTTTGGATCCTATGGTGAGTTAGAGAGGTATAGAAGTAGATCCTCACAAGGTAAGGGTAATTAGAGAAATGCCAATGCCTTAAAAAGAGAAAAAAGTCATGGGGTTCCTAGGTAAGATTCAATATATAAGAAGGTTCATAACAAAGTTGACTTTGATTTGTGAACCAATATTTAAACCACTCAAGAAGGATTAGCCTATGGTTTGGAATGTGGATTATCAAAAAGCTTTTGATACCATTTGAGATTACTTATTACATCCACCAACTTGAGACCACCCTAGATAGGTAAACCTTTAATTTTGTACTTGGTAATAGAAGATAGTTTGATAGGAGCCATAAAGGCATAAGAGGATGACTTGGGTATTGAATACACTATGTATTACCTTAGTAAGAAGTTTCTCCCTTATAAGGAAAAATATGTGAAAGTTGAAAAGATATGTCTGGAAATCATATGGGCATCGAAGAAATTAAGACATTACTTCCATTCTTATAGAATCCAAGTAGTGGCTAAGTAGATTTCCTTTAGATACTTATAGAAATCTCTTTTATTGCTATTAAAGATGGAAAGATGGTTTATTCTTCTACACGAGTTCGATATAGAATACATCACTATAAAAACCATTAAAGTCAGAGCAGCAATAGAGTTTCTAGCTGATCAACCTTTAGAAGGGGCGGAGGTAAGTTATAAATTTTCTAATGAGCACATTACAGCTATAACAGTGTACGAATAGCAGTTGTACTTTGATGGGGCTATTAACAATAAAAGAGCAGAAGTAGGAGTGATCATGATCATCCCAGAAGGAGAAAAGTAACCATTAGCTAAGAAATTAAGATACAAAGACACGAACAATGAAGTAGAGTATAAAGCTTGCATTATTGGGCTACAAGCTTTATTGGCTATGGGGGCCAAGTCCGTATAAGTGTTTTTAGATTCATCTCTAGTGGTTTTCCAAGAAAAGGGTGAATGGTTAGTAAAGAAAAATTGCTTGTTACCCTATCTTAAATACTTGATGGTCTTGAGTAGTTAGTTTGAGGTCTGTACATTCGGATATATGCCTAGGGAAGAAAACTAGTTGGTCGATGCTTTAGCTACCTTGGTGTCCATTTGGAATAATCCAGAGGAAGTAGTTATAAGGCCTATGTTAATTATGAGTTTTGAAAAGCCATGCTTTGAGAAAGAGCGGATTATAGATATCCAAGTGGATCATGGAAGAACTTGGTATTAAGACATCTAGAATTACCCTAAAAAGTTAGTGTTTTTTGAAGAATTAATTGAAAAGGACCAAAGATTGATTTATAAGTTGTCCACCCAACTCATTACTGTAAGAGCAAAAGATAGACTAAAAGAATCCAACTGAGGTGTTTGGATGAAAAGGATGCAAGGAAGGTGATAGAGGAAGTGTATGTAAGATTGTGTGGAGCTCATATAAATGGCTTAGCCTTGACAAATAAGATTATAAGGCAAGGTTTCTTTTGCCTCATAATGGACACTAATTATTCTAAGTATGTCAAAGAGTGCCAGCTATGCCAATAGTATGCGAACCTAAAGCATTTCGCTTATTTCTGATTTTTGTAACCTTACATCATCATGGCCTTTTATTGCATAAGTTATAGATATCATAGGAATTATCCATCTGCCTACTTTAAATGAACATAGATTCATCATAGTGGCCATTGATTATTTTACTAAGTGGGCAGAGGCTGAATTTTTCAAGAAAGTAGATGCCTGAGATATGACTAAGTTCATTGGGAATAATTTAATATGCAGATGTGGGTTACCTCATCATATGGTGTAAGACAATGGGTTGCAGTTTTTAAATCAAACTAGATAGATGCTCATTAAGTATAAGGTTCAACATCACAAGTCTTCTCCTTACAGACCACTAGAAAATGGAACAGGCAAAGCAGTGAATAAGAATGTAAAAAAAATTCTAGCTAAAATGGATTGAACATACAAAGATTAGGATGATAAGCTACCATTTGTACTATGGCATTTTAGGACCACAACTAGAACTTCAATAGGGACCATGTCATTCTCCTTAGTTATGGGATAAAAGCAGTATTGCCAAAAGAAATAAAGCATCAGTCTATGAGGGTTGTTTTGGAAGCTGAGTCACCAGAAGTAAAATGGGCTAGATAGAAACTATTGCAGATTAAATTACTAGACAGGGATATAATGAGGGCTTATTATCATAATCAAGTTTATCAGAAGAGGCTATCCTGTTCATTTAGGAAAAAAGTTAGGAAACACCCACTCAAAGAAGGGGAATTAGTGTCCAAGCATATGAGATCAGGAATTCTAGATATTCGAGAAAAATTTAGGCCCATATGGGAAGGACCTTTTGTGCTTAAGAAGCTATTATCCAAAGGTTATGCTATTTTATCAGATGGTGATGGCAATGAGTTCAGAGAACTTATGAATGTTGACAGATTAAACAAGTTCCACGGCTGAAGACTAAAAAGAGAAAAAATAGAGAATAAATGCTTCGCAAGTTAAAATTGAAAAAAATGGTGACCTTGCTAAAATTGGGCTCTTCGCCAAGATGAAAATTGAAAAAAGGCATCAGGGGAAAAAATTAAAGGCTGAGAGAAAATAATTAATCAAGAAAACCTAAGAGGGGTAATTGATGAGAGGAGTTATGATTCTTGTAAAATTTCATTTTTGAGATTAAATAACATATATAACTAGGTTTATATCAAATGATGATCATGTGTGTTGAAATCAAAAAGAAATGTCATACATCACTACAAGAAAATTCTAAAATAGTAATGAAAAATTAGCAATGAAATTTATTTCCGTTGCTATTTAGCACTTAAAATCAATTTTCATTACTAAAATCGATGAAAGTTTTTAACTTTAGTAATGGAAAATAAAAATGGTTTTCTTCCATTGCTAAAAATGGAAGGAACTTTTAGCACAAAAATTTTACAACGGAAGTTATCAACGAAATAGCATTTCCATTTGTAAATAACGCGCTAGCAAAAATTTACAACGAAAATACCAAAGGAAACAAATTTCATTGCTAAAGTAGCAACAAAATAAGTTTTTGTTGCTATTTTAGCAATGAGTTCAATTGCTAAAATAGCAACAAAATGTATTTTCAGTTGCAAAAATAGCAACGGAATATATATTCCATTGCTAAAATAGCAACCAAAAACACATTTCGTTGCTAAAATAGCAACGAAAAAAATATTCGATTTTTATTTTCATTTTTCCCTAGGTATAAATTATTTTTGCCCCTATTCATTTTTTTCTCCTCCTTCTCATCCTTTCCCTACCTCGTTGTCTTGTTTCTTCCTCCCTTTCCCTTTCCCTCTCCCTCGTCCTCTCCCTCTCTCTCTCTTTCCTCTCCATTGCCAATACCTTCCCTCTTCCACATGCCTCTGCCTCCGATCTACCTCGATCTCGGTAGCTTTATTTTCTCACTTAATACAATCATCTTCTTGCTTATTTTATTTCTATTTATGGGGAAACATCAACAACTTACAGGCAATTATTCTTAGGTTATATCTTCGATAAGTCACCAATATCTACTTTTACTCGCTACTTCGATAAGCTTGGATAAGCCCCAAACCTCTGTAGGTGGAAGCACATGGTCCATGCTTCGATAGTCGATAAGCTCTCTCTTCTATCTCATAGTCGCTACTATTATGTAAGTGTTTTCTTTCTATCATCTAATCTCCAAATAAAATCGATTTTTAAAACTTTAGATTCCTTGTTCTTAACTGTATATTGAATTTTTTTGTTAGATGCATTTTTTATTATTTTGTGAATGGCAAAAAACCTAATTTTTGAAGTTAACTTGAGTTCCCAACAACAATCAATATAGAGGAAGATGAAATGGGGATTTCTGAGGAGGAGAATGCTCTAGTTAATCCTATGATTGAAGCTGGTGAGGAGAAGGAGATTCGTAAGTCTTAACTATTTTCTTATGTTTCTTGACTATTCATAGAATGGCTCAGTGTTGAATTTTCTTAATTATTTTCTTCACAGTGCACTACACTAGAACTTCACAGTGCATGTGAAATATGTTTTAGGTTGATTATATATGTGGCTATGGTAGTCGGCTTTTTGTTTTAAATTCATTTCTTATACAAGGGGCAATCACATTCATAGCTGAAATGCTGCCCAAGTGTTATTTAATTTCTTGTGAAATGTGCAACGTGTTTTTGCCTCATTTTTCATGCATGATTATTAGAATTATGTATGTGTCAAGAACTCCTTACGCAGGTTAGCTGTAAACATTTAATTAAACATAATCTTGACATTTTAATTTGCTTGAGATTTAAGTTAACCTCAAACTAACATATAATATTTTTGGAGGATGCCTCGCAAGACAGTGCATCCCTAGCCATCTTAACTTGTACCAACCCATATGATGCCCGACCAGGCTACAAGATATCGAGATCTTGGAAGGGTTCAGCATAGAGTGAGTAGATTTATGTCCAAGCAATTCCTTTAGGATTTTGGATTGCTACAGAAGGTTGACAGACACCTAGATAAGGTAGGCTAGATAGATTTCCTTACCCTAACTTTCCAAACCAACGAAGATGTGACCAGGAAGGTCCTAACTACTTTGAAGTATAAGGGATATAAATGTTCAGACATAGAGAATGGTGTCATTTAGTTTTAAGCATTGGACGTTCATCACAGTATCATAAGGCACCAATTTTAAAGGTCATGGCAGTTCTAAATGGATTAGGTATGGTTATGCCACTACGAATGATAGATAGAGATAGATGGAGGGATGTGACATTTCCAGGAGTTATATACAACTCGGATAAGGCAAAGAGCATGATGTTGGCTCTTCAGATATATGGGTTCCTCTAGAGAGTCTTATTTATTTCATACCTAGGGTGTATAAGGAGTTCAGGTAACATGAATTCAACAAATATTACCAGCTTGTAGGGGATGTAGGAGGGCCATCATATAGACATCACCCATGAGATCATCACGATGTTGACTAGGGTTGGCACTATGCCAAGGACCCAAGGTCATCATGAGGTTGTTGATTTTCTTTGGAGCATAAGAGGAGGACTTTGGTGATCCCGTCCTAGGAAGTATTCACATAAACTTGCAGACGGTGATCACCATGAGTATGGTGGAGCCCATAGAGGGACATAAAGGCCAGTACAGATTACTGATAGTGCTCCAGCCCTTACAAAGATATGGCTTAGATCCTATAGTTCCAAATGCAGTAACTGAGGAGGTTGGATAGGATCAGGTACAAGAGAAGGCGCCAACAGAGCCTTAGGCACCTCTAGAGCAGCTACTTTAGCAAAAGGGTCAGCAAGAAGAGCCTCACAAAGTACAAAAGCCCTAAGGGGTAGGGTTGGATTTCTAATATGCATTTGATATGCAGATTGATTAACATAACCTCTTGGGCAGCTCCCTACAGACCTCAGTACACTTCAGATCCCCTATCAGGCATCAGAGATCGCTAGCTTTGAGGTTTTCTCATTACAAACATCTAGGGGCATCATCGTTTTCAACTCTTATGCCTTTTGGACACCCAAGGGCATCTACCATGACTGGACGCCACCATTAGTTCCACCATCTCTTACACATATACCTTCAATAACTCCAGCAAATGGTTTCTCCAGAAGGTTGGCAGCATTAGAGGCATCAAATAGATGCCAATAAGAGATACTTTAGACCATACTTATAGCAGTATAGTCTCTCCAAACCTTATCAGTGATCGTTCAGACCATACAAATGGAGGTATGAGGCCTCATATCAGATATGGAGGTTGTAGGTCACAAATTTGATGGATAGCTATAGGCAGTTGATAACTCTTTTACTCAACTCAAAGACTAAGGTACATGCATCGAGATTGAGATTCCTAAGGCTAGACAGGCCATGGTTGATGTTGATAATAGAGAAATTAAATAAAATGAGACATATTAAATTTGAGCTTATCTTATTTTATTAGAGTGTTGCTTATTAAAATGAATGAATGAATAATGATAAATGTCATGAAATTAATAAGATGAATCACAAATAACCACACCATGACAAGAAATTAAAAATAAAATTAAAATAAAAAGATAAGGTCAAATTTAATAAACAACACTCTAATATTAAACACTTTTCACAGCAGTTATAGAGAACCCCCACTAGAGGCCATATGGTTGTTCTTTTAAGAAGGATGTAAGTGTTGTTCCTCATCACAAGAAATTATCCCGAATAAGGTGAAATGAAAGAAATGCATAACAAAAAGAAATACGGATATTTTTAGATTACGAGAGAATCTTCTTCACATTTAGAGAGAATTAGTTTATCATGGATTGGGTTTGCCTTCACCACCAATCTGGACATGGGATGTTTCAATCTGAACACATAAAAAGCCACAAGGTTGATGTTGATAATAGAGAACTATTGAACAAGAGGCAATAGCCTGACATCAATAAAGGGCTTCAAGTACCTCAATGACTTTTTATAGATGGATATTTGCCAGAAAGGACTTCTAGCATCTGAATGACTCCTCACAGATGCATACTTACAAAAAATCTCCCCAGTGAACAATCTCCCTAGAGGACAAATACATACTTATCAATGATCTCTCGGATGGAACACTGTTGCAAGAAAGTGACCATACCTTGTAGAAATAACAACTAACAGATGTCTTTCAACAATTGGATTTTGCATGCCCCAGGCACTAATCAAATTCAATCAAGTCAACCTAATTTTGCATGCCCAGGCGACTAATCAGGAAAGACTTTTCCTGTCCTAATTTTGCATGCCCTAGGCGCTAATTAAACAAGTGGAGACTCCTCGCCTTTAATGGAGATTGTCTTAAGCCATCTGTGATTACATGTCCCAAGCTTCAATCAAAATTAATCAATTTATCCTGATTCTGCATGCCCTAAATGCTAATCAAATAGTCAATCAAGGATTAACACATCAATAAGCTAATGTTAAAAATCCACATCAAGGTTAGCACATTGATAAACTGATGTTAAATACCTAAATTACGGTTAATGCATTGACAAGCTGATGATAAGTACCTAGCCAAAAGACTCACTACCTCATAAGGTACATATTTCAATCAACTAAGAGATTCACTGCCTCGGTATGTATCATTTTTGTTTCACTCTAAATTTTGGCTCACTTTGGCACCAGTGCACCAAATCCCCAAAATAGGGGGCAGCTATAGACACCTTGACCCAAGGTAGGCTAGATCAGGGCTACCTAATGATGAGGAAATAGTATATTATTGACAATAGGTTCGAATCTCAAACTCCAATCATGAGTTTCTCACTCTTTCCTAAAGATTTTTCATGATTTTCTAAGTATTTTTGAATGCTTCCAAATGATTTAACAAAATATGCATAAAACCTTATTTTTGACCTTCAATAGTGCCAGATAGTCATATGTCACTTAAGGGGTGCCCGTTTGTGGGTAACTCTCTTACAAGGGCCAAATAAATTACTAGGATATTTGGGGTTTACTGATGAAGGATGGCTTCCCTTTATTAAGGGATGCCCTTCACTCAGTCGAAACCTAGATTTTTCCATTTTTTTTTGGATTTTGGAAAGGAAGTTTTATCTCTAAAGATTTCTTTCAGATTTAGGGGATTTGATCTCTTAATTTAGAGAGTTTTTGAGTTAGAATTGGACTAAAACTCATGCTTATGTATAATATCTTAAATCTAAGGTTTTCTAAAAAGGAAGGAATCATTTTTTAGGAGCCACCATTAGAGAAGAAGAAAATTGAATTTCTTTCTCTCTCTAAGGTTTTTAGCTAGCAAATCTTTGCCAAATACACACTCATATAAAATAAATTTCATGTTCTTTTTTAGAATCAAGAAGCATGAATCAGATCAGAGATTTGGACTGTAGAATTCATAGAGCCAGAATATATCTTGGGGGTAATATTCTAGGCTCTTTCCTTACTTTCTCTTTTTAAAATTCTATTGTCATTATCACTTTATTTTTTAGTGCATGTTGATATGATTTAATTATTATAATTAACTAAAGTGTTTGCTTAAGTGAGATGTGATGGGTTTTTGGACTGCTAGGCATGATAAAGGCATGTTTTATTGTTGATTTCCTCCATTATTGTATATGTGAAGCTTTAATTTTGTTCTTTTAATTCTATAAAATGCATGCTTTTTATGTATTTTATATATGATTTGATGTTATAACATGTTTTTAGCATGATTTAGATTATGTAAATGCATGCTTGAGGTTAGGAATATTTTTTACATAATTTCTACATATTTTGTATGATTTTTTATATTTTTTGCCGTGTCCAAAGGTGACAGAAAGGAAGATGAATCGGTAGATGATCTTCCATCGATGTCACTAATCCATCCTTCCGTCCCATTTTTTTGCTCCCTTTAGGTTGTCCCTCACTTTCTTTTACACCATCCCTCGCCTGCTTGGGCATCCTTGAACATATTTTAAGGTCTTTTTTTCATATATTGCATGCTTTTTTGTATTTTTATTCTACTAAATTTTTTGTCATGATATTTGTGCAGTTTTAATGTGATTTCATGTCTGTATGGTTTTATTTCTATACTTAAATATCTTATGATTGTATATATTGAACGTGTGATTATTTTCATACAATTTAAGGATATTAACTAATTTATAATTTTTATGTGATTTTTCAAGCACTTGGTGCCTTTGTGGCTTTCAGAGAGTTCTATATGGTTTTTTCCCTAGGAATTTGCATTCTCGAGTTTATCACCATCTCTGCCCTTTGGACATCCCGGTTAATCATCACTTTCATTTATTTATCACGATTTTGGTTTTTATTTCATTATTTTAGTAGCGCTTTTTGTTATTTCATTTTGGATGTATTAATTTTTAAGGTTGTAATAGTTAGTAAAAAAAATATTTTTTAAGCACACTAAGGGGAAATATGCTTAAAATGTTTTCTACCAAATAAATGGTGTTATTCCTCAAAACCTGGACCAATGTCCAATTTTTTTTTCCTAAATTCACACTACATGTAGCAAAACATTTTTTTTTAAATATGCATAAGGAAACCAATGTTCCCAAATTAAACAATAGCCCATTTTATGTATTATTTTGTTTTGAATATTATTATCCAGGATGATTTGCTTATGTAATAATTTTAAGTAGGATTTTTTATTTTATGTATTTATTTACTGCTTTTTGTTTTATTGGGATGTTTACATTATATTGCTTACATTGTGTGACAGATGAAAGGATATTAATTTCAAACCTTATTTATAAATCAACACCTAATCGAAGTAGCCAATAAGAGTTATGGTTTTAATACCAACCTCTATTTGGGCATCAAAAGGTCGAGATTCATTTCTTTATATTTTATAGGATGTCATTTCTATGATACCTACTTTTTTACGTCTATTAGTAAATGATTTCATAGGTTGACTACCAACCATAAATTGTGTTTGATCCCTCTTTATGGCAAAGTGGCCAATTTATAAGTTAAGCAAGCCTTCTCCAATCTTAGACCCTAAAAGTTGGCCTCTGAAAATCAAACTCGAAAGCGAGAGAAGGCTCTAGCACATGTCACACTATTCATTAACCCCTCAAAGTGAAATCTTTATCTCTTAAGTGATTTTTAGAATTTAAGTAAATTCAATTGCTTTTCCACTAAAATGCCCCAATTCTCTTTATTAACAAATTGATTAACGCATTATATATGGTGATCAAGCATACATAACAAGTTAACCACCCAATTGAAATTAAATCATTCATACATGAAATAAGATAATTGTATTAATATAGATCAATTCTTACTTACAATTCTAACAAACAAAATTAGCCTAAATACATATTGTCAAAATAATAAACACAAGCAAGATAATGATTTCATACAAAGATATAAAAAAAAGAAATAGAAGAAAGAATAATGGTGACTCCTGAATGCTTCTTTAGAAAAATACATAAATGTTGAATAACCTTTTTTATCTCTCTTCTTCCTTGGGGTATTCTTTTTCCTTATAATATTTTCTAATTATTTGAAAGTTACTTGGTAATTTTTATATATCAAAAATGTGGTTTTCTTCAGGTATTTATAGGCCTAAAGGTGTCACAAATGATGCCCTTTTAGAAAGGGGTGTAATCATTAAGAGGTGTGTGAAAGGTTGCATTGGTTGGCTTTTGTGATAGTGTATCGAGTTAATTAAGCCAACATGGATAGGCTCTATAACGAGTCGACAACATGATCATGAGTCAGCACACTTTTAACTACTTCACGATTCAGTTCAGCAAGGGATGAGTCGGCATCTTAAGTTACTGTAATAAGTCTGCATATGCTGGCACAAGTTAGTACAGGCTCTAAAACCTTTATAAATTCTTTCTATTCAATTCTTCAATAAAGATCCCTCGTTTATGCTTCAATTCATCCAATTATGAACACTTAGCCTACAAAATCAAAAAATATAAAAAATAAAAAAATAATAATAATAAAATAAACATATACACTACATTTTTCAATATATAGATGGTGTTGCTAGGTTTTAAGAGCAAACACTACAGCAGCCAATTCCAAATTATGCATAAGGTAATTTTGCTTATGTGTTTTCAATTGCCTAGAAGCATGCACAACCACTTTACCTTCTTGTATCAAAACACATCCAAACCAACTACCAGATGCATCACTAAACATAATGTATTCTTCACCAAAAGTGGGTTGTACTAATATAGAAGCTTCTATAAACATTCATTTTAACTAATCAAAATTGGCCTGACATCTTTCCATCCACATGAAATTTTCTCCCTTTCTCAATATTTTAGTCAAGGGTGATGCTACCAACAAAAAACCCTTCAAAATTCTTGAGTGGTATCTAGCTAACTCAAAAAATCTTCTTATTTTAGTCACATTATAAGGTGGCTTTTAATTAGTAGTTGCCTCTACCTTATTAGAACCGACTCTTATGCCTTCACAAGACACCATATGTCCTAAAAAAGCTATCGCCTTTAACTAGAAGTCACATTTACTTAAGTTGGCATATAAATGCCTATCTCTTAAAGTTTGTAATACAACTCAAAAGTGTTGGGCATGGTCTTGCTCATTCTTGGAATAAACCAATATATCATCAATAAAGACCACTAAAAATTGATCTAAATAAGGATTAAATACTCTATTCATTTGATCCATAAATGCTACCGGATCATTAGTCAACCCAAATGGTTTTACCAAAAATTCATAGTGTTTATATCAGGTCCTAAATGCAATCTTAAGAACATCAATTTCCTTCACTCGAGGTTGATAATATCCTGAATATAAATCTATTTTAGAGAATACTCCTGCACTATATAACTGATCGAACGATTCCTCAATCTGAGGTAGGGATATTTATTCTTTATCGTAACCTTATTTAATTACCGATAATCAATGCATATATCGAGTGTATTGATAACTCCAATTCAGTGTCTAGTTTTAGATTAATTTTAGTCTAATTTTTAGTGTATTTTGCTTTATTTTTGCTTACATACAATAATTTATCCCATTCTCAGTTAATTCTAGCTTTTTGCAAATTTGAGAGCTTTTGATGGAATTTTATGATTTTTGTAGGTATCTCACGGTTACTAGGAAATTCCTAGTAATCGTGACCTAAGTGTTCTATCAAAATGCACGGTTTTGAGGCTTGTCACTGTCAACAAGCCAATTATGCATGAAAGGGTGGTAACCGTGGCCTTTGAAGTTTTTCAATGCAGAGCCTAAAAGAGGAGTACCTCATGGTTACCAGATTTTTGGTAGTAATCATGCGGGTAGGCATGTTTTTACTCCAAAATGAAGAAGAGAACCATCTCCCAATTACTAGAAATTTCATGGTAACCGTGACCCCCTTCAAATTTTAGTTCAAAGCTACATCACAGTTACTAGGAATTTTGGTGTTTTCTATCATTTAAGTGGAGAAAAAGGCTTAGTGTAATAGTTAGGAGGGAGTGAGAGAAATAAAATTTTATGGTGAATTTTAGTAGCTCATGGTTACTAGGTGTCTTCTAGTAACTATGACATAGGTCAATTTGGATTCTAGATCTCAAAGCATGTTAGGTCACGATTTTGGGTTTTGTTTGGTAACCGTGAGGTCAATTCACTTTAGTCCAGAACAAAAACTTTGAGGTATCTCACGATTACTATGATTTTCATAATGACCATTACCTATACCTCATTTTAGTCTAGTAACAAAATTCATCTTAGCTCACTGTTACTATGATTTCCATAATGATCGTGACCTAGATCTCTTTTAGTCCAGTAGCGAAATGTATGTTATCTCACAGTTACTATGATTTTAGTACTGACCGTGACCTATGTCAGTTTTTAGTCCAAAATCTGATGTTGGGGTATCTCATGGTTACTATTATTTTAGTAGTAACTGTGACTCTATTTTAAAAAATTGAAAACCCTAATTGTTAGGCGCACCACTTAGGTTACTGGTAGTTTCTTTTTCCCCTTTATTTGAGTGTTTCATTTTTTGTTACTTATCCTCTCTCTTTTTTCTCTCTTTTTCTCTTCTCTCCACCATTCTCCACCGCTATTCTCCATTATCTTCAACCGTTAATTTCTTACTCTCCATTTTTGCTGACCAATGCCACCTAAGTGAGCTCATATTTCAATCTCTTCCTCTTGGGCCCAGGCAGTCCTCCCTCTATCTAGCTAGCCACTACTTCCTAAAGGCTAGGGTGAGGCTAGTCAGGCACCTCCCTTAGCCCCTGTGCAGTAAAGACAACAGAAAAAGAAGGGACCGAAGAGACCAAGTTGGGTGCCCGAGAAAATAAAAAAAAACTATGAAAATTTCTCCAATTGTATCTCCCATCTGTCTACCTGGATATGAGCCTGTTGGGGAAGTTGGGAATCAAAGAAGAGGTTGAAGGCCACATTGCAGCCATTGGATGGGAAAATTTCTTTGCATATAGGGTGCTGGTACACCCTAATTTGACTCGAGATTCCCTATCCACTGTTCAATTCCATTTTCGGCATGGTAAGGGTCCAGATATTGTCACTTTCTACCTGGAAGAAAAATTCTATGATGAACCTTTGGAGAAGGTCATTGAAGCCTTGCGATTCCCACCTTATGGCCTTTTTGAATATGGAGAATACATAAAAGATGTGGCTTGGGGCAGATATCAGATACGCACTCATTAAAGGCCCCTATGTGTCTAGGACCACCAAATCACACTTGCTGCGAGATGATGTGTTTAGAATTTGACACCATTTCTTCTCTATGTCTTTTATATCTCATGTGTAGAGTACGAGCCAAATCAACCTTCCGGAGGCTCTCATCCTTTCCTGCATGGTTAGGCATTTCCACATCAATGGAGCTTATCACTGGTGGAATAAACTTGAACAAATCAAGCATAAGCCCACCAAAGTCAAGAAAATATCCCTAGGTGGCTGGTATTTGTGACCCAAGTGTTTTATCAAAATGCACCATTTTGAGGCTTGTCATAGTCAACAGGGCAATTGTGCATGAAAGGGTGGTAACCATAGCCTATGAAGTTATTCAGTGTAGAGCCTAAAAAGGAATACCTCACGGTTACTATAATTTTGGTAGTAACCGTGAGGTAGGCATGTTTTTAGTCCGAAATGAAGAAGAGAGCCAGCTCACGGTTACTAGGAATTTCATGGTAATCGTGACCCCCTTCCAAATGCAGTTCGGAGCTACATCACAATTATTAGGAATTTCATAGTAACCATGACCTATATCAGTTAGAAAAGGGATTTTTAAAGAAGGTCACGGTTAGCAAGAAATTCATGGTAACCGTGACCTATATTGACCTATAAAAATTAGATTTTTCTTCAAAATTAGGGAGTTAGTCTTTTTTAGAGTTTTAGGGTTTTCTTTCCTCTTTCTTTCATTCCTTTGTGCATCTTGCATAGATAGATACTTAGAATTACATGAAAATAAATAAATTTATAGCAAAATAAATAGATTAAACATAGATTTACAGTTTAGAAGTATCGATCTACATAGTTTATAGCTTATTTTCCAGTCAAACATTGGAGAAGAAGATTGAAGGCCTTGGATTCAACTTGGAATTCTTCCCCCATGAGTTTTATGGTTTATGCTATCTTTTTTTTATTTTTATTTGGTGATGGATAGTGAGTAGTTTCTTGGTTGTTTGTGAGATCTTTGAATCCCCTACCCAAAGATGTGAATCTTGAACATATTTTCAGTTACATATTTATGAATGAATGGTTTATTTCACTGTTGCTTATTTTATTTCATTAGTTTTCAGCTCTTCAAGTGATTTTCAAGCTTTGTTGAATGATTTTATCTTATATCTTGGTTGGATGTTGATGCTTGTGTGAGCTGAATGCTATGAATGAATTTTGCTTAGCTTTTCTATAAAAAAATGCTATCTATTTTAGATTGATATGGAATGGGACTCTAGTTGTGCAGTATTTTATGGTTTTAAAGTTGGAGTGTGGAGCGAAATAGATGGGTTTTGGGTTGTTAGGCTCCAAAATAGGAAAGCAAACTGAACTTAGGATTTAAGACCTATGCTTAGGTTAGTTATAAGGCTTGCTCTGAAATGGGATGATTTGCAATTAGAGTAGCTGGCTCCAAAATGGGACATTTAGGTTGAAAGGGTTATCCCAGATTTATTCATATATTATAAAAGGATTAAATTAATTCACATTAGGTATGGGGTGGATGAGTGAACCAGAGCAACGTTTTCATTATATAAAATTTCATACTTGTTAATGTTTCATAACTTAGTTCATACTTAATTTACTGTTAGTTTGAATTTAAGTTAATTGCCGATAATCAATTCATGTATGAAATGTACCATCCATTTTTATGAGTAAGATCATAGCTCCTTATGGAGTGGTATTGGGCCTTATAAACCCTTTATCCAATAACTTTTGAAATTGGACTGTAATTCCTTCAATTTCGTATGAGCCATTGTATATGGTTTTCTTGATATAGCGACAACCTCAAGTAAGGTTTCAATAGCTAGCTCCACCTCTCTTATCGGAGAAAGCCTAGTTAATTCTTTAGGAAACACATTCAGGAAGTTTCTTACTACTTGAATATCATAAAGTTTTACATTTGGCCTCTTTGAATCAAGCACATGTGCCAGATAAGCTTCACAACCTTTCCTCCTAAGTGTCCCAGATTGCATTATGGATACTATATTAGCCATTAGACTATCATGAATACAATAAAATACAATCTGTTCACCATCAGGATCCTAAAGAGTGACTACTTTAGATCTTAAATCAAACATAGCATGGTGTCTAGACAACCAATCCATTCCTAGAAATAAATCAAACTGATGAAAGGGTAACTCAATTAAATCCGCCATAAACTTAATATCTTATATAAAGATGGGACAATCATTAAAAACCTTTCTGACCCACACATTGCTACCTAAAGTACTAGTAACATGGATATTATATTTTAACCATTCTACAAGCATCCATTTATCCAAAGTCCCACCAACACAAATATATAATTGAGTGAAGCCTAGAGCAATTAAAGTATGTATATCAAAATGAAAGAGAGAAATCATACCCTGTCAATACCCCAAAGATGTTAGGGTCCTCTCGAGCTTTCATGAAATATGCTTGAGTTATAGTTAGTTGTAATAATGTTTGATCTACCATTTTTAAAATAGCACCAGGATTTAATCGAGTTTGTCAAGATATAGATCGGCCTCTACCTCTGCCTCTACCTCCAGATAGAGGCATTAGAAGCTCCTCTACTAATTTATGAAGCCATAACGATGTCCATAAGTTAATTAGAAATCAAATGATGGATGCTTTCTCACCTAAAATAGGCCCAAACATCCATTAACAAGTACCCTAATGATTCTTAGAATAGTGGGGACATTTAGACGCTCCATACCCATATCCCTGAGAGGATTCCTTACTAGAGGTACCAAATGTGGGAGGACCCTATTGTGCACCTCTAGGTTTAGATCCCTATCTCATGGATGGCTCATCTCAATCCTTTTCCCCCAAAAGGCATTCCTTCCAATCAATCCTCTCCTCTTAAGCTTTTTCTCTCTTTACCAACTCAAACTTTTCCATTTTCATAGCAGCCTAAACCAACAACTAGTAATTTACTTATTGCAATCAATTAACAACTTCGAAATGCTCTTTAATTAAACCATTTAGACCCTTCTTAAATTTCCAGCATCGAAAGGCTTTAGTTAAGATAAGCTCAAGAGCATACTTACTAATAAGATTGAACACTTTTTCACACTTAGCTATAGACAACACTCTCTATCTAAGTTATAAGAATTGCTTCCACTTCTCATCCTTATATTCTATTGTAATATATCTCTTCTTAAACTCTTAGTAGAAAAGGTTCCAAGTTATCGGGTCAAGAAGTTGAGGATGTCTTTGAACATGCTTTCACCAATCATACTCAGGACCCTAAAGAAAAGAAACTACATAAGATACCAATTGTTTAGGAGAGAAATTAATCTCTTCCAATACTCTCATAGTTCTTTCCAACCAATACTCAGCCTTGTTAGATTCATCCATTGAGGTCCTCACAAATTCCCTATCTCTATGCTTGTGTAGGGAATCAATGGGAGCTTTTGGTGCCTTTAACCGCTAAATCACTAAAGTTATATCCTAAGTCAATTTTAATAATGTCTCACCCAATGCCAAAGGATGAGAACTTTTTCTTAATGTCAAAGATAGGTTTGATGTAGAAGGGTGTGATTCTACAGGAAGGTTACTTTCAGCAGTTTCCTCAACTACTTATGAAGATCCCTTCATAGCTATTTGATACTATTATAAATAAGAACAACCACATTGGGCCAAACACAATGTAAGGCCCCAAAATGACCCTAGTTGAAATTACATGATTTAACAGATTATTATTTGATTTAGACTAATTAAAACGCATGAATTTCGAATTGGAGTAATAAGGACAAGCGATAATTTCAAATTACTTATGAATTGTTTGGTATAAAGATATTTAAGGGTATAATTAAGGTAAAGAAAATAAGTTTCGGGGTCAAATTGTGGTTAATAGCTAAATGGTTGGTTATAGTTTAACTTAGAAGTATAGTTGGGTAGTTTTTTTTAGGCAATGCATGCAAGGAGTGAAGTGGGATTTGCCCACTAAAACTCCTTGAAGTTGGTAATCACATGGCAGTGTTTAGAGGAGAGGTGGTTTTGTTTTGTTAATAGGAACATACAACCATATAAATTCAAGGAACTTGCCTCTCTCTCTTAAGTCTATTTTGCATTTTGTTGTAATAATTAAAGACAATCTTCTTCATTTTCTTTATTTTGTTCCGGATGGAAGAGGAAGGTTTAATGAATAAAGGATTGATTTGAAGCTACAAAATTAAGTTTGGGAACTATTATTTCTTGCATGCATTAATACTTGTGTTGATTATGGATTTTATAAATATATTGACTTGAATAAAGATATTAGGCATTAATTTGAAAGTATTGTCCAAAAATTCGGATTAACCTCCAATGACTATTTTGATCATAAGTTGAGATTTTTGAACTCTGAATTTGATGATTCTAGTTGGGATAGAATCGGACTTCTGTGACTACAAATGTTATAGAAATAGAAATAATGAAATTTTTCCTCTAAGGTCCTAAAAAATGCCCAAAATTGTAGCCCTTTTGCATTTGGTGGGTTATTGGAGCAATAGGTGTTTCTTATGTTATAACTCCTAAGATATACATCAAAATGACTTGAAATTTTTATATTATATAGTTAAGATTTTAAGTATCAATTGTCAAGAAGAAAAGTTTCCTGAAAATTGTCATTTTCCATATGAAACATATTATGGAAAAATTGGACAGTGAGCAGTAGAGAGTGAGTATGTTTAGCATGAAGGAACAATTGCAAATACATTGTTAATCACTTAAGGACTAAATTAACAAGTTCTCAATCAACAAGCTTACTAGGATGAGCATGTTAATGGATAATTATAATATCTATAAAGTAAGAACTAAGGGTTTTTAGATTAATTTAACTTAATAATTTAATCTATAGTATGACATATATATGTACATAAATGAAAGTATATAATTGAGCTTAATGATAATTAATAGCTTGTCATTTTATGAGAGTAATTATATGCTGATGTCTTTTATGTATCAAATTAGAGTGTAATGTCATAGCATTAAGTATATACAGGTAATTGCCATTAAATGGTTTAGATTTTAAATTGCTTGACAACGTATAGAAAATATAGATAGCATAAATAATATACAATGTTTAGGAGTGCAATATAGTAAAATTGATTTTATAATAAAGAGTGATGATGAGGTATATATAAGATAAGTTGATATTAACAATAGATTGTGTTTTTCATTGGCTTAGAGTTATGTGAAAAAGTAGAAACAAATAATTGCCTTCATAAAAAGAAAAGATAATAGCCATAGTCATAGTGTATCAACTTTTATAATATTGAAAGCGATTTATTTTGTAATTGTATTTTATCGATATTGAAGCCTTTATAGCTACCTCACCTTAATACTATTGCCATACTATGACTGGAGTTGGAATAAATATAATTGTGTGCTTAACTCCTATTATACCGTAAGTTTATCTACAACTTAAATTTAATGTAATGGCAAGTGTCTATTAACAAAACATCCATACAAGCTAATTATGGAACAGTTTGTGGTAAAAATGAGATATCTTTGTGTACAATGGTCAGAATGCTATGATATTAATTCTAATGTATAATAGACTCCTAAATGCAAATTTTTTATGTAGGAAGTATGAATTAAAATCGTATGCAAGCATGTCAAATGTTGACTTAAAATTCATAGGGACTGGATGTTCTGTTAGGGAATAAACCTTAGTTAATTGGGCATAACTTTTGGTAGAGTTGTTAAAATGCTACAAAGTAAAATTTTAGTAAAACTAGAGACATGTAAGTATAAATTTGACAAAGAAATGTTGGTCTAATTCCTTCATAATTTTATTCTATGAATTTTTATAAGTGGTAATAAATATTGTTTTTGTTCTACAAATAACCTATAGTTTTTTCTCAAATATCTCAAGCTATAGACAAAATATTAAGGTGAATTTTGATGCTTTAAAAACTTGAAACATGGAGGAATAAAATTGTAGAAGATTATTTAGCCTAAAAAAGACATTTTCAAATCATAAGTGGCATAGAATTTTGGTCCAGAATGCTGCCTTGTGCAGAATTTTGATGTATCTTACATTATGCCCTTTTTATATAGTTAAGTTAAATTTGTGTCTATGTAAATATACAATGAATTAGATATTGCATTCGATATGGTTATTAATAAAGGGTTATATATATATATATATATATATATATATATATATATATATATATATATATTCATACATGTATATAGGTAAAGATTTTGACAAAGATATCTAATATATTTATATGTAAAGATGATTGTACCTAGTTGTATACATATCAATGAATTTAAAGCTACTATATTTAGTTGTATGACTTGTCCTTGAATGGACTAATATATATATGAAAGTCTAGATGATTATACATTATTCCTATTGATTTCATGAAATTACTATGATACGTATAGTTTAAAATGTTAACTTTACTTATATAAAGAAGTAATGATTCAAAGAATATGTTTAAAGTGAAATGTATGAATATGTCTTTACTTAATTGAAATGACATGATTAAGCATATTTTTTTGTCACATGTTAGCATGCTAATATACAGATCTACAGTGTTATAGAATTAATTATATAAATCTTATTAAAGCATATAATGGCAATGTTATATGAAATTATGTATACAAGTGTATGCATTAGAGAGGGAGTATCTTGTCATGTGATTGTTACATGAGCAAATTGTATAAATTTTTTTTGAAGTGTGCATATATGTTTATGTACTAGAGAAGATAAATATTTTTACATGATTATGCACGGGTACAAATGGCATTATATAAGTATAGTCTTGACATACGAAATTGTTACATGATTTAATAGGATTACAAGTACAAAATAGTAATACCCAACAGTGAGCATGTTCACATATTTATAGAAAGTTACACATGAGCGTGTATATGATTACATTGTTCATAGTTACACAAGAGTATACATGTGCATATAAGAATATGAATGAATAAAGAAAAGATAAAGTAAAGAGATTATAGTACTTGATTTGAGTCTAGGAAGTGGATAGATAGGCATGCCTATAAGGGTACCTTGCAGCTGCTTCTGAACAGTTTTGACCTGTTCAGGTCCACTTGAAATTAAAACTTACAGTGACCTTGTTTGGCTTTAAAAGTTAGAGTTGATTTGAACAACCCCATTTGGGTTGTAGCTGACCCCATTTGGGTCCGCTTGATTGATCTAAGTTATTTGTTTGACCCTGTTTGGGTCCAAGTTATTTGTATGACCCTATTTGGGACTGCTTTACTAATTTACCATACAGTTTTGTCCCTATAAGGGATCACCGTTTAATACCTTTGAGTATCTCATTTGTACCTTTAGGTGCTATTGTATAACCCGTTATCCACCTCTTTAGAATAATGCAGGCTTAATTACAAAGGTTAGGAAAAGTTTATTAATGAATTTAAGTTTCATAAAGCATGAAAGTTCTTAATTGACTTCATACTATTTCATGTGTAGAATTCATTTTATTATAAATAGAATGTGCATCTACAAGACGACCACACAGTAAAAATATGTAAACAATATTATTAGTATCAAAAATACATGCTATCTTGTTAAATGATGAACTTGCATTGTGTTAATGCTTTGTTTACAATTTATGATTTTTGAAGAAACTTATATTAGGGCAAAGGGTAGTATATTATTAAATGAACGCAATAATTGTCATAATTGCATAAGCATAATCCATACTATAGGTTATAAGAGTTATACTATAACATCCATTGTTTTTGAAATATTTTTCTTATGATTATATATATGTGTTGACAATGTTTGTATGTGCACACCTATTAATGTGTATTTGTCATTGTGATTTGATGTATGCAAATCTAAGACTTATAACCTTCGTATGTAAGTATAGTCCGGTTATAATGTATAATTGATATACTTGATTGATAAGATTTTCTTTTTATTATTAAATATTATTAAATAAACTAATCATATGATAACAAGTTAAATTTAAGGCCAATGGATGTTGGAGCTTACATTATTATACGTGGTGAATGAAGCATCAATGTAAATGTTACCGTTGAATTTTATGATTTTCATATGTTGATATGAATCTTCAATTTTATTCATCTATTGAAATAAATTATTGTTATAATTGAGGCATGATGTATACACTATTGACGATCATTGTGAGTGGTCGTTTATCATGATTTTAGTTCCCCACTAAGCCTTATAGCTTAGCACGGGTGTTTCATCCGTGTAGGTTTTTGAGGTGATAGCTATTGTAGGATGGCCAACTCAAGTCATCGAGAGAGACTATTATAGACTTTTATTTTGGACTCTTTGTATATAGTAAAGATTTTATGGTATTGTTATTCAATTGTTGTATTTTGTAAAGAGACTTTAATGTATATTGAAAAGTTTCAATAGTATAGCACTCTTAAGTATTAAGTTTGAATATATGTTCTCTGTATAGTTGGTTTATATTTAAGTTGCATTGTTAAACTTGCGTAATGAGAGAGTTAAAGTGATATGTATTGGTTAAAGGATAAGGGTGCTACAATTAGTGGTATCAGAGCTAAGGTTTAGCCGTTTCTGGGGTATAAGTGATTAGAGTTGTTATCATAAGAAGCTTTGGAGTGTTGGCCGATACAGATATCCTGGTCTTGATATAATTACATTGAAGTGTTATGATTTGATAGAATTTAATAAACAAGATATAAGGATAGTTATATATGTGGGCAAAGGTATATGATCGAAGTTTCAGAAATGGATTATGTGTATAATAGTACTTTCTTGGGATCTTAATTCTGGATTGAATAGTACATAATATGTGCATATGAAATTATACAGGATTATGAAATAGGTGTGTTAATTGAATAAGTAGTGATTATTTAATTATGATACATGAGATGGAGTTTTGCTTAATTGATGAAAATATCTATAGTTAAAGGTTCTGAGATATGAAGTTAAGGAAATGCTCTATATACCTATCAATTTTTCCATATAGAGTACGGGCAATTGACGAAACATTATATATAGGATGGGGCAAAAACATATACAGTACATGAGAAAATGCATTTGCATCTTACTGCATACACAAAAGCATCATTCACGCATAGCATAGCATCAAGCATCATATTACATGTACAGGCCCCAAATGATAAAGGAAACTGACAGGATATATGTTGAGTATAGTAATGATGTAATTGTATGATAAGATCACTCCCTATAGAGATTGAGTTATAAGGGAAGCGAATTAAGTCAAAGTAAGCATCAAGGAAAAAGTTGTGAAGATAGTATGGAATGAATGTTTATAGTGCTAGACATAGAAGTCTAAGAATTGATAGTGATACATTTGAGCAAAGGATACAAGTATGAATTTCGAGGACGAAATTGTTTAAGGGAGAGAGAGTTTTAAGGCCCCAAAAATGACCTTAGTTGAAATTACGTGATTTCATGGATTATTATTTGATTTAGACTAATTAAAACACGTGAATTTTGGATTGGAGTAATAAGGATAAGCGATAATTTCAAATTACTTATGAATTATTTGGTATAAAGATATTTAAGGGTATAATTGAGGTAAAAAAATAAGTTTTGGGGTCAAATTGTGGTTAATAGTTAAATGGTTGGTTGTAGTTTAAATTATAAGTATAGTTGGGTAGTTGTTTTTAGAAGGCAATGCATGCAAGGAGTGAAGTGGGATTTTCCCACTAAAACCCCTTGAAGTTGGTAACCACATAGCAGTGTTTAAAGGAGAGGTGGCTTTTATTTGTTAATGGGAACATGCAGCCATATAAATTCAAGGAACATGCCTCTCTCTCTTAAGTCTCTTTTGCATTTTGTGGTAAGAAATAAAGACCATCTTTTTCATTTTCTTTCTTTGGTTTCGAATGGAAGAGGAAGGTCTAATGAATAAAGGATTTATTTAAAGCTACAAAATCAGGTTTGGAAACTATTATTTCTTGCATGCATTAATACTTATGTTGATTATGGATTTTATAAGTACATTAACTTGAATTAAGATATTAGGCATCAATGTGAAAGTGTTGTCCAGATATTTGGATTAAGCTCCAATGACTATTTTGATCATAAGTTGAGTTTTTGAACTTTGAATTTGATGATTCTAGTTGGGATAGAATCGGAACTTCTGTTCCTACAAATGTTATAGAAATAACAATAATGAAAATTTGCATCTAAGGTCCTCAAAAATGGCTAAAACAGTAGCCCTTTTGCATTTGGCGGGTCATTGGAACAGGTGTTTCTTATGTTATAACTCTTGGGATATACATGAAAATGACTTGAACTTTTTATTATATATAGTCAAGATCTTAAGTATCAATTTTCAAGAAGAAAAATTTCATTTTGCATGTGAAAAATATTATACAAAAATCAGACAGTGAGCAGTAGAGAGTGAGTATGTTTAGCATGAAGGTACAATTGCAAATACATTATTAATCACTTAAAGATTGAATTAACAAGTTCTCAATCAACAATCTTACTAGGATGAGCATGTTAATGGATAATTATAATATCTATAAAGTAAGAACTAAGGGTTTTTAAATTAATTTAACTGAATAATTTAATGTATAGTATGGCATAGATATGTACATAAATGAAAGTATATAATTGAGTTTAATGATTATTAATAGCTTGTCATTATATGAGAGTAATAATTTGCTGATGTCTTTATGTATCAAATTAGAGTCTAATGTCATAGCATTAAGTATATACAGGTAATTGCCATTAAATGGTTTAGAGTTTAAATTGCTTGACAACGTATAGAAAATATAGATAACATAAATAATATATAGGGTTTAGGAGTGCAATATAGTAAAATTGATTTCATAATAAAGAGAGATGATAAGGTATATATAAGATAAGTTGATATTAACAATAGATTATGTTTCTCATTGGCTAAGAGTTATGTGAAAAAATAGAAACAATATAATTTCCTTCATAAAAAGAAAAGATAATAGCCATAGTCATAATGTATCAACTTTTATAATATTGAAAGCAATTTATTTTGTAATTGTATTTTATCGATATTGAAGCCTCTATAGCTACCTCACCTGAATATTGTCGCCATACTATGATTGGGGTTGGAATAAATGTAATTGTGTGCTTAACTCCTATTATACCATGAGTTTATCTACAACTTAAATTTAATGTAATGGCAAGTGTCTATTAAAGAAACATCCATACAAGCTAATTATGGAATAGTTTGTGGTAAAAATGAGATATCTTTGTGTACAATGGTCAGAATGCTATGAGATTAATTCCTATGCATAATATACTCCTAAATTCACATTTTGTATGTAGGTAGTATGAATTAAAATCGTATGTGAGCATGTCAAATGTTGACTTGAAATTCGCAGGGACTGGATGTACTGTTAGGGAATAAACCTTAGTAAATTGGGTATAACTTTTGGTAGAGTTGTTAAAATGCTACAAAGTAAAATTTTGGTAAAACTAGAGACATGGAATTATAAATTTAATGAAGAAATATTTGTCTAATTCCATCTTAATTTTACTCTATGAATTTTTATATGTGGTAACAAACGCTATTTTGGTTCTATGAACAACTTATAGTTTTTCTCAAATATCTCGAGCTATAGACAAGCTATTAAGGTGAATTTTGTTGCTTTGGAAACTAGACACATAGAGGAATAAAATTGTAGAGATCATTTAGACTAAAAATGACATTTTCAAAATCATAAGTGGCTCACAATTTTGGTCTAGAATGCTGCCTTGTGCAGAATTTTAATGTATCTTACATTATGCCCTTTTTATATAGTTAAGTTAAATTTGTGTATGTAAATGCACAATGAATTGGATTTGGCATTCGATATGGTTATTAATAAAGGGTTATATATATATGTATGTATGTATATATATATATATATATATATATATATATATATATATACATGTATATAGGTAAAGATTTTGATAAAGATATCTAATATGTTTATATGTAAAGATGACGGTACCTAGTTGTATACATAACAATGAATCTAAAGCTACAATATTTAGTTGTATGAATTGTCCTTGAATGGGCTGATATATATATATATATATATATATATATATAAATGTATAGATGATTATACACGATTCCTATTGATTTCTTGAAATTACTATGATACATATAGTTTGAAATGTTAACCTTACTTGTACAAAGAAGTAATGATTCAAAGAATATGTTTAAAGTGAAATGTATGAATATGTCTTCACTTAATTGAAATGACATGATTAAGCATATGTGTTGTCACATGTTAGCATGCTAAAATATAGATCTACAGTGCTATAGACTTAATTATAGAAATCTTATTAAAGAATATACTGGTAATGTTATATGAGACTATGTATACAAGTGTATGCATTAGAGAGGGAGTATCTTGTCATGTGATTGTTCCATGAGCAAATTGTATAAATTGTTTATAAAGTGTCCATATATATTTATGTACTAGAGAATATATTTATTTTTACACGATTATGTATGGGTACAAATGGCACTATATAAGTATAGTCTTGACATACGGAATAGTTACATGATTGAATAGGATTACAAGTACAGAATAGTAATACCCAACAATGAGCATGTTTACAGGTTTATAGAAAGTTACACATGAGCGTGTATATGAGTACATTGTTCATAGATACACAAGAGTATACATACGCATATAAGAATATGAATGAATAAAGAAAAGATAAAGTAAAGAGATTATATTGCATGCTTTGATTCTAGGAAGTGGATAGATAGGCATGCCTATAAGGGTACCCTACAGCTGTTTCTGAACAGTTTTGACCTGTTCAGGTCCACTTGAAATTAAAAGTTACAGTGACCCTATTTGGCTTTAAAAGTTAGAGTCGATTTGAACAACCCCATTTGGGTTGTAACCGACCCCGTTTGGGTCCGATTGACCGATCCAAGTTATTTGTTTGACCCTGTTTGGGTCCAAGTTATTTGTTTGACCCTATTTGGGTACAAGTTATTTGTTTGACTCTGTTTGGGTCCGCTTTACCGATTTACCATACAGTTTTGTCCCTATAAGGGATCACCATTTAATACCTCTGGGTATCTCATTTATACCTTCGGGTGCTACCGTATAACTCGTTATCCACCTCTTTAGAATAGTGTAGGATTAATTACAAAGGTTAAGAAAAGTTTATTGATGAATTTATAGTTTCATAAAGCATGAAAGTTCTTAATTGACTTCATACTATTTCATGTGTAGAATTCATTTTATTATAAATAGAATGTGCATCTATAAGAAGACCACACAGTAAAAATATGTAAACAATATTATTATTATCAAAAATACATGCTAGCTTGTTAAATGATGAACTTGCATTGTATTAATGCTTTGTTTACAATTTATGATTTATGAAGAAACTTATATTAGGGTTAAGGGTAGTATATTTTTAAATGAATGCAATAATTGTCATAATTGAATAAGCATAATCTATACTAAATGTTATAAGAGTTATACTATAACATCCATTGTTTTTGAAATATTTTTCATATGATTATATATATGTGTTCACAATGTTTGTATGTTCACACCTATTAATGTGTATTTGTCATTGTGATATGATGTATGCAAATCTAAGACCTATGACCTTTGTATGTAAGTATAATCTAATTATAATGCATAATTGATATACTTGATTGATAAGCTTTTCTCTTTATGATTAAATATTATTATATAAATTAATCTTATGATAAAAAGTTAAATTTAAGGCTAAAGGATGTTGGAACATACATTATTATACATGGTGAATGAAGCATCAATGTAAATGTTACTATTGAATTTTATGATTTTCATATGTTGATATGAATGTTGAATTTTATTCATTTATTAAAATAAATTATTGTTATAATTGAGGCATGATGTGTTCACTGTTGATGATCACTATGAGTGGTCATTTATCATGATTTGAGTTCCCCACTAAGCTTTATATCTTAGCACGGGTGTTTCATCCGTGTAGGTTTTTGAGGTGATATCTATTGTAGGATGGCCAACTCAAGTCATCGAGAGAGACTATTATAGACTTTTATTTTGGGCTCTTTGTACATAGTAAAGATTTTGTGGTATTAGAGATATTGTATGTAAAGATATTATTCAGTTGTTGTATTTTGTAAAGAGACTTTAATGTATATTGAACAGTTTAAATAGTATAGCACTCTTAAGTATTAAGTTTGAATATATGTTTTGTGTATAGTTGGTTTATATTTAAGTTGCACTATTAAACTTGTGTATTGAGAAAGATAAAGTGATATGTATTGGTTAAAGGATAAGGGTGTTACACAACTCATGCAGACATAAAGAACATTCTTTAAGCATTGTTAGGCTAGAATTGATTAAACCGTGCTCTAATACCAATAAAATCGAAATTCCCTTAAACCTACAATAACATGAGGCATAATCTAAAATAACCACAATAGGAAAACAACCTAAAGTACTGATGAGGGAATTACAAATAGAAGCTATATATACAAATGATTAAGGTGATGATATACAGAAGTACAACGTTATTCGTGTGAAATTTAAATATTACGAACTTTAAGATTGAAAGGTATGTAAAAACAAAATTTCTTTTCTAACATATCACTTTATAAAGGAATACTAAGACAAAGACTATAGGTTACAATAGGTGCCAATATGAAAAAACTTGGCCGATGTAGTTGCTCCAACTTCCTAAAATTGACACACCACATGCAGTTGCTCCAACTTCCTAAAATTGACACACCACAGTAACAAGTGATCAAGAAAGCATAAACATGAATTAAGGGTAATGTAACATCCATACACTGTAAATATCATAATGCAATATAATTGTAAATTCCACATAATTCATGTACGAAGTACGGTCCTACTCCAACATACAACATACAACACTAGAATTTATCACTATTGTCATGTGACTCTGACCAATTTAGCACCTGTCCCTTCGAGTACCGACTTATATCTTCTAAAACTTGCATGCACCAAAAAGCTACGCACTAAGCACATGATGCTCAGTTATGGATATCCCACTAATAAATTTCATGGTACAAGTCTGCAAGTAAAAAAATTCTTTAATTCTCGCTTTAAATATCATAAAAAATTCTAATTTACTTGAGTTGACTTCTTTTATTTCCTGTTTTTATCTGTCTTGCTTCTTTTTTCTATCATGAGTTGTCCATTTTTTTTACACATGCCCTTTCGAAAATTCCTTTTTTTGTTTTTCTAATTATTTTGATATTTACTACATTTTAATCATTTGGTTGTATACTTTATGTTTAATCGACCATTAACTTACGTCTTTTCTTCGTGTTTCAGTTTTTAGTTCACTACCTATTTTTCTCACCCAATGTACAACTTGGTGTTCTTTGTTCTGTTTTACTCTTATCTAAGGCCAACTTGCATTTTCCGCAATTCAAGCATCCATCTCCAAGATGCGGTTCAAACCATAATGATATTTTTCATCAATTTCTTTGGACTTATGATTATCGTATTCACTATCTAGATTCCTTTATGATTTCTTTTTCATTTTCTTATGCCATCTTTCGTTTTTACTCTTAGTTACTTAATATTATATTTTATTCTACAATTTCCTCTTTAACTTTTCCAATTACCATTAAATCCTTGTTTCCATGTGTTTATATCTTTTTCATCCTTAATTTCTCTTTGTTGGGTAAAATTATCATTTGATCCCTATAGTCCCTTTTTAATACACAATTGATTATTTGTCATTGACTTAACTCTTTTTATTTCCTTTTTAGTATGTATTCCACTTTAGTCCCAATGTACCTATTAGTCCTCAAATTATATCCATATGGTGGCAAATTACGATTTAGTCTCTACATAATGATAAATTACAATTTAGTCTTTCCCTTTTTTACTATTCTCACATAATTCTTACTTAGGTGGAAAATTACAGTTAGGTCCTTAAACTTTCTTTTCATCATGTTTGACTTTGTTTAACCTCGATTTTGATTCTTTTTGCTTCCTTTGGTTTTTATTTTATTTTAATTGTAAAATTTGCATTTTAGTCCTTATATTTACCCATGATGTGGCAAATTACATCTTGATCCCTGAAATTTTTCATGAATTATGAATATTCCCTTCTTTACTTATTTGACTATTTTAACCTCTTTAATCACATTTTCAATGTAAATTTATAATTTTACCACCAATTTACCAAGTAATTATATTTTTACCCTTTTTAATCTATTAATCACATTTTTCACTTAATTTCTTAATTTATCACCAATTTTCATGCATAATTTATCATTTAATCCCTATTTTTTTCCATATTTACAGTTTTAACCCTAGTGGCAACTAGTGAAAATCCTCAAACCAAATATGCAGGATAAGGACTATATGACCATATGTATTTATTGTATGATTATATATGTGAGGTGACTACTTAAGCATAGCAAACCTCAATAAAAATCTGATCTTATGATGTTACCGCGGTATATGGGTCCTTATGGTTACCCATTATATCCTATGATCATAGATTACACATTGTACACTAAAGGTAATTATTTATTTGACCTTATGTTGTATTTTTTTTATATAATTCTTTGTATCATTCCCATTATACCACATACCATGCATTCACTTTTCTCATTCATTAATCATTATCACAAATGAATTAATAACAAACATGGTGAATATCATTCAAACTTGATGAAACATGCCATTTTCCTAAGGTTCACCATTTGGCATCATCATGAAACTTCACATACAATGCGATTTCTTATCATTTCCTATGCCATATGTGTTTCTAAGATCACTTTATGCATTCATATGTTGACATACATCTACTTTGCATTAATAACTCCTAGTTACATACATGTACCCCATTGTGTTAACTTACATAATATTTTGTCCACATGTTATTTTTAGTTCTAATCAATCACGTTGTGTTTTCTCATCATTATATTATGCATTTCATGTTTAATATGCAAATAATAATCAAATTATTAAATGATACAATATAGGTTACAATCGACCACTATTGAACATATGTGTATAAATTTAATTAATTCATCTAACACATTCCCAACATGTTTTCCATGCATATTAATCATTATTTTAATCTTGATTTAATTTAATTCCTTATTAAACCTTAATTTCATTTTATAATATAATAGGTTCCATAACTAACATATCCTTTCTAAACATATTTTCTTACATATAACATCACATATTTTATTCTTGTTCTCTCAATTACATTAATCTATCATTAACACAAAATTAACTAAAATTTACTAAATTTATTCATAAGGAACATAATAGGTTGCACAACTAATATGTGATTCCTAATCATGTTTCCTTGTGTTTGACATCAAATGTTCCATTATCCAATATTTAATTTCATTAATTTACCACTCATTTGATTTAATACCCGCATTACATAATTTTTCTTAAAGTAACATAATGCCTCATTATGCCATTTTCTCACCTTTAATCATAATTTCATGCAATTTTTTATACTCATGTCACACCCTAATACCTTTTTCAATCCAAAAGCATCTATCATACCATCAACAAACATGAATCACACAAATCATCCAACTACATAATCATAATGTAGATACATCTGGTGTATACACATCCTATAAATAAACATGGAATGTCATGCAAAAATAATCATCATATGGCAATCACACACACTAGCCACCCACAATCCGGAAGGACATACAAGCAAAGGTAATTTAAGTCAATTTTATAGTCCTCTATATTACACTTCCTAAATTAAATCATGGCAAAAATATAAGGCTAGACAAAAAGGAACTATCCTCAAAAGATCCTACATTAAAAAGTCTAGACTGACTGTTATTGGCTAACCGATGCAGAATTAAGTCCCTGACCGACCTCCAGTCAAACCTACATGGAGGTAAAGCAACCATGCTAAGCTATAAAGCTTAGCGGGGAGATAACATGCAAAATAATAACATGGTCGACCAATAGGAGCAGTCAAAGGTAAACATCATAACATAAGCATTTCAATATGAACATCAACATACTTACATCATGAATTCATCTCAAATTGACGATTATAGCCATAAGAAAATGGAGATAAAACATGGCAATAAATCATTCAATATGCTTACATTATATGAATGAAGTAATCGATGCATGTACTTCTTATATTTAACAATTTTCTTAAACTTAATAGCCTGCCTAAGTGCTAGCTCAAAGGGTAGATAACGGGAGCAATGGATACGTGTGGGTATCAAACAATGGATATCCAAAGATATCAAACAATAAACCAAAAGGATCGAACTATGGTTCCATCAAAAGAACAAACAATGGACCCAAATGGGTTTAACTATAGCAGTAGCAACTATATCCCTTTAGGCATGCCTATCTAATCCACAACTGAACTAAGACCCGCAGGCTTAACCACTGAATCAAAATAAATATTTTATTCTCCAAGTTCCTTCTTACACATTACAGTATTTGCTCAAGCCATAATTCATATACGAATTCACATTTCATGCATATAGGATGATATCAATATTTGTTACCTCGACTTATAACTCATATACAGTATATTCAAACTCATTTAAGGACAATTGTCATCATACTTTTGTATAAATATATATATATATATAAATTAATAGAAATTTAATGCAATCTTGCCATTATTATCCTTATGGTCATATATTAAAGCACGTTATAAGTAATACTACTGGATAAACTTACCATGATCACTTTACCTTAATTGTTACGGCTTGGCAAAAAAAGCATAGCTTAAAATAATCACATATTACTTGTATCAAAACACAAATTAAGTATGACAATTAGGTTACATTAGAGGGTTAATTATCTTTATAAAGAGTGATGGCTTAATAAATACTCATGTGGAAACATTTTGTTAAATGATTCAAATAAATGTGCAAAATAGGGAAGTGAAGAGCAGTGAAATGGTCTATTATTTAGTGTGTATTTTCCTTAATTTAAGTAGCTACGTATGTAACATTATTTATATTTTATGTGTTTTTTTTTAATTTATGTGGTCATTTGCTTTACAAGACAATTTGGGGACAAAAATGAAGAAGGAGCATAAGCCGTGAAGAAATATTTGACACGTGAAGGGTTCATGAGTGATGCAGATAGATGAGGCTCATGAGTCATAACCAGGCTCATAACTCAAATAAGAATGCATGACTCCTGAAGGAATTCATGAGTCGACAGCTACTTTACGAGTCGGCAGCCAAGGAAGAACATTCATGAGCATGAAGGGATTTACGAATGATGCAGACGTAGAAGGTGCACAACTTGGGAAGGAATTCACGACTCGGCAACCAAGGAAGAACATTCACGAGTCGTGAAGGAATTCACGAGTAATGCAGAGGTAGAAGGTGCATGACTTGTGAAGGAATTCATTACTCGATAATGGAAAATATCACTTGGCCGCATATGAAAACATATTCGATATTAGCTCAAAGTAAATAGAAACGATTCCATATGCCAAACAATCTTTCAAAACTCATCTTAAGGAAAACAATTTTTTCATTTCTCATCTTAAAACTGCCGATTGAAGAATCCATATAACATAACACTAGTTTCTATATATCCATCTACAACCAACAAAACCAACACTACTCCCATACCTGAACACTATGACTTCACACTCCTTCAAGATCTCTTTGCCTTTGTCCTTACTTGTCTCTGCTATAACAAACCACAAAATAAAATACTAAGTTTTCCTTTTTGCTATCATAAAATCGTTCATTAGTAGAAAAGAAAAGAGATAGGAGGGAGAAATTCGTCTTTACAAAACCCTAGTTTTAGACTCTAAGAGAAAGAAGGAGAGAGAAAGAGAGAAAAGAGAGAGATGGTCTTCCCTTGAATAGATAGTGATATTTATCATTGTACTCATGTGAAAAGACCACCAACTACCATTTTAATCTCATTCTTAATTTCTTTCTCAAAATAACCCCCCAATAATGATAATTTTCACTAAAATTACCATATTGCCCTTCAAGAAGCTTTATTCCAAGGTGGCTATAACCATAAAAATATTAATTGTACCCATAGTATTAAGTAATTAACCTTATTCCCTACTAGGGTCCAGATTAGGCCCTCAGAACTCATCTCATTAGTTCACATTTATTTTAATTTATTTACCATCAATTAAATTTTTACTCAACTTATTTCAAAATTCCTAATTAACATAACCTTAAACACATGAAAAATACTTGTTTGGGTATCTACATACATCTTTTCAAGCTCTCATCCATGATTTCTCTTCTTTTTCCATAATTTTCTCCTATTTTCCCTTTGGTTCCACTTGTTCTACCTTAGAAATCCATCTTGGTCGAATTCCTTCATGTCTCTTTTCTCTAAATTTCTTTATCCATAATTCAAATTTAACCCAAAATATGAATTTTCATATCAAAATCTATCTAAAAATACATTTAAAATATTAAATTATCACTAAATACACTTGAAATTTTGGTCCTTTTTCTTCATAATTTCTTTCACTTTCTCCACTCAAAATGAGCTTTAGAGATGGTTAGGGATGAATTTAGGACTTTATAATTGTTTAGGACATGAAATTTGGTAGGGTTTTTATAGAATTAGGTTAGGACAAATTGAGGAAAAATAGAAAAATGGAGGAAGAAGAAGAGTCTGTTGGAACGGAAAAGAAGATGGGTGATTTTTCTGAGGAAATCTTATTTTTCTCCCTTATATACCCATGTCAATTGGGCCAAATCAGGTCAACCATATTGGTCGAACCAATTGGCCTAAATTCACTTCAATAACCTATATTTTGGCCTAATTAATTCATTTACTATTTTCCTTGCTCAATTTTTGGTTCCAAGTGATCCTAACTAAATTTCTTATGACATTTATGCCATTCAACAAATTAAAAATACCTTTTAACTTTGCTAATTAAATTAACCTTGATTTTTTTACCATTTTTCAAATATTGGTGTTCCCTTTATTATAATACTTTAAAATTTTCTTGTACACATAAAAATATGCAGGAGGGTGTATAAAATTTCAAGTCATTCCGACATCATTTTTGCACCCTTCTAGCTCCGAGGGCAAAATCAGTCAGTTCGAAACCAGAAAATTCAAAGTTATCAAAAAATTATTATTCACTTTCAAATAATAATTTCGATTATTTCTAGTAGATCTGGGCAAAGAGAATAATTTTTGAAGGTTTATAGAATATTTTAGAGCCCGATCAAACTTATGGTCAACCTTTTTAAGATACCGAGCAAATCATTTACTTTCTATTTTGGAGACCTATTTGAACTCAAATTCTCCTCAAATTATATCACTAGACTCCATTTATTACCTATTTTTTCATTTAAAGTTAAGTACAACTTCACGCTAGGTCATCCATCCTGGTATTGTCCTGGGATGCGTACCACTTAAGCATTTTTTAATTCTACTGTACTATACTACTAAAATCACACCAAAAATTGTCCTAGCATTGCTACTCATGCTCTACAATGTACTATTCATGTCAGATGAAATTTTGGGATGTTACATTTCTCCCCCAATAATAAAAATTTCATCCTCGAAATTTATTCTCACTTTGTAACTGGAAATGCTACTGTTTCATTATACTTTCTCATTTTACTATGATTTTTGCCTATTTTCCCTACTCATATAGAAGGGACAGGTTGCTTTACTTATTAACTTTCTCAATTATCAATATCCTTGTGGCATGTATACTTAATTATCTTAGCCACTTTGATCTTATGACCACATAAACTAAGATTTGATACCACTAAATGTAACATCCCTATACTGTAAATTTCATGTAATTCATGTACAAAGCACGATCTTATTCCGATATGCCACATACAATACCAGAATTTGTCACTATTGCCACATGATACATTCCCCCTACTTGTCGGACATTCTGTCCTCCTTTAAACCTTTTTTCGGTGGACCATCCACCCTTAGCCCCACTCCCTTTTTGCTCTCTTTCTCTTTTAGCCGACTCGTGCTTCTCCACCTTCATAGCGGCCATTATTAGTTGATAAAAGTTCACATTCTATAGAAATGCAGCCCCTATGAGTTTCTCCCTGATCTGTTGATTAGTCCATCCTCAAATTGTCTACTCTTGAAGGCGTCAGTCAACATCACTTTGGGAATGTATTTGCACAACCGACTGAATTCCTTCTCAAACTCTGCCATAGACATAACTCTCTGCTTTAATGTCAGGAATTGTCTCAACTTCTCCTCTTTGTAGGCCTCAATAACATATCTCTTTTTGATTTCAGTTTCAAAGAATCCCCAAGATCCGGTAATTAATGTTGTCCGAGTACTAGCTTCCATCAATCGTACGTTGGTCCTTGAAGTAAGGATACAACACATGATACCTTATAATGAATAGGGCATTGATTATCATCTAGAATCTTCTCTAACTTTTCTAGCCAGAATTTTGCTTCCTCGGATTGCTTCAAAATGGTACCCAAAAAGTCTTCCCTGTCATACTTCCTGACCTCTGAGATTGGGGCCTTAGGTGCCGTCATCCTTTGCAGAATTTGTGCCATATCCTGAGAAATTTTTAATAATGCCTCTCCAAGAATAACAGCAGGGATCTCATTTTGATTTGACAATAAGGATGTCATATCAGAGGAACCCATTGTAGCTAGTAAATTACTTTCCACCGATTCCTTGATAGCATCTCTAAAATCACCCATCTTTGATCTATATGAAAATAAAGACTTACTATATTAGGCCAACAAGACACGATACCATACCCAATATTTCTAGACCTTTATTGCCTAGAAAAGACTAAACCTAGGTGTTCTGATACCACTAACTGTCACACCCTAATACCTTCTTCAATCCAAAAGATCTATCATGCCTTCAGTAACCATAAATCACACAAATCATCCAACAACATAATCATCACGCAGATACATCTGGTGCATGCACATCCCATAAATTAACCTAAAATGTCATGCAAAAATAGTCATAATATGGAAATCACACATACTAGCCACTCGCAATCCGGAAGGACATGCAAGTAAAGGTAATTTAAGTAATTTTTATAGTCCTTCATATTACACTTCTTGAATTAAATCATGGCAAAAATATAAGGCTAGACAAAAAGGAACTATCCACAAAAGATCCTACATCTAAAAGTCTGGACCGACTCTTATTGGCCAACCGATGCAAAATTAAGTCCCTCACCGACCTCCAATCAAACCTACACAGATGTAAAGCAACCATGCTAAGCTATAAAGCTTAGCGGAGAGATAACATACAAAATAATAATGTGGTCGACCAATAGCAGCAGTCGAAGGTAAACATCATAAAACAAACATTTTAATATGAACATCAACATACTTATATCATGAATTCATCTCAAATTGATGATTATAGCTAGAAAGAAATGGAGATAAAACATGGCAATAAATCATTCAACATGCTTACATTATATGAATGAAGTAATCCATACATGTACTTCTTATATTTAACAATTTCTTAAACTTAATAGCCTGCTTGAGTGCTAGCTCAAAGGGTGGATAACGAGAGCAATGGATATGTGAAGGTATCAAACAATGGATATCCAAAGATATCAAATAATGGACCAAAAGGATTGAACTATGGTTCCCTCAAAGGAACAAACAATGGACTTAAACGGGTTCAACTATGGCAGTAGCAACTATATCCCTTTAGGCATGCCTATTTAATCCACAACTAAACCAAGACCCGCAAGCATAACCACTTAATCAAAATGAATATTTTATTCACCAAGTTTCTTCTTACACATTATAGTATTTGTTCAAGCCACAATTCATATACGAATTCACATTTCATACACATATGATGATATCAATATTTGTTACCTTTACTTATAACTCATACATCGCAAATTCAAACTTAGTTAATGACAATTTTCATCATACTTCGCTTTAAACACACACACACACACACACACACACACACACACACACATATATATATATATATATATATATATATATATATATATATATTCATAGGAATTTAATGCAATCTTGCCATTACTATCCTTACGGTCATACATAAAAGCAAGTTATAAGTAACACTACTATACAAACTTACCATGATCACTTTACCTTAATCATTACGGCTTGGCAATAAAAGCATAGCATAAAATAATCACATATTACTTTTATCAAAATACTAATTAATTATGACAATTAGGTTACATTAAAGGGTTAATTATCTTTATAAAGAGTGTTGGCTTAATCAATATTCATGTGGAAATATTTTGTTAAATGATTCAAATAAATATGTGAAATAGGGAAGTGAAGAGTAGTGAAATGGTCTATTATTTAGTGTGTATTTTCCTTCATTTAGGAAGCTACGTATGTAACATTATTTATATTTTATGTGTTTTGTTTAATTTATGTGGTCATTTGTATTGCAGGACAATTTGGGTACAAAAATGAAGAAGGAGCATAAGTCGTGAAGAAATATTTGATACGTGAAGGGATTCATGAGTGATCCAGAGGGATGAGACTCACGAGTCACAACCAGGCTCCCGACTCAGAAAAGAATGCACGAATCCTGAAGGAATTCATGAGTCGGCAACCAAGGAAGAACATTGACGAGTTGTGAAGGGATTCACGAGTGATGCAGAGGTAGAAGGTACACAACTCGTGAAGGAATTCATGACTCAGCAACCAAGGAAGAACATTCATGAGTCGTGAAGGGATTCATGAGTGATGCAGAGGCATAAGGTGCATAACTCGTGAAGGAATTCATGATTGGGTTATGGAAAATATCACTTGGCCGCATATAAAAATAGATTCGATCTCAGCTCAAAGTAAATAAAAACGATTCCATAAGCCAAACAATCTTTCAAAACTCATCTTAAGGAAAACAATCTTTCATTACTCATCTTAAAACTCCCAATTGAAGAATTCAGATAACATTACCCTAGTTTCTATATATCCATCTACAACCAACAAAAACAACAGTACTCCCATACCTGAACATTATGACTTCTCACTCCTTCAAGATCTCTTTGCCTTTATCCTTGCTTGTCTCTACTATAACAAACCATAAAATAAAATACTGAATTTTCCTTCATGCTTTCATAAAATCATTCATTAGTAGAAGAGAGAAGAGATAGGAGGGAGAAATTCCTCTTACCAAAACCCTAGTTCCAAACTCTAAGAGAAAGAAGGAGAGAGAATGAGATAAAAGAGATAGATGGTCTTCCCTTGAATAAATAGTGATATTTATCACTGGACTCATGTGAGTAGACTACTAATTACCATTTTAACCTCATTCTCAATTTCTTTCTCAAAATAAATCCCCGATAATGATAATTTTCACTGAAATTACCATATTACCCTTCAAAAAGCTTTATTCCAAGGTGGTTATAACCATAAAAATATTAATTGTACACATAGTATTAAATAATTAACCCTATTCCCTACTAGGGTCAAGATTAGGCCCTCAAAACTTGTCTCATTAGTTCACATTTATTTTCATTTATTTACCATCGATTAAATTTTTACTTAACTTATTTCAAAATTCCTAATTAACATAACCTTAAACACATGAAAAAAACTAGTTTGGGTATCTATATACATCTTTTTCAAGTTCTTATCCGTGATTTCTCTTCTTTTTCCATAATTTTCTCCTGTTTTCCCTTTGGTTCCACTTGTTCTACCTTAGAAATCCATCTTGGCCGAATTCCTTCATGTTTCTTTTCTCTAATTGTCTTTATCCATAATTCAAATTTAATCTAAAATATGAATTTTCATATCAAAATCTATCTAAAAGTATATTTAAAATATTAAATTATCACTAAATATACTTACTTGAAATTTTGGTCCTTTTTCTTCATAATTTCTTTCACTTTCTCCGCTCAAAATGAGCTTTAGAGATGGTTAGGGATGAATTTAGGACTTTATAATTGTTTAGGACATGAAATTTGGTAGGGTTTTGGTAGAATTAGGTTAGATAAAATGGAGGAAAAATAAAAAAATGGAGGAAGAAGAAGAGTCTGCTTCCTTTGACTTTTATTTTATTTTAATCATAAAATTTGCATTTTAGTCCTTGTATTTACCCATGAAGTGGTAAATTACAGTTTGATTCCTTAACTTTTTCACTAATTATGATTTTATCTGGCTTTACTTATTTGACTATTTTAATGTCTGTAATTACATTATCAATGAAATTTACAATTTTGCTCTCAATTTATCATGTAATTACATTTTTACCCTTCCTTAATCTATTAATCACATTTATCACTTAATTTATTACTTTATCACATATGTGATATCTTTTATACATAATTTACCATTTAGCCTCTATTTTATTGTATATTTATAGTTTTACCGCTAATGGTAGCTAGAAAAGATCCTTGAACCAGATATGTTGGATAAGGACTGTATAACTGTATGTATATATCGTATGACTCTCTGTGTGAGGTGACTACTTAAGCGTAGCCATCCCTTATATGTATGAGGTGACTACTTGAGCATAACCAACCCTCAATAGAAACTGATCTCATGATGCTACCGTGGTATATAAATCCCTATGGCTAACCATTATATCCTATGATCCTAGATTACCCACTGTACACTAAAGGTAATTATTTATTTCACCTTACGTTGTATTTTTTATATGTAATTCTTTATATCATAACTATTATACCACATATAATGCATTCTCTTTTCTCATTCATTCATTCATCATTACCACATTTGAATTCATAACAAACATGGTGAATATCATTCAAACTTGATGAAACATGCCATTTTCCTAAGGTTCACCATTTTGCCTTATCATGAACCTTTACATAAAATGTGATTTCTCATCATTTTCCATGCCGTATGTATTTCCAATATCACTTATGTATTCATATGTTGATTTACAACTATTTTGCATTAATAACTTTTAGTTACATATATATATCCCATTGTATTCACTTACATAATATTATGCCCACATGTTATGTTTAGCTCTAATCAATCATGTTGTGTTTATACTCATCATTATATTATCCATTTGATGTTTAATATGTAAATAATCATCAAATTATTATATGACACAACATAGGTTACCATTCGACTACTATTGAACATGTGTATATAAATTTAATTAATTCATCTAACACATTCCCAACATTTTTTCCATGCATATTAAACATAATTCTAACCTTGATTTAATTTAATTTCTTATTAAACCTTAATTTCATTTTCTTCCATAATAGGTTCCATAACTAACTTATCCTTTCTAAACATATTTTCCTACATATAACATCACATATCTTATTCTTATTCTTTCAATTACATTAATCTATCATTAATTCAAAATTAATTAACATTTACTTAATTTATTCATATGAAACATAATAGCTAGGTTGCATCACTAACATATGATTCCTACTCATGTTTTCTTGTGTTTGACGTCAAATGTTCCATTATCCAACATTTAATTTCATTAATTTACCATTCATTTGATTTAATACTCACATCACATAATATTTCTTAAAGTGGAATAATGCCTCCTTTTGCCATTTTCTCACCTTTAATCATAATTTCATGCAATTTCTCATACTATTCTCATTATTTCACATCTATTTTCATTTATGTACCATCAATTAAATTTTTACTCAACTCATTTAAAAATTCCTAATTTACATAACCTTAAACACATGAAATAAACCTGTTTGGGTATCCACATACCTCTTTTTCAAGCTCTTATTCATAATTCTTCTTTCTTTTCCATCATTTCCCCTATTTTTCCTTTGGCTCCATTTATTCTCTTTTAGAAATCCATCTTGGCCGAACTTTTTCATGTCATTTTTCTCTAATTTTCTTCATCTATAATTTAAATTCAACCCAAAATATGGCTTTTCATATCAAAATCTATCTAAAAATCTATTCAAAATATTTAATTATCACTAAATACACTTACTTAAATTTTTGGTCTAACCTTTTTCTTCATAATTTCTGCCATTTTCTCCATTGAAAATGAGCTCTGGAGATGGTTAGGGATGAATTTAATGTTAGTGTAAGCCCTAGCCCCAATACATTGTTATAAAGCATTTAATTAATAAATGAGGCATTTTGTTTTATCTATTGTATTCCTATGCATATCAATTGATAGAACTATACAAGAATGTTGTTTCAGTTTAAGTTATCATGTGTGAGGCATATGGTTGTAAGACCTTGAAACAAATGAAAATTCATTTTAAATATCCCTAGTCAGTCATTGTTATGGGAATAACAAATGAATTAAGACTAGTATGCTCTATCTGATAAGATGAGTTCTGTCTTACGGATCATAAGGACAAGAGTGTCAATCAGAGATCATAGATGCATGTTTAGAACATGGTATCTGCATTCGATCAATTCATTAGAACACTATATGGTACAAGTCATAAGTGTTTCTCATGTGCAAGTTTTGCATCAGAGTTCTTAAACCTAAAATCTCTATGAATTACTGTGTACTTTCACATACACCTAACGTGCTTGTAACAGGGTGACAAGTATGGGTATGCACTGATCCATGTTAGAGAGCATGAGAGAAGTGTAGGGATTACCCCTCTCGATAAGAGAGAAAATATCACCGGCCACTTGATCAGTGAACTGAGAAGTGTATGGCCATACCAAGATGAAATAATGAGTAATCATTATTTATCTGAGAGTTTAGTGTTACTGGAATATCAAGGAAGGAATTAATATATATAAAGATGACTAATTCTATGCCTTATATTAATTCTGATATTTAAGGGTAAGGGACAATGCAAAATTGCATTAGGTCACTAAATGCCATTTACATTTTCATTTATTTTGAAATGCTATAATATCTTGCTAGAGAGTATATATAGCCTTTGAATTAATTTCTTAATTCATTGGCAATATTAAATGGACCTATAGGATCCCACACAAAACATTGAGCTTAAAATATTTAAATTAAAGATTTGGCATTAATTTGGGCTTTTAATTAAAGTCAAATTAATGTATGTAATGGGTATTAAAATTGTTATTGGACGTTGGTCCGTGAGAGAGATAAATTCGTCCCAATAGGATTGATTTCAATTAATTAATTATCTTGGATTAATTAAGTTAATTGAGTATTAAATCCTAATGGAATTTAAATCAAAATAAATTAATTAAATGGAGATAAGGTGACCGAAAATCCAAGGATAAATTTAATAGGAATTTCGGCAACCATATCCCTAACTTAAGTGATTTGTTTTGATTAAATGTCTTATGTTTATTTCAAATTAATTTGAATTTAAAATTCAAAAGAGTTTGAATTAATATATGTCACTTGATTTTAGGAAGTGATTGAGGCTGAATTTACTATCTTTAGGTAGTAAATTTCAGAATTAATACTTACCAAAATAAATGATATATATTTTGTGAACAAAAGAAAAGCCCTATGCGTGATTCTCTCTCTCTCTCACACTCTTGGCCGAAATACACAAGGGGAAAGGATTATTTCTTGTTCTCTTGTGTTCTTAGGTAGCAATAGCAACCTAAAGGAAGTACAAGATTAGATCTTGTAGCTTCAATCCATTACCATTGCCAATTATTTATACATAGAGCTAGCACTCTCAATTTTAACCCTTCATTGCAATTGTGTGTGTGAACATAGAGAGAAGTGACGTAAAGGCTGTTTCATTGGCATTGGTGATCAAGACTTGAAGCATATAAGTTCATCCTAATTGCTGGTCATCATCAAAATCAAGTCTTGAAGTGCATCTAAAGTTGTAAGTTTTAAAACCCTAAAATTGCAAGTTTTCGATTCTTGTTTACGGATTGCATGTTATGTATGATCAATTTTATTATTTTTTCGCTGCGTTATCATCATATATATGCCATGTCATATTCCATCATTTAAGAGTTTAGAGTTATTTTGAACATGAAATTTTTTAGGGTTTAGGTAGAATTAGATTAGAGAAAGTGGAAGAAAAATGGAAAAAATGGAGGAAGAAAATGAGTTTCCTGTTGGGAATTATCGTTTACATGCATTTCATACATAAGCAGAATTTTAAAATTTTTAACCAATAGATCTGATCTTGTCATGAATTTACAATATACATATTAATGGGAATAAGAAAAATCACCTTTGATTTTTGTTAAATAGTTGATTTTCCTTCTCACCTGGTTGTCACAAACCATAGTGTCCAAAATCGAACATCTCCAATGAGTAATCCACAATAGAGAAGGATTGAATGAACCAACAATAGAGGAAACAAGGGGCTGGCTGAAATCCCCTTGATGCTAGCAAGGAGGTGGTGGCTAGGGTTGAGAGAAAAGTGAGAGAATTTTGTTTTCTCTTAATTGTTCACCCTTACCCTAAAATCCTATCACTTGGATTTTTATAGTTAGGTTAAAAATCCAACTTCATAATAGGATTGGATTCTTTAAAATTTCTGGAGAAATATTAATTGGGATTTTGGAATTATTGATAATTTATTTGGGCTTAATTAAATCCAATTTAAGCCGTTTCACAAAAGACTATGCACAAAACCCATAAACTAGGCTCTTTGTGCATATACTTGGATTTAATTACCCAAATGAATTCCAAATCCATCAAAATTAAATATGTACGCTCCATAACACTTATGAAATATATTTTATTTATTTTGGTCCAAGATTTAGGCCTCTAAAGCCTTCTACCAGGAGGTGGCGTGAAACCCTTCGTCTAAAGGGTTTCTATGCCAACTTCACTTCTTTGGGCCTCTTTAAATTTCTCCAATGGATCTATTAATTATTATGTCATCCCTATAACTCTTATAGTCCAATTAATAATTGATTATGAAATACATTATTTCAATTAGGTTCATTTTACAGAACATTTCTAAAAAGTTCTGCGAACAATTTTACTTGATCATAATTAATTAAACTCTTTAATTAATTATTCTCTTATTCACTTTTCTATTCCCATAATAATATCAAATTTTATTATCCTTGTTATTTTACCATTTTATCATTTTTCCTATATGTGTGCGACCTATTGGGTTCCTGTCCATATTGACAACATAATATGTAATTGTGAGTTCTATTCAAAACTCACATGATTTAAACTTATTTAAATCATTTTATCAATCCCTATTGATATTCATGATACACTATTATAAAAATCATGATTGGCCTCTATCTAGGCATCATGACTACCCAAATGTCAGGAAAGTCAAGTGGTTTGACTATACCCTTCCATAGAAATAGTTACCATGCAATTACTCCTTTCACCACTCTTATCTCAATTAGATTCTGAGTATGGATTTTGGTCAACTCATATAAATCTAATTATGTATGTTCTATTAATTTAACCATTGTTCCCAAAATGCCCTTCATGGATCTCTATCCATCTTGGCATATTACTCTGGCTAGAGATTCTCTGAATAAGGTAATTATAGAATCATGCGAGATAACTCCCCTTAATAAATCTGGGATGGTGAATCCTTTGTCAATCACTCAACTATCTTTAAGTACGTCATGATGTACCCAACCTCCTAACTATGTTCACCCCTAGTTGAAAGTAATTTGTTATGGAGTCAATGTATGCCACTTGCTACATAAGATAACTTTGGTGATCTCAAGTCTAAGGATACTTGCACAACCGTTATGAAGAGATTCCTTACTGACATAGATTTAATATCCATGTGAGGATCCTTTTTGCAGGTCTCCAATAAACTTGTTCTTCTAACAAACATCCACATGTTAGCTTTGATTATCTTTCATAATCACAGTTATGAGAACCACTGATTAAACCATTCAAGAAGCATAACATGTGTTAGTCTATCCAAATTAACAATGTCCTATCTTGTTAATTCTATGACTAGGGATATTTAGATATTAACACATTTACATGCAATAGACACCTCATATCATGAACACTTTCATGATTGCCTTTTTTTTGTGTTTATAATATCAAGGACTTTATTTATTAATTTAAGATTTACAAACTCATCTATTTAAACATAGCATTAATAAATGAATAATGCCTTTTATTAAAAATGTAAATTCATACATATGAAATACATCCCTTTTACATGGGCTCTAGGGTATACTCTCTAACAATCTCCCACTTGCACTAGAGCCAATCACTTATATGTTTTAGACCCATGCTATTTATATAGTGATCATACTTTATCTGGGAAAGTGCTTTAGTGAGGGGATCTGCCACATTATCATCTATGGGGACCCTTTCTATTTTCACATCATTTCTAGCTACTATTTCCCTTATGAGATGGTAGCGTCTGAGAACATGCTTGGATCACTGATGAGACCATGGTTCCTTTTCTTGCGTAATGGCTCCATTGTTGTCACAATATAAAGGAATCGTATAAACAATGCTAGGCACCACTCCTAGTTTAGATATAAAATTTTTTATCCAAACTGCTTCTTTGGCTGCTTTCAAAGCAGCAATGTACTTAGCTTCTGTTGTGGAATCAGCAGTTGTTTCTTGTTTGGAACTCTTCCAACTAACTGCCCCTCCTCCCATTATGAACACATAACCATATTGTGATTTACAATCATCCTTGTTAGATTGAAAGTTGGCATCTGTATACCCAATTACTTCCAAACTGCCCTCTCTATATACCAAGAATATATCCCTAGTACTTCTCAAGTACTTAAGGATATTCTTGACAGCTACCCAGTGTTCCTCTCCAAAATTGGATTGGAATCTACTTGTGACACTTAAAGCAAATGCTACATCTGGACGTATACATAACATAACATATATGATAGAACTAATTGCAAATGCATATGGTATTCTATTCATGCTCTCTCTATCCTCTAGTGTCTGCAGACACATAGATTTAAAAAGGTGTTTCCCATGCACGATGGGTATAAACCCTTTCTTTGAGAGATCCATATTGAACCTCTTTAATACTTTATCTATATATGTACTTTGAGAAAGACCTAGCGACCTATTGGATCTATCTCTATAGATCCTTATTCCCAGAATGTAGGATGCTTCTCCAAGGTCTTTCATGGAGAATTTCTTGGATACCCATATTTTAACAGATTGGAGAAGAGAAATGTCATTTCCCATGATCAATATATCATCCACATATAGAACCAGGAAGACAATTGCACTCCCACTGACCATTTTATACACATAAGGTTCATCTCCATTCTGTGAGAAACCAAGCTCTTTGATTGTCTCATTGAATCATATGTTCCAACTCCTAGAGGCTTTCTTCAATCCATAAATGGATCTTTGAAGCTTGCATACCTTTTCGCCATTTCCTGATGTGAACCCTTCTGGTTGTGTCATATACACATCCTCAGTTAGATTTCCATTTAGGAAAGCTGTCTTCACATCCATTTGCCAAATCTCATAATTATAATGAGCTGCAATGGCTAAAAGTATTCTTATAAACTTAAGCATCTCTACAGGAGAAAAGGTTTCATCATAGTCAATATCTTCCTTTTGATGATAGCCTTTTGCTACTAAGTGAGCTTTATAGGTAACTATATTAGCTTCCATGTCGGTCTTCTTTTTGAAGACCTATTTGCACCCTATAGGTTTTATCCCTTCAGGTGGTTGAGTTAAAGTCCATACTTTATTCTCATACATGGAGTCCATTTTAGACTGCATAGCCTTAAGCCATAAATTACGTTCTGAACTGTTCAAAACTTATTGATATCTTGTAGGCTCATTGTCCTCTACTATAGTTATGCCTCTATCCGAATCAATGTGAAATACATATCTCACAAGGATAGAATGCATCCTAGTAGATCTTTCAAGGATTTTATGTATAATCAGGTTCAACTGTAATCTCATTATTATGAAATTCAGTCTCGGGTTCAATCGGTTGATCTACTTCTATTTGTGGGTCTTGAACTTCACCAAGTTCAATTTTACTCCCACTATCCTCTCGTAGGAGAAATTCTCTTTCCAAGAAGATAGCATGCCTTGAAACAAACACCTTTTGCTCTATGGGATGGTAGAAATAATATCCAAACATTTCTTTTGGATATCCCACAAATAAACATTTATCGGACTTAACAACTAGTTTGTCTGACAATGTCCTCTTTACATAAGCAGGACAACCCCATACTTTCATATGACAAAGTGTGGGTTTCTTGTTTTTCCACATCTCATATGGAGTAATATCAACCGATTTACTGGGAACTTTGTTTAACACATAAACAGCAGTTTCTAGTGCATACCCCTAAAAGGACTTAGGTAAGTCTGCTCGGCTCATCATGGATCAAACCATATCTAATATTTTTCGATTTCTCCTTTCAAATACACCATTGTGTTATGGTGTATATGGTGGAGTCTATTGAGATAAAATCCCATTATCTCTAAGATAATCTTGAAATTCTTGGCTAAGTATTCTCCACCTCGATCGGATCTAAGTGTTTTAATACTCTTGCCAAGTTTCTTCTCTACTTCATTTCTAAATTCTTTGAACTTTTCAAATGCTTCTAATTTATATTTCATTAGATAGATATATCCAAATCTAGAGTAATCATCTAAGAAAGTAATGAAGTAGGAGTAACCTCCTCTGGCATGTGTAGTCATTGGACCACATACATCTGAATGTATTAAGTCCAAAATCATTTTAGCTCGTTCTCCTTTACCAATAAAGGGAGCTTTTGTCATTTTTTGCAATAAACAAGATTCATATGTATGGTATAGTTATGAACTTTACTACATTGATTTCCCTGAGCCAAAAAGGAAATCAAAAGGTCACACCTAGGTAGTATGCATGATTCAAATAAGTAAAAATAATTACATTATCTTCAAACTTGTTGGATCTCCATTCGGCCCATCTTGCTCCTTGATAGTGATGTCTATCTCTATCTCTAATTCTAATATAAGTAATCTAATTGCATATTACAATTTGAAAAAGAAATACAAACAAAAAACAAGTGGCCGGGACATGAAAGTCTTTATTGGGCCGAAAGATGCATTATGCTCAATCACATTGGGCCTTTGTCCATAACTATCCATCATGCCAATCATACACCTTATATGCATGTCTAATGCATAAAATAAAATATATAATGGATTACTAACTTTGTTTCGACTCTTGAAACATACTTTTGAGTTATTTTAATAATGTGATCAAATTAGGAAACTTTTTCCATTTTGTAAACTTTCATTTTAGGAAACCTTTTTGCATGCATGTGTTCTTGCCTTAATAATCAATCCAATTGATTAATAATTAATTATTAATTGATTATTTAATTAATTAATCATATTAAATACTTAAAATAATCAATTTTTGGCTTAAGATAAAGGGTAGGCCGAAACCCATAAAATTAAACCCTAAATGTGTTCACACACAAACTAGTTTTGTGTCTATTGGACCATTTGGACCTTTTGGAATGAGCCAAGCCCACTCCAGCCCTTGAAACCCATTAATAAACTTAATTATAGTTTATAATATTTAATATAAATCAGCTCCTTGGTCTCACCAAGTCATTCACTAATTTAAATCAAGTCCGTAAACATAATTAAGCCCATTAAGTGGTTTTAATGAATTAAAATTAATCCAATTAATTTAAGGCCCATTTTAATTAATCCAATTAATTAAAAACACAATAATATATCAGATTTAGAAGATTAAAAATCATTCTAAACATGAACACACCAAGAACACACGAAGAACACGAATTTATCGAACTTTTCGACTAAACTAGTTTTCATGCAAAACTTGTTCGAATTTAATTTTGTTTGATCCTATGGCTAAATATCACATATTAAACACATAAATTATCATCAAAATAATCTTAGAGTGGATCAATAAAAAATTAATTTAGAACAACCCCTAAACTTTATTGAAAAATAAAAGCCATTCATGCCATTCACTATGATTCTTTTCTCAAAAGAATCATTTTTATTTTTTGTTTTATATATTTGATCACATATATCAAGAAATCAATATTTCTCATTCATGAACAATAAAATCTGATATTTTAAAGTTCATGAAATAAATAACTCAAAACAAAAACTATACCGTAGAAAAATATAGAATTATAGATTAATGGCAAAACCGAGGCTCTGATACCATGTTGGGAATTATCGGTTACATGCATCTCATACATAAGCAGAATTTTAAAATTTTTAACCAATAGATCTGATCTTGCCATGAATTTACAATATAAATATTAATGGGAATAAGAAAAATCATCTTTGATTTTTGTTGAAAAGTTGATTTTCCTTCTCACTGGATTGTCGCAAACCACAGTGTCCAAAATCGAACACCTGCAATGAGTAATCCACAATAAAGAAAGATTGAATGAACCAATAATGAAGGAAACAAGGAGCTGGATGAAATCCCCTTAATGCTAGCAAGGGGGTGGCTGCTAGGGTTGAGAGAAAAGTGAGAGAATTTTGGGGCCTATTTACTTACAGAAAACTGTTCCAGTTTTCCATAGAAAGCAGAAAATAGAGATCATATTTATTTTCGTCAGTTTTCTAAAATAGAAAACAAAAAATGAATTTTCCAATTTTCCAAAATAAAGAAGAAACTGGAAAACTAATAAAAGATGTTTTCCAAATTTTTTAAATAATATTAATACACACATATATATATGTACTACATATACATATACATATACATATACATATACATATACATATACATATACATATACATGCATATGTAAATTTTTATATGTGCATACATACATAAGCATATGTATGTGCATGTATATGTATATGTAGTACATGCATACATACGTACATATGGATATGTATATCTATGTATATACATACATACACATATATATGCATATGTATATGTATACATACATATGTATATGTATACATATATATGTTCATATATACACATACATATGCATATACAAATATACATACATATATACATGCATGCATCAAGTATGTATGTATGTATCTATATACATACATATACATATAAATATGTATTTATGCATATACATATACATATACATATATACATATGCACATACACACACATACATATTCATATACATGTATTTGTATGTGCTTGTATGTGCATACATACATACATATATATGTATGTACATACATATATATACATATGGATATGTATATATATACATACATACACATACATGTACATATGTATGTATTCATAAATACATGTGTATGTATGTGCATATATTCACATACATATTCATATACATATGTATATATGCACATACATATACATATATATACATATGTACATACATACACACATACATATATAAATGTATGTATGTATTTATATATGTATGTATAAATACATATACATGTAATATCTGTATATATGTATGTATATATATATATATATATACATACATACATACATACATACGTGTGTGTATACACACACACAAAAATAAATGTTCTAGTTTTCCATTTATTGATAAATAAATGCATTTTCTAATTTTATACAGAAAATAAATACTCCAATTTTCTAAGAAAATAGAAAATAAAAAATTATTTTTTATAAGTAAACGCACCCTTGTTTTCTCTTAATTGTTCACCCTTACCCTAAAACCCTATCACTTGGATTTTTATAGTTAGGTTAAAAATCCAACTTAATAATAGGATTGGGCTCTTGAAAATTGCTGGAGAAATACTAATTGGGCTTCTAAAATTATTAAAAATTTATTTGGACTTAATTAAATCCAATTTAAGCCATTTCACAAAAGATTATGTACAAAACCCACAAACTAGGCCCTTTGTGCATATACCTGGATTTAATTACCCAAATGAATTCCAAATCCATCCAAAATAAATATGTAGGCTTCATAAGCCTTATGAAATATATTTAATTTATTTTGGTTCAATAATTAGGCCTCTAAGGCCTTCTACCAGGAGGTGGCATGAAACCATTCCTCTGGAGGGTTTCTGCACCAACTTCACTTCTTTGGGCTCTTTAAATTTCTCCAATGGATCTATTAATTATTATATCATCCATATAACACTTATAGTCCAATTAATAATTAATTATGAAATACATTATTTCTATTAGGTCCATTTTATAGAATATTTCTAAAAAGTTCTGCGAACAATTTTACTTGATCATAATTAAACTCTTTAATTAATTATTCTCTTATTTACTTCTCTATTCCCATAATAATATCAAATATTATTATCCTTGTCATTTTATCATTTTATCCCTTTCTCAATATTTGTGTGACCTATTGGGTTCTTGTCCATATTGGCAGCATAATATGTAATTGTGAGTTTTATTCAAAACTCACATGATTTAAACTTCTTTAAATCATTTTATTAATCCCTATTGATATTCATGATACACTATTATACAAATCATTATTGGCCTCTATCTAGGCATCATGACTACCCAAATGTCAAGAAAGTCAAGTGGTTTGACTATACCCTTTCATAGAAACAATTACCATGCAATTACTCCTTTCACCACTCTTATCTCAATTAGATTCTGAGTATGGATTTCTGTCAACTCATATAAATCTAATTATGTAAGTTCTATTAATTTAACCATTGTTCCCAAAATGCCCTTCATGGATCTCTATCCATCTTGGCATATTACTCTGGCTAGAGATTCTCTGAATAAGGTAATTATAGAATCATGCGAGATAACTCCCCTTAATAAATCTGGGATGGTAAATCCTTTGTCAATCACTCAACTATCTTTAAGTACGTCATGATGTACCCAACCTCCTAACTATGTTCACCCCTAGTTGGAAGTAATCTATTATGGAGTCAAAGTATGCCACTTGCTACTTAAGATAACTTTGGTGATCTCAAGTATAAGAATACTTGCACAACCGCTATGAAGAGATTCCTCACTGACATAGATTTAATATCCATGTGAGGATTCTCTTTTAACAAGCATCCACGTGTTAGCTTTGATTATCTTCCATAATCAAAGTTATGAGAACCACTGCTGAACCATTCAAGAAGCATAACATGTGCTAGTCTGTCCGAATTACTAATGTCCTATCTTGTTAATTCTATGACTAGGGATATTTAGATATTAACACATTTGCATGCAATAGACACCTCATATCATGAACACTTTCATGATTGCCTTTGCACTGTGTTTATAATATCAAGGACTTCATTTATTAATATAAGATTTACAAACTCATGTATTTAAACATAGCATTAACAAATGAATAATGCCTTTTATTAAGAATATAAATTCATACATATGAAATATATCCATTTTACATGGGTCTAGGGCATACTCTCTAACATTTGCTAAAATGGGAAAGAAGATGGTTGATTTTTTTAGAGAAATTTTATTTTTCTCCCTTATATATGCAAGTCAATTAGGTTAAATTAGGTCCAACCAATTGCCCCAATTTACCTTAAATAACCTTTTTTTGGCCCAATTAATTCCTTTACTATTTTTCTTGCTCAATTTCTATTACCAAGTGATCCTTACCAAATTTCTTATGATATTTATGCTGTTGAACCAACTAAAAATACCTTTTAACTTCGCTCATTAAATTAACCTCGATTTTTTTACCTTTTTACAATAATTGGTGTTCCCCTTATCAGAATACTATGAAATTTTGCTCGTATACATAAACATATATAAGAAGGTGTGTGTAAAATTTCATATCATTCCAACATCATTTTGTTATACTTCCAACTCTAGAGGCAAAATCAGCTAGTTCGAAACCTAAAAATTTAAAATTATATAAAAAATTATTTTTCACTTTTAAATATTAATTTAGATTATTTCTAGTATATCTAGGTAAATGGAATAATTTTTGGAGGTCTGTAGGATATTTTCGAGTTCGATCAAACTTATGGTCAACCTTTTTATGGTACTGAGGAAATCCTTCACTGTCTGCTTTGGGGATCTATTTAGGCTTAAATTCTCCTCAAATTTTGCCAATAAACATAATTTATTACCTATTTATCATTTAATAGTTAAGTACAACTTCCCACTAGGTCACCCATCTTAGTATTATCATGGGCTATACACGTTTAATAGTTAAGCACTTCTACTATACTATACTATTGTAATCACATAAAAAATATCCTAAGGTTACTACTCATGCTCTATAATGTACTATTCATATCAGATGAAATTTTAGCGTGTAACAAGTAAAGTGCATAATTAAAAAAATAATAATTTCTAATATATGATACAAAAATTCTAGAATTTTTGGTTTTTATTCTGACTTATATATACTTTGCAAACATAAAGTGGTTTAATTAAATGACATTTAGCTTTGGTTCGTAACCCATTACATATGAATAGTAATTAGTCAAAAATAATGCTTGATATAAATTCTCTCATGAATTATAGAAGACGCTCATTATGAGTATCAGATAGAAGAGGATTTATCCTCAAATTAAAATACAGAAGGTGTTGCAACACCATTTTCAAAAGACCCTATAGTGTCACGAGTAGGCTCGATTGCCAGAAGTCTGAACTTGCAAACAATGATTAAGGAATACTTAACTTTGTTTATTTAGAATTCAGGCTTGAAAATTTCATAATTACTTATTAATTCATTATTGAAACTATACATTTTCAACGTTTTTGGGTTGCATCTTAATGGAAAATCCAAATGTTCAATTATCCATTGCCAACTGTTATAAGTTTTACTCATAATTGCTCATCGAAAGCATAAAAATTTTGGTACATTCAATAAATGTAGCATGCAAAACAAGTATTACAAAAGAAATAAAAGCCAAACAGTGGGGTTTAAAAATAAAGTAAGTGACCTGATTGACCCAGGATTTATCATATCTAGGTTATGAGCCGTTAGATCAAAAACATACCAAAAACCCAACTGAACCAAAGCTATCCCTATCTAGTTAATTATTTTTTAGAATTCTACAAATTATTTTCCACCCCAAACTACTCTAATTGTCACACATACATGGCATTCTCATAGGCATACTTTATATAACATAAATCTCATCATAACATAATAGATCAATCATTTACTTTATTCTTCAAAGAGGGAATTTAAACATCCTAAATTAGTCTCAAATTAAAATTTGCACTCAAACCCCAAAAATTATCCACTAGCTCCACTCTATTTCCCTCTTATAAATTTCAACCATTATCTTATAAATTAAGTACTCTTTAGCTCCATTGTAGAAAGAGAAATTCAAAGTTACTCACCAGTTTTGTCAACAAAAAAGGAATGTATAACAAAATTATATAACTTAGGTCCTTATGTGTACATATTTAACCCTTTAAAACTTACTTGCAATTACCCATATGCCATTAGAGATAGTAATCCAACAATTAAAATTCTAGAGAGCCTTAAAATTAATTATCTACTTACCTTAACTGGAGAATTGCAACCACTGCTAAACTTTTTATTTCCCTTTTGAGCTTCCTTGTTCTTTAACTAAATCATAAAAATCCATATGGGTTATCATTCCTGAGTTGACCTGCCAAATGCTTATACCAAATTTATAACACAAGAAAGCAGATAAATGGCAAACTCTTTCCATGACTACTAACACTATAAGATAAAGACTCATTAGGGATCACAATTTAGAGATGGGTTAAATTTTTGGTCCTTAAAAATATATTAATAAGGACTAGATTTTTACCCGATCGCATGTTCTTAATTTAGTCTTAATTAACAATGAGGAGATTAAATCTCATCCTAAATAGGAGCCACATTCAATCCTTAAAACTACAAAATGGGCGGGACAAACCTGTACAATTCCTAAAGATAAAAAAATACACTTATTAAAAGATAATTCTCTTTTTTGCTCTCTCTCTCTCTCTCTCTCTCTCTCTCTCTCTCTCTTTCTTTAGTATATTTTGTTTCTTATCAAAAATGACTTGACCTAGCCCCAACTCAAGTGGCTTTTTCCATTTTGCACCCCTTCCCAACTTGACTACTTTATTGATCGACGATACGGTAGAAGGATCTGATGGTAACTATGGTAGAAAATGTGAATATGTGGTCCAGCATCATTATGTTTCTGGTACTTTTCGAAGCGATGCAAATCATATATATATATATATCTCTTTTTGAAAATCTTTTGTTGTGTTAAACCTTTTATTTGTTGAATCGCCTACTGTAGTTGAATGGTCATACTCAAATACAACTTTTAATTATGCTAATAGAGATGCATAAATAGGTATAGGGCAACTACTCTCACTCTTTTTCAACTAATCTAATGCATCATTAACAATGATATAATACAGAATGAAGGGTTTTTGGCTTATGGTTCATTTTATATTCATCTATAGTTTCTTATTCTTCACAACCACTGATATGCTCATATTCTTATTGAAATGGTATGACAAATTCCTATAATTTAAATCCCAATAACTCTTTCTTAGTAGAGAAAGCTATACAGGTGCGGGGAAATGGTTTTCAAATTTCAATTTTTTTATTTTTTGCAATTCTTAATTTCATTTATTTATCCTCTTCTTAACTACTTAGGTTATTATTTTTATAAATTTCCTCATGTTTGAGAGTATCAATGTATAGGGCATTAAATACCATAACAGGCTGAGGTTTTACGGGGTAATAATGCACCTTCATGTGGTTTCAAGTTCAATATCAAAGGAGTTGCTATAAGAATGCCTCCCATTATCAATGTTTAGTATCATAAAGTATTTAGATTATTTTTTTCATTTTTCCTCACATATTGTGCTTGCTATGTATGTAATTTTGCCATCGTTTAGCCTTTTTATCCTTTAGTTTTGATTTGTTTTCCCTAGATTGGGAACCCATTCCTTAGACTAGATAGGGATATTTTAGCAACATACAAATTCTTTTGGTCTCGTGGAATGATTTCTTATGAGGTCGATCTCAAGATCGTGAATGATTGTGAATTTGATGACTACACCTTTGTAAATCCTCATAATGTATCAAATTCATGTAATGAAGCCATTTTTAAAGCAAATAGCATAGTTGAAGATTACATAAGCAATTATGATTTGATTCTAGATGTTTGCTATCCCTCTATAGTTCAACAAGAACTGCAACTGAAGAAAGTGGCATGCTTTCTTTTACTTTTTACTTGTTAGCATTATTCAAATCATTATAAAAGTTAATCACTAATGGATCCATCCACTATTCACTTCAAAAATTCTACAAGTTACCAAGTTAATTCTTAGGGTTGATGTGTATATGATCCTTGAAAAAGCTTTCTATTTTAATCTTCCAAGGGTCCAAAAGGCTCTTCATGCCAATTAAACTAATTTACCATATAGATGGTCAATGTGTAGTGGGTAAGAGAAACTTACAATGTTGCCTCAAACAACTAGTGAATAAATCATTATTTTACCTCTGTTAGTGTTCTTATATATGACTCCTTATTTGTGTTTTACAAGCCATCATTAGTTGTGTAACTTGGTTTTTCGAATAGTGTTTTAGACTCCAGTGATACTAATGGTAATATTGACATCCTCTTTATTCTCAAAAATATTATAAACAATCGGATTCCAACTTAGGCATTCAAGTAAGTTCAATATCCTATAAATGGATATTTTTAATAGCTTGTTAGGAACATGATTATTATTTATAACACCATTAATGAATAAATCAAATGCAGTAGCAATCAAGATTCATTTCTTGGCTACTACCGCTACTGTACAATCATTATTGCCTCTTTAATCTACATATTAGTAACTATCAATTTGAGATTTGCTTTTTAATAATCAATTTTGATTTTTAGATTCACAATTCAATAACATCTTTTTATAATCCATGCTATTAATTTGGGAATTAAATTTAGATGCAGAAGTAGTATGATGTGCGAAACTTGATAATTTATAGCCTCAAACTTGATGATTTCTTGGAAGTATGTAGCATGCTAGCTAAATAGTACAACATGTAGCCTTAAGCTTGATAATTTATAGGAAGCAATCAAGTTATGCTCAAAGATGAGTTGCTAAAAAATGAGAACCAATATGTTTGTAAAAAGAAAAGTAGATCTTATGGAACTTCAATTGTCAAGACCTTTTCTTGTGATGACATATAGATTGACACTATAATGTAAAGCACAAAGAATTAAGCATTCTTGATGCATGGATATATGAAATTTCCAAGAGGTAGAATATCTGAAGTTACTTTAGAGATCTATATTGAGGTCTCAAAAAGTGTTTCTTAGACTGATAATTTCAAAAACCTATTTAATGTTTGCGGTTAGAGAGACATTGGATTTGGTTCTTTCTATTGCTTATGTTATTACTTTGATCATCTATTATTAATACAACTCAACATGTTGTATATTGTCAGAAAAGTGCTACTATAATTTAACGAATATCTGTACTCCCATTCAAATGATGATGTTGTGAAATTAGGGGTGATGGTTTAATAAATGCAGTGGTTGTTCGAAATTGCTATAAAGACTCTAAATTATGGGCCTCTTCTATGATAGGAGTAAAGATATTCATTAAATTACAGTATCACCTTTCTAAACTATGGGCCTTCTTTCTTGTCTGGTAGCAAAATATCATCTTATATTCTAAAATTTTGATCTTTAATAGGTACTAGATACTGAGTTCAATAATACAAAAGCTTTATTTAGGAGAACATAATCACATATGTAAAATGCAGATTTGGCCTCAACTAAACTAGACATTAAGAAAGGTTTTATGGTTGATCCTAACAACAGGTAGACTATCGAATAACATAGGGTTATATATTCTTAAAGGCACTGCATCATCATTCACTAACATAGTTTTTTAGGGCTTGGTGATTCTATTTAAGCTCAATGTCTGGTTCTATCATTATTTTACAATATCCATGTAAGCTACCGCTAATAAAATAAGTTCTGTTATCTATAATTAATGTGTGCTAAACTGCAAGCATACGATGTACCAATTACAGTACTTAAGATATCGATCCCATGAGAACTAAAGATTATTTATTATGCACTACTACTACTCGATTTAATCTTGTTTACAACTATCAATTTCAGACTAAGTTAATAAATATAAAGCTAAAGTTAAATTATTAATTAAAACTAGTTAATGATAATCAAAGAAGAAAACTTATATGTTAATAAAGGATTAATGATCATGAAACTTGATTCCATTCTTTTAGTCTTATAATAGTCCTTTAAGCAAGCCAAATTGGAATAATGTTCTAACCCACTCTCTCGATATGAATTACAGTGCCTAAAACATGTAATTTGCAATACTAATCCATTAATTCTCATTAATGAACCAGTCTATTACAATTACATATTCTAAGAGTAATTTTTAATCTATAGCAATTATCTTAACATACCGATCTCTCAAGTAATGCTTTAATAATGAATTCCTATTAGTTATAAGAAAAAAAGTATATCTCTCAACTACACTTTAACTTATAAAGATAATTTAGTTGTACTAATAAAGAATTTTTCCTTGGAAGACTACTAACATTAATAGAAAATAAAAAATTAATAACATTGTTTAAGTTCCCTAAAATAACATTCATTTAATTACAAAGAAGAAAGAAATAGATGAAAGAGAGTGAAAAGAAATTCCTCAACCCTTTCCAATCCTTCTAAGAGATTATCCTTCTTCTTATGTATTCTTCTTCAAAAAATAAAATAAATTGTACTTAAGTTTACAAGTATATGAAATTAAAAACTATTCTTCTCTAAAAAATAAGTTTCTCCCTCTCAATGTTTAACCAAATTCTTCTTAAATAAGATTTCAAGGTTGATGTCTCTTCAAGTGCCTCTACAGGAGAATGTAATCCTTGATGAAAGTGCATGGGAATCAAGGCATCATTTCGAAATAACTGCCCCAATGGCTAGCTCTGTCATGCCCACAACCTCTGTCATGCTCGTAACAGCACACGGAGCTTCAGCCTCTACTTCCTTTCTTTATCAAGCTCGCGACACCTCCCACGCTCATGATAGTTGACCTTCTTGAAGACTCATTTCTATCCATTCTTCAATTTTCTCCATTTTTACCTATTAAACACACAAAACACATAAAAGCAAATAAAATTCACATAGAAACTTAACTACAAACCATAAAACTTAAACTAAAAATATTCAATAAACACACTAAAACTACACAGATCAATTCCCCACACTTGAATCTTTGTTTATCCCTAAGCAAAACTCAAAATGCAAGAGCACAACCTAAAACATAAAAACATATGGCAACATTTAACAACATTTACTTAATCATAGAGCTTGCATGCATATTTGACAAAAATTTGGAAACACACAAATCAACCTTCATCCCTCAATGCTTCAATCTAAGTTTGTAAATTTTCAAGCAATACCATTTTCTATTCAACCTTAACAAACATGTACATTTGGAGAATTAGGAAATGGTAAAACATAAGAATATAAATTCTTAAGAAATCGAATGTCTTAACACATGTTTAGACTATCTCATGCAAAACAGTATCCAAGGTACCCCTTACTTAAGCACTTTATTCTTACCTCACTCTAAGGTTTATAGGTTAGTGTTTCTCACTTTCCTTCAATATGCCATTGCATATCATAAGTTTGTAAATGAGTAAATATCTCCAATACTAGCACAAGTCAAATACATAAAATCAAAGGATCTTATATAAGGCTGTAACTTGGCTTGGGTTAAGGTAGGATACATTTGGTTAAGTGACTCACATGCATAGAGAAAAAGCAATCACCATATCAATAAAGACTTAGAAACAAGGCATAGCATGATCATATACAATCTTTCTACTTAAACTCCCTTATAGATATCCACATTTCTCACTAGTTCCCTTTTTACATATTTTATTTCTTTTCTTTTCTTTTCTTTTTCTTTTTCTTTTCTTTTTCCTCATAGACATAATTCAGTAGCGACTAGCTTTTCTAGTATTGGACTTATGATAAGGATAGAGTTAAAATAACTTCATGCTTATGCTAAATAGAATATGTCTCCAATGACATAGCAATCATATTCCCCTTCACAAAAGAAGGTACCTAAATAAAGGTTTGATGTTCAAAGAAAATGTCTTTAGGCTAGTTATGTGTCTATCAACAAAAACTGGTTAAAGCTCAAAATTGGCTACCTAAAGTCATAAAGTTTAGTTTTTTAAAGTAAGTCAAAGTTGGTTATTCTAGGTGCCCTTATCACTTTCCATGCATAACTCCTACTAAATGTTGTCTCCACATTTACCAAAAACAAGTTCTAGAGGATATGACATACCAAGGCTCTCATATAAAGAAAAATATCAATGCAAAAAGGCTTCAGAAGCTCACTTAGCTATAGGTTAAGTTACCCCCAAAAAATGATTTACCAAGATAATCTTATTTACATGTGAAAAGATAAACAACTTAAAAAGAACCTATACTAAAGTGCTTTACCAAGTCATAACCCTCACTATGCACATAAAATATCAAAGATAAATAAAAACAATATTCCTCAAAAATTTTGTTAACTGGATCAAGAATCAAAAAATTTCACGTTAATTCATTTAACTCATGTATAAGCTCCCAAATATGCATCAAATATACAAGCTTCAAAACTAAGCAAACTCAAAACAACCTAAACATATTAACAAAACATAAACATACACAGCTCCCCACACTTAAAAGACATAATACCCCCATTGTACAAGAAAAGCATAAATCATAACAAACATCCACATAAACAAAATACAAAAAAAAATAAACAAACAAAATAAAAAAAGTAAAGAGAGAAAACTGCCCTTATTATGCTCCACTTGGAGAACAGGGCGGTAAAGGACTGAACTCCACTTGTTGTTGCTTGAAAAATGATAATAATTTTTGGGTTAAACTCTTTTGGCTTCTATGCACCATCTTCAAATCTTTCTTAATGGAATCCATTTTAATGACAAATTCTAGTTGGATTCCTGCATGGCATCCAACCTCTCGATGACTTGACCCTATCTAGTTGAACTTCCTCCTTCATCATCTACCTCCAAGTCAACAAGTTCCTCATCATTGTCACTACTCATACTAGATTCCTCAGCAGTAGTCACTATATACTTGCCTTTATCCTTACCTATTTTTCTATCATGCTCATTGACCATAGTCTAGCAAGTGTACTAGATCGGCTAGTAATATAGGGAAATATAATTATGACCCAAAATATCGAACCCAAGGGAAACTTGTGTTTATGTGAGTGATTTTAATTTTAAAACACATTTTTTGTTGAAGAGGAAAGAATAAAAATCCCAAAATGGTGATGGTTTAAGTTAAAAACTAAAAACAGAATTTTAAAACAAAAAATAAAATAAAACAGTTAAAAGAGTTGAAATAATTGAACATAAAACAAAAGCAAGCAATTAATTAATGTAAAAAACAATATTAAAAACAACTTTCACTAAAGGAATATCCTCCTTAACCAATATTATTATGACTTAATCAAAAGAGAAACATAAGTGATTATGAAGAATTCAGATTAATATACCCGGATAACTTTACTCAAGATTATCATTCCAAGCATTAAAATTCTCTTATTCATAACAATCCAACACTTACCATAAAGATCTGAATTAATCCTCCTAGATGTCTATTAAATCCTTTCTCAAGTAATTCAACTTTCACCTATTCTTAGTTACTCCCTTCTTAATCTTCACTTACTTTAATTAATACAAAACTATATCTTATTCAGATTATAATCATGCATTAACCTAAATAAATTTACCTAAGAACATGCATATCAATGATCCAACCAAAAACCAATTACTAACTAGTGTTTAATCAAGTTAACAACCAATTTTTAGTTAAATAAAGATAAGACTGTGTTCGAGAACTAAGAAATAATCAAACTTGCATTAAAATTAAGCACAAGCTTAAGTCATAATCAATAAAAGTTAAGGATTCAAGTCTCCTTTAGTAAAAGTTAAAGAAAACTACTCACTAGACATGTTTAAAATTAAAACAAAGCTTTTAAAGAAAACAATAAAATAACAAAGAAGAAAACTATGTAAAAACTAAAACTAATGAACTATTGAAAACTAATGTTGATGATTGATTGATGATTGATTCCTCCTTTTTTTTTATGCTTCAGACTTCTTTTTATAGGCAAAAATAGTGGTAGAATCATTCTAAACCTCCAGAACTAAAGTAGGAAGAAAACTCTTCTTAATCGGGAAGTCTGGAAAATCCTTTGCTGCATGGGAATGAAAACACACGGCCACTTGAATTCCTTCTTCACTGGATGCACTGCCATGTACCTTCTCTTAATGAAGTACACGGCCACTTGATTTCCTTTGAGATGATTCACACGGCCACTTGAACTTCTTCCAGCAAAATTGATACACGGCCACTTATTTTTCCAACCTATGCATCACAAAGCCAAGCAAGGAAAACCTAGCAAGATGCATGGCCACTTAAGTTTTCAAGCAATGAAATACATGGCCACTCATGAGTCTACTAGACTTCATGCCTATTTTCTTGCATGAATTTCCTAAATTCACAGTTTTTGCCCAAATCTTTCTGTCTTTTTGCAATTAAACCCTTTTCTTAGTAAAATATACCTGAAAAGCACCAAAACTTTAAATTAACTTTTAAAACATACAAATCAATATTTTAACTCTAATTTAACCAAAATTAAACAAAATTAACTAAATAAAAATACTTAAAACATACTAAAAAATATATATAATTTACAGTTATCAAATACCCCACACTTAAACCTTGCTTGCCCTTAAGCAAATTAGAACAATCCAACTCTCAAAACAATCAAACTTTGAATAAATAATTATGAATTTACAACCAAGCTTAGCATTTTAACAAAAGCACTTAATATATTCTCTAAATAGAATAACTTCAACCAAGATAATATAAGTTAATTTCCTTAAGTGTGTCCAAGACCAAATCATTTTTAACCATTTTTTAAATGAAAACATCAACACAACTATATAATGAAGTATAGAATATATGAATGCATATACATACAATCGGTTTTGCGCTTGAAACTCTAGATACATCATAAGCCTTTCCTTTAGCACTAGAACCCGAAGGTCATCTCCGCTAAACAACTCAAAACAAACTTAAAATCACATAGGTCTTTCAAAGGTTGTAATAGGGCTAAAGATATGGTTATCAAAGAATGGACATAAGATAATCAAAATGAATAGCCACTCTAAGACAAAATAGACTACTAATCCCATTAACTTGATCAATGCATAATTTAAACAAACTTGCTTAGCTTCCTTAACAAAAAACTATTTTGAGAGAAAATATACCCAAATCATACCCCTTTTTAAGAAGTCACCCAAAATATTTCCTTCCTTGTACTACCCCACACTTATATTTTTCATAAATTCTAGCTTTCTTTTCCTCAATATTTCAACTAATTTTTTTTTTAACACATAATGCTAGCATTTACAAGATACTTGAAAAATAATAAGGTAGATACAAGGAAATTTTTCTCCTATTGACTTCATCAATAACTCATGCCAAAATTTTCTTACTACACCTAATAAGACATTAACTTCACATAAATCCATTTAATCCTAAAGTGGCCAATTCTATATGATGATATAAAGGCTTTTTAGGTTATATGGTAAAATATTGAATGTAACAAGAAAAATCATTGATGGTACGCATTAAGCATACCCTTTTAGGCTCAAATTGGCTTTCAAAGGATAAAATTTCACAAGGGTAGGAAACATGTCTTTTTAGAAAGCTTAACAAGAAAAATTATTGCTTAGATCATTTTCTAAGTTGTCTGAGTTGTTTATATGCTTCGAAGGGTGATAAGGAAGGTTTTAATGCTCTAAATTTCCTTACTTCACTACTTTATTGCATTTTTTTCTTTAAGTTCAAAACTGGTCTAAGTGCTTTCAAGAATTTGGAAACTAACAAATATTTATCAAGTTGAAGATTAAACTATCTAAAGATACATTTAAACAACATATTGGTTCTATTGCCAAGCAAAGGTTCTACACATGCACATTCTAATTCAAGTTCAACTTGTTCATAGTTTTGAAGTAAACTAGGGTAAACTCAGTTCTCATGCAAACTAGATGAAAAAGTGAACTACATAGGTTTTTAATAGGTTTTACAGACTTAATAAAGCAAAAGAAACATAAACAAAACAAAACAAAACACAAAACATAAAACTAATTTACAGACTTAATAAAGCAAAAGAAACATAAACAAAACAAAATAAAACAAAACAAAACATAAAACATAAAACTAATTCATAAATAAAGAAGGTTAAAGGTCAATCTCCCTGAAAGTTGTTCTACCCCCTCCTCAAAATTTTGATGTCCATAGCAAATGAAGACAATCTATGCTAAAGGAAGTGGAGGCAGTGGTGGATTTCACTCCCAATACTACTTCACAAAAGTATCCATTGTGTTCTTGATGTTCAAAATAGTGTCTTGTAAAGCAATCAAGCGGATCTATTGTATATCCATTCGCTGAATTAATTGATTAAAGGGGACTTCCCATTCTGGTGTTGCTGGCTCATTGATAGGTTGATTTTTAGCTGGTGTAGCGGCCTCTTCATTCGGTTCATCTTGTTACTCCTCAATCCAAATATTGTTTTCTCTCAAACATTCCTCACGTGTCGCCCAATGGCCACGTAGCCTATAAATCAGAATTTTCATTATTTTGAGCATCTTGTTATCAATGCATGGTAGATCTCCTGCAAGTGGATCTCCAATGGCGCAGTGTCCAACTGCATCAGCCAAAATCGTAGCGATCCAACCAATGGAGATTCTATTTACGTTATCCGGCATTTTTTGTAGTTCCTTAATCCTATTAGCTATAATCAATGCTTTATTGATGAAAATGCCATCTACCATACATCGAAGGACCATGGCTTAAGAAACACTGACAGCACTAGCATTCTTCAGATTGTTGTAAACACTTTTTGTCAAAAATTGATGGATTATCATTAACACGTGATCCCTTAAAGCATGTACCTTACATTGACCTCCACTCCATGGCTCATCTTGCTTAGGATCTTGAATTCTCTCTTGATTGTCCATAGTGCATACATCGGCCAATTCTACAGGGGCATTCGGAATAAATCCTAAAATTTTTAAGATTTGCTTAAAAGTCAATGAGTATCCCATCTTGCCCAACTTAAATCCCACAGTACTGGCATCACCATCTCCCTTAAAATAGCATTCAAACAAGTAGAGGGAGTCCCGTGCCATATTAGGATACACCTTAGGTTTTTTATCTGTGAATTGAATCCATCCAATGCGTTGAAGCAATAGGAGCACCTCATCCCATAAGTTTCCAACTGGAATGTTGAGGAATTACTGACTCAAATAAGCAGGGTGGACATATGTGCATGCAATGAAGTAATCAAACTCATCCACCTTAGTGCGGTCCACATATGACGGAATATGGATGCTGGAGGAGCTGACAACATCAGGATACTTGGTCTGTTTAAGTGCCATTGAAAATTAAAAAAAAATAATGTGAGTGTAATATGACATATCATGGACTAAAATACACCATTGTGCAAGAAAACTAATTGGAGATAACAATGTAAGCACAAAAATATGAGGGAGGAAAGAGGTAATTGAAAATGGAAAGCATATGATTTTAAACAATAAAGCATGTAGGTCAATTTATCAAAAGGAGTGTATAATGTATAAGTCAAAATAGAGCCCAACATGTGTTGATAAAGCACATAAATAAGCATGCAAAGGTATGGGAGAGGTGATGAATCATAAATAATGAATAAAGAGATGTCAACCAAAGAGTCAGAAATAATTCAAATTAAAGAAAAACTCATTGGGACATTTCATCGAACATGTTATGTGCACATGTTTGAGCATCAAATTGAAGTGCATAATAAAGTGCATTCTCTACCAAATTGAATCTTAAACATCTATTACTTGCATATTTGGTCCACAACAAATCACATATGCAAAAGAAACTAGCATGAAGTATAGATCTTATTAGAAACATGATCTAAAAATGTAAGTGCATAGGCTAAAATCTCAACAAATCATGGCATGTAATGGTATTAACAAAATTAAAGAGATTATAAGAGAATGTACTTACTTGAAAGTGAAAAACCCAATAAATTTTGTAGCACAATATGTGAGTGAAGTGTGTGAATATGGATGCCCTAAGAATACGAAGAAAAGATGGAAAATAGAAGAAAGATGGAGAGAGGAGAGAGAAATATGCAAGGAGAGAGAGAGTGGTGGTCGGAGATGGTGGTGGGTGGTGGTGCGTGGCAGTAAAGGAGTTTGTGGGTGAGGGAGACGTGGGAGTGTGAGAAGGCAAGGGAAAATAAAGATGGGAAGGAAGAAAGAAAAGAAAAGAACGTGGAATTTTAAAGACAATTGAGCAGTGGCTGCACACACGCCCACGCATGGGCACAAGCGCACCCACACATGAGCGCGGCTTGGGGAAAATGATAGGAAACACGGCAGCATGGTGGCAAAGGAAAAACATATATGGGCATGCAAAGAATTGTGGGCGAGACAATGGCTCTTCACGCGGCCACGCATTTTTTGGGCGAGGGCTTCGCACGATCGCGGGTTGCCTTGCTGCTAGGCAGAGCCTTCAAGCATGGGCGCGCAACAAAAGGTGAGAATCTATACGTGGGCACGGGTTGCCTGGAGAGAAACTACACTACAAATTTTTTGGGTCGATTTTATACTGAAATTCATTTTAAAAAAATCTTGTATCAAACTTAGTATTTTCCCTTTAAATCATTATTGCTTTTTTTTTTAATTGGAAATTCATTTATTTAAAAACCCATTAATTTGAGATGAATTTCAAAAACCTTGTAAACCAACCTTAACTTTAATTCATGAATCGAAACATAACAAAAACACACGAAAACACACAAAAGTTAAAAATAAACTGTAAAATGAACAGAGGGGGAAGAGTAAAGTTCTGAGTTTAGAGTCTTCAGCTAGACTATCCAAACCATATTTTAGTGATCTTGAAGAATCACGGTTGCCTCAACAACCTTTTGTTGTCCCATTTGATTAGGTTTGAGTTTGTGATCGTTTACCTTAAACTCATGACCATCTCTTGGATTTTTGATCGTCACCACTCCGAAATTATTGCATGTCACTACTTGATAAGGGCCGAGCCACTTATATTTTAGCTTTCCTAGAAACAAATGAAGTCGGCTGTTATGTAAAAGCACTAGCATGCCAGGATCAAAATCTATTACCCTTAAATATTTATCATGCCACCGTTTGGTCTTTTCCTTTTATAGTGTGGCATTGTCATACGACCATTGTCGGATTTCATCAAGTTCATTGAGCTGCAATTTTCTCTTTTCTCCTGCATTTCTCAAATCAAAGTTAAGAAATTTTGTAGCCTAATAAGTTTTATGCTCTAATTCTACTGAAATATGACATGCTTTTCAAAAAATAATCCTATAAGGAGACATGCCTATAGAGGTCTTAAATGCAGTTCTATAAGCCCATAGAGCCTCATCTAATTTCTCAGACCAATCCTTCCTAGAATTACTAACTATTTTTTCTAGAATGGATTTCAGCTCCCTATTAGACACCTCTACTTGCCCATTTGCTTAAGGATGGTATGGGATAGTGTTTTTTGTGTTTGACATCGAATTTCCTAAGCAAGGTTTTAAATTGATGGTTGACAAAGTGTTTGCCACCATCACTTATTGTAGCTCTTGGTGCTCCAAACCTAGTGAACATATTCTTTCTAATAAATTCAAGCACTATTCGGGCATCACAAGTTCTAGTGACTATGGATTCAACCCATTTATTCACGTAGTCCACAGCTACTAAGATATATTTAAAATCGGAAGAATTAGGAAATTGTCCCATAAAATATTCCCCAAACATCAAAAATTTCTGCTTCAAGCACATTATTCATAGGCATTTCATCCCTTTTAGAAATATTCCTAACCCGTTGACATCTATCACATATTTCAATGAAAGATTTAACATCCTAAAATAAAATTTGCCAGAAAAAACCTAATTGGAGGACCTTTTGTACCGTTCGATTAGGTCCATGATGACCTCCAACTTTGCCTCCATGGCACTGTTGGATGATAGCTTCTTATTTTGAATTCGGTACACATCGTCTTAGCACTTGATCCGAGCATATTTTAATGACGTATGGATCATCCCAAAGGTAGTGCTTGGCATCCGCTTGAAGCTTTTTCCTTTGTTTCCAAGTAAACTCCTTAGGAAGATATCCACCAGCAAGAAAATTAGCTATATTAGCATACCATGTAATTGAATTTTCGTAAGTATAAAAAGCACAAATATGTTCATCAGGAAATAGGTCAGAAATTTCTCCCTTTTCAATGCTAGCATGATCCAATCTAGATAAATGGTCAGCTACAAAATTCTCAGCTCCTTTCTTATCCTTAATCTCAACATCAAATTCTTGGAGTAGTAAAACCCATCGGATAAGCCTTGGTTTAGAATCCTTTTTCGTAAAAAGGTGCCTCAATGCCACATGATCCGACCATACCATCACTTTGGACCCTAGGAGATAAGATCTGAACTTTTTAAAGGAAAACACTATCACCAAGAGTTCTTTCTCTATGGTTGTGTAATTGACTTGGGCTCCGGTGAGTGTATGGCTTGCATAGTAGATGGTATAGAAAATTTTCTACTTTCGTTGTCCTAAAACTACTCCAACTGCATAATCAATTACATCACACATAATTTCAAATGGTAAGCTCTGATCGAGTGATGCTATGATCGGTGCACTTACCAACTTTTTCTTTAATAGATTAAAGCCTGCAAATAGTTAGAATCAAAGTTAAATGTAGCATCTTTAAGAAATAAATTAGAAAATGGCTTGGCTATTTTAGAAAAATCCTTAATAAACTGACGATAAAACCCAACATGACCAAGGAAACTTCTAATACCCTTAATACTAGTCGATGGGGGTAATTTTTCTATTACATCTACTTTATCCTTATAGACTTCAATGCCTTTTTCAGAAATTTTATGCCCTAGGACAATTCCTTCTCTAACCATAAAATGATATTTTTTCCAATTTAGAACAAGTTAGTCTCTTGACACCTTTTTAAGACCAATGCAAGATTTTTTAAGCAAGACTCAAAATCATGACCATAAATTGTGAAATCATCCATAAAAACTTTCATAAATTTTTTAATAAAATAATGAAATATGGCCATCATGCATCGTTGAAATATGGCAGGTGCATTACAAAGACTAAAAGACATTCTCCTATATGCAAATGTTCCATAGGGACATGTAAATGTGGTCTTTTCTTGGTCTTTTGGGGCTATAGGTATTTGCATATACCCCAAATAACCATTTAAGAAACAGTAAAATCTATTTTCTGCCAGTCTTTCTAACATTTGGTCTATATAGGGCAATGGAAATGGTCTTTCCTAGTGGCATTATTTAATCTCCTATAGTCAATGCATACTCTCCATCTCGTTACCATGCATGTAGGAATTAATTCATTATTCCCATTGATTATCACAGTCATACCTTTCTTTTTAGGCTCACATTCAACAGGACTCACCCAATTACTATCAGAAACAGGATAGATTATACCTACATCAAGTAATTTCAATATTTCCTTTTTCACTACTTCTTGCATAGTTGGGTTGAGCCTTCGTTGGGGTTGCACCATCGGTTTGAAATTATCTTCTATGGGTATCCGATGTGTACAATAGCTGGGGCTAATCCCTTTCAAGTTGAATGTTGCCCAACCAATTGCTCCTTTATTCTTCTTGAGGACCTCAATAAGCATTTCTTCTTCCAAACCTTTCAATAAAGATGAAATAATTACTGGTTCAGCATTATCTTTTAAAAATACATATTTCAAATGAGATGGAAGTGTTTTAAGTTTAGAATCTCCCTTAGGAGGGGATGGTTCATCCTCCATTTTTTCACTTCCACCGTGTTCTTTTTCCAATTATGCATCAACTTTTTTTCCTATGCTTCCAATTCCTCTATTTCCTTGGGATGCATCAAACATTCTTGAAGCTCATCATTGAGAATGATCTCCTCTTACTTTGTGTTGACACATTCTTGAACATCATCCATAAAGTAAACGGACTCTTCAAAGTTATAAGAAGGATGCTTTAAAACCTTATTTACATTGAAGACCATTTCTTCCTCGTTGAACCTCAAGGTGACCGTTTGCATATGGACATCGATTAGAGCTCTTGTTGTGTTCAAGAAGGGTTTTCCCACTATCAATGGCACCTTTCTATCCTCTTCAATATCCATTACAACAAAATCCACCAGAAAGATGAAGTTTCCTACTTTCACCAATAAGTCCTCAATAATACCCTTTGATTTCTTTACTGATCTATCCGCCAATTAAAATGTCATTCAGGTATCCTTTAGATCTCCTAAGTTTAATTTCCTATAAATTGAATAAGGCATCAAGTTAATACTAGCACCTAAATCACATAAAGCATGTCCAACAAAATTCCCTACTAATTCATAAGGTAATGTAAAACTACCAGGATTTTCTAATTTTTTAGGAATGTTGTTAGTCAATATAGCACTACAATTACCAAATAATTGAACCGTTCCTATACCTTCTAGCTTTTTCTTATTAGTGCAAAGTTCCTTCATAAATTTAGCATATTTAGGCATGTGTAATAAAGCTTCAGCAAATGGTAAATTTATGTGTAGCTTCATAAACATGTATAAAAATCTACTAAATTGTTCATTATGCTTTTCTTTTCTAGCTAGAATAGGAAAAGGTAATTGAGATTCATCAAGCACAATAGAAACAAGTTTTTCTTTACCTTTACCCTTCTAAACCGTAGGAGGCACTTTCAAACCATTCACTTCTTCTACCATACCTTCACCATTCTTCATTCCTGGTGTTATTATATAAGCATCAACTTCATTAGATAATATGGAAATATTCTTAACTTTAAGCTCATTTATTTCTCTTAAATGTTATTTTCTCATTAATTCCATTTGAGATTTTAACATAGCTACTTCATCTATATTATGAACTCCCTATTTTTTTTGTGCTACTCTAGATGTTGCCCATTAAGCATCATTGGTAGCCATCTCATCAAGAAGCAAGAATGCATCTTCCAAAATTTGGTTCATAAAGCTACCATTTAAGGCTTCATTTAACAAAGATCTTGTTGATTGATTGGCACTTGTATAAAAATGTGCATTAGTTGATAAACAGGAAACTTATGATGTGGATAGCTCTTTACAAGTCTCCTAAATCTTTCCCATGCTTCATAAAATGGCTTATCATAAAATTGCTGGAAATCATTGATTTGTTTTCTAATGAGTGCTGTCTTAGTGGGTGGGAAAATTTGCAAAGGAATTTTTCTTGCATTTGCTGCCAAGAATGGATGGATTGATTAGGTATCATTTATAGCTAATCCCTAGCTTTTCCTATGAGGGTGAATGGAAAAGTTTTAGCCAAATTGTATTAGTTGATACATTTGGAATTTGCACAGTGTCACTAACTTCTAAAAATATATCTAAGTGTTGTGCAGGATCCTCTAAGTCCGAGCCCAAAAATTTGTTTCTTTATACAATCATGATGGTAGCAGGTTTAATCTTAAAAGGCTACTGATGAGGAATTCTAATGGTTTTATGTTCTTCATTCCACCTAGGAATAGCATAATCCCTAATGGTCCTAAGTCTATATCCATTCCCGGGAGCTTGATGGGGTACATCTTGCTTTTCGATTCTAGGTAGTGGTGGATCATTCATAGGTTGTTAAATCACTGGGTCGTCCATATTGCCTCTTAATCTTCTATTCCTATGGAATGTCCTCTCAATTTCAGGGTCTATGGGTAGAATGGGGTTGTTTCTCACCATAAACCAATAACACCTGAAAAAGATTTAAAACAAAAATCAGAAAATAGATGAAGAAGGGAATAAGAACACATAAAAATCCACTTTAAAATCAAAATAAATAAACAAACGCCAATGTGTCCCCAGCAACGACGCCAAAAATTTGACTGAAGTCTAGCAAGTGTACTAGATTGGCTAGTAATATAGGGAAATATAATTATGACCCAAAATATCGAACCCAAGGGAAACTTATGTTTGTGTGAGTGATTTTAATTTTAAAACAGAATTTTTGTTGAAGAGGAAAGAAGGAAAATCCCAAAATTGTGATGGTTGAAGTTAAAAACTAAAAACAGAATTTTAAAACTAAAAATAAAATAAAACAGTTAAAAGAGTTGAAATAATAAAACATAAAACAAAAGCAAGCAATTAATTGAGGTAAAAAGAGAAACACAAGTGATTATGAAGAATTCAGATTAATAAACCCAGATAACTTTACTCAATATTATTATTCCAAGCATTAAAATTCTCTTATTCAGAACAATCCAACACTTAGCATAAAGATTTGAATTAATCCTCCTAGATGTCTATTAAATCCTTTCTCAAGTAATTCAACTTTCACCTATTCTTAGTTACTCCCTTCTTAATCTTCACTTACTTCAATTAACACAAAACTATATCTTATTCAGATTATAATCATGCATTAACCTAAATAAATTAACCTAAGAATATGCATATCAATAATCCAACCAAAAACCAATTACTAACCAATGCTTAATCAAGTTAACAACCAATTTTTAGTTAAATAAAGATAAAACTGTGTTCAAAAACTAAGAAATAATCAAACTTGCAATCAAATTAAGCACAAGCTTAAGTCATAATCAATAAAAGTTAAGGATTCAAGTATCCTTAGCAAAGGTTAAAGAAAACTACTCTCTAGACATGTTTAAAATTAAAACAATACTTTTAAAGAAAACAATAAAATAACAAAGATAGAAAACTACGTAAGAATTAAAACTAATGAACTATTGAAAACTAATGTTGATGATTGATTGATGATTGATTCCTCCTCTTTTTTTATGCTTCAAACTTCTTTTTATAGGAAAAATAGTGATAGAATCCTTCTAAACTTCCAGAACTAAAGTAGGAAGAAAACTCTTCATAATCGGGAAGTCTGGAAAATCCTTCGTTGCATGGGAATGAAAACACACGGCCACTTGAATTCCTTCTTACTTGGATGCACTATCATGTACCTTCTCTTAATGAAGTACTTGGCCAATTGATTTCCTTTGAGATATTCACATGGCCACTTGAACTTCTTCCAACAAAATTGATACACGGTCACTTATTTTTCCAACTTATGCATCACACGGCCAAGCAAGGAAAACCGTGCATGATGCACGACCACTTAAGTTTTCAAGCAATGAAATACACAACCACTCGTGAATCTACTGGACTTCACACCTATTTTCTTGCATGAATTTCCCAAATTCACAGTTTTTTCCCAAATATTCCTGTCTTTTTACAATTAAGCCCTTTTCTTAGCAAAATTTACCTGAAAAGCACCAAAACTTTAAATTAACTTCTAAAACATACAATCAATATTTTAACTCTAAATTAACCAAAATTAAACAAAATTAACTAAATAAAAGCACTTAAAAGATACTAAAAACTATATATAATTTACACTTATCACTCATCATGAGAAATAAACTTAGAAGGCCAACCTCCTCTTATTAATATGCTAGAATTTGGCAGGAACTTCACATCCAACAGGGCAACAATCTCACCCTTATCTAACTTAAAACCATGCAATTCTCATATAAAACCAAGTTCAATCCCCATCACCATATGTCCCATACCTATAGTCTTACTCTTAGCAATAGATGAATGAAACAACCCATCAAAAATGAAATCAATGGAACAAGGTGTTTTCTTGGAATGAACTAAGTTCAAAACAAAAAAGGTCTTTGGCTTGCACTTTATTACTCTTAACATAACCAAACAAAGCATGGAATATGAATTTGTCAAACAACAACAACACATCATCTTTAAATTGCCTATTGGTAGAGTTTTGTTATCAAACCTACTCAACCCTATGAATCTCTTCCAAAATTTAGAAGAATTGAAAGTTTGAGGCACAAAAGTCATACTATTTAAAGGAAACCCAAACCAATCATGCATTTTCTCAAAACCAAATACATTTTCAACACCCTTATACCTAAATTTGAATTTAATCTTGCTCTTATCAATATATTCCAAAGTAACAAAAAAACTATTTAGCCCAATCTCTCCTAACAAGCAACATCATGTGAGTAAACTCCCCCCACTACAAAAAAATGCATTTTATTGATGGATTTTATCGATGAAATTTAGCATTTTACTGATGAAAAATGACCTTACCAACTTTTTTGTTATTTTACTAACAAAATGAATCCATCCCTAAAATGTGCATAGGTACCAATTTACTGGCAAAAGATTTTGTCAGTAATATTATCGACAAATTTATTAATAAAATTCCATCTGTAGCTTTATTAAAAATTCATCAGATGTTTCATCGCGTTGACCATATACCAATGGATTTTATCATCGGTAAACTGTCGATAAATTTAATAAATAAAAATTTTAATTTATTTTAGTATTAACAGTGATGGATTATTTTCGTTGGTAATTTTTTCGATAAAAATATTTAGTATTAATATTAAATTTATTAATATATCTGCGACGGTCATCGGTAATATGTCAGTAAATTAAAATATTTCTATATAATTTCTTATAATTTTTTTGCTAATTTTCTGTTTACAAATCCTGCATTAAACACGATCAATACAAAAAGCCTAAAATCAATATAAAAGAAAACCTCAAATCTTTAATTAGAAAAATTAAACAATTAACTATATAACAAGAACATCTTATTATGCTTTATTAGTAAACCATGGGAAGCTTGGTTTATAAAACCAGTCATAAGTAATCAATATGATTCAAGAATTCAAGGTCTTACTCAAGATAGGCTTCAAAAGTTAATGAAAGTTGACTATTAAACATTTTGGAATCCCAATTCTTATAGATGTTAAAGCTAAGACAGCAAGTGCATGACTAAGCTCACATAGCTGCTCTTGTTTCTCCAATGTTTGTGCTCTAGTTAGTTCATGTGCTTCATGTGTGGCTTATGTAGTCATCTCTTTTAATGTCGCATCCTCTTCACTAACTTTAGATTCATTAATCCTAGCAAACTCTTCTTCCTCTTTCTCTTCCTCCTCCTACAAATTATCATTGTAAGATAAACTTAGTAACTCAAAAGGCAAGGCTCCTACTAAAAGGGAGAAATGTGCAGAGGTCACAACTCAATAATAAAGGTTTAGAATTGTTACATAGTTAAATTAAAATTTTTTTGACACACAAAAATCATGGCTCACACAACATTGAGCAACAGGTAGACCAGACTAATCTTGAAAACACATCATAAAGCAGTGATTAGATGAGGAAAAAGAAGCATCTAAATCTAATAGGTGAAAATAGCAATCTTGGATCTCAAACCTAGTTTTTTTCCCCACCAATATAAGTAAAAACTAGAGATCACAATCAAAATTAACCCAGGATTACTCATATCAAAAAGATTAAGGCACAAGCACATGAATAGAACAAATACAAATAGCAATAAGAATAGAAGCTTTACTTGCAACCTAATTGGTTTCACACCAAGTAAAATAAGACGTTCAAAAAGTGATTGTACTAGCCCAACTCAAGCTATTTTTTTGCACATGATGACTGGACCAAGCTGGCAATGGTCACCAATAAGGATAACCTAATAGAGAACTAGTCATTAGGGGAAAAAGTATAAGATGGCAACCAAACTTGCAAATTCAAGTTTGATCTCAAGTACCTGCTTCACCCCTAGAACCAAAGGAATAAGACACTCGATTTTGTTGCCTGAGTGGACTCATCAATCATTATCCAAAACATGGTAAGAGGTGTAAGCCCCTGAATACGCTCAAAGTAACTTAAAGAATTAAGAGAAAAGATTTTCAACTTGGCAAAACCTAAAATTTACCAGTCGAGGATCACCAGAACCCATTCAAGTATAACAAATGACATTTGCACTTTGAGAAATCTCCCTCTCCATTGCTCATTTCAAAGATTTGTATTTTTTCTCATCACTGCTGGATAGTTCTCCTGTTAGTTTAGAAAGATATAAGATGACATAAGGCAACTCATGAACATATATCAAAATTCACTTGCAGAAAACTTGAGTACAATTTCCACTATCAAAAAAAGCAAATATAAAACTATCATTTGCAACAAAAAGTTACAAATTTGAAGAAACCAAGGTGTGGAATTTCTATAATAAAGCACTTGCTCTAGAAACAAAACAAAGTTTCTACTCAAGCTTTTGATATGATGCCATATAAAAAGTGCAAAAGAAGTATTACAATCTCATTGCCTAAAATCATCATTGTAGACCATCTTGCATTTTCCATAAAACCAATATTAAGGAATCTATATTCCTGAAATCCATACAATAAAAATAGAGTACAAGTGAACTACTAATCATACAAGGAAAACTACCCAATTAAGAACTTCTAAATTATGAGAAAATGAATATCATAGTTGCACGAAACTAAATATTTCAATCACATAGCTAAAAAGAGGACACACATTGTTCATCTTCTTAGAGAGTATGCCCTAGAGCCCATGTAATGGGGATTTATTTCATATGTATGAACTCGTATTCTTAATAAAAGGCATCATTCACTTATTAATGCTATATTTAAATACACGAGTTTTTAAATCTTAAATTAATAAATGAAGTCCTAGATATTATAAACACATTACAAAGGCAATCATGAAAATGCTCATGATGTGAGATGTCAATTGCATGCAAATGTGATAATATCTAAATATCCCTAGTCATAGAATTAACAAGATAGGACATTGTTAATTCGAATAGACTAGCACATGTTATGCTTCTTGAATAGTTCAAGCAGTGGTTCTTATAACTGTGATTATAGAAGATGATCAAAGCTAACATGTGGATGCTTGTTAGAAGAATAAATTTATTGGAGACCTACAAAGAGAATCATAACATGGATATTAAATCTATAACAGTGAGGAATCTCTTCATAGCGGTTTTTCAAGTATCCTTGCACTTAAGATCACCAAGGTTATCTTAAATAGCAAGTGATATACTTTGACTCTATAACTGATTACTTCCAACTGGGGGTGAACATAGTTAGGAGGTTGGGTATATCATGACCTACTTGAAGATAGTTAATTGATTGACAAAGGATTCACCATTCCAGATTTATTAAGGGAAGTTATCTCGCATGATTCTATAATTGCCTTGTTCAGAGAATCTCTAGCAAGAGTAATATGCCAAGATGGATAGGGATCCGTGAAGGAAATTTTGGGAACCATGGTTAAATTAATAGAACATACATAATTAGATTTATATGAGTTGATAGAAATCCATACTCATAATCTAATTGAGATAAGAGTGGTGAAAGAAGTAATTGCACGATAACTGTTTCTATGGAAGGGTATAGTCAAACCACTTGACTTTCCTGACATTTGGGTAGTTATGATGCCTAGCTAGAGGCTGCTCATGATTTGTATAATAGTGTATCATAAATATCAATAGGGATTGATAAAATGATTTAAAGAAGTGTAAATCATGTGAGCTTTGAATAGAACTCATAATCACATATTATACTGTCAATATAGACAGGAACCCAATAGATCACACACATATAGAGTAAAGGATAAAATGGTAAAATGATAAGGATAATAATATTTGATATTATTATTGGAGAAGAGAAATGAATAAGAGAATAATTAATTAAAGAATTTAATTAATTATGATCAAGTATAATTGTTTGCAGAACTTTTTAGAAATATTCTATAAAATGGACCTAATTAAAATATTGTATTTCATAATTAATTATTATTGGACTATAAGTGTTATAGGTCTGATATAATAATTAATAGATCCATTGGAGGAATTAAAAGAGGCCCAGAGAATTGGTTTTGGCACAGAAACCCTCTAGAGGAAGGGTTACATGAGAAACCCATATAAATGGCCTTAGAGGCCTAATTCTTTGACTAAAACAAATTAAATATATTTCATAAGTATTATGGAGCCTACATATTTAATTTGGATGGATTTGGAATTCATTTGGGTGATTAAATCCAAGTGTATGTATGAAGGGCCTAGTTCATGGGTTTTGTGCATAGTCCTTTATGAAAGGACTTAAATTAGATTTAATTGAGCCCAAATAAATTATTAATAATTTTAGAAGCCCCTTTAATATTTCTCCAGTAATTTTAAAGAGCCCAATCCCAATGTGAAGTTGGATTTTTAATCTAATATAAAAATCCTAGCCGTTATGTGAACATTAAGAGAAAAGAAATTCTCTCTTTGAAAAACCCTAGCCGCCACTCCCTTGCTAGCATCAAAGGAATTCGTCCATCCCTTGTGTTCCATCATTCTTGGCTCATTCAATCCTTCTCTAGTGTGGATTACTAATTGGAGGTGTTCAATTTTGGACACTGTGGTTTGCGACAACCCGATGAGAACGAAAATCAACTATTTAACAAAAATCAAAGGTGATTTTTCTTATTCTCATTAATATTTATATTGTAAATTCATGGAAAAATCAGATCTATTGGTTAAAAATTTTAAATTTTGCTTATGTATGTGATGCATGTAACCGATAATTCCCAACATGGTATCAGAGCATCGGTTTTGCCATGAATCTACAATTCTATATTTTTTTGCAAAATTGTTTATATTTTTGAGTTATTTATTTCATGAACTTTAAAAAATCAGATTTGATTGTTCATGAATGAGAAATATTGATTTCTAGATGTATGTGATCAAATATATAAAATGAAAAATAAAAACAATTCTTTTGAGAAAAGATTCATTGTTTTTGGCATGTAGGGTTTTTATTTTTCAATAAAAGTTTTAGGGGCTGTTCTAAATTAAATTTTTATTGATCCACTCTAAAATTATTTTGATGATAATTTATGTGTTTAATATGTGATATTAAGCCATAGGATCAAAAAAATTAAAATCGAACAAGTTTTGCACGAAAACTAGTTTGGTCGAAAAGTTCGATAAATTGGTGTTCTTCGTGTGTTCTTGGTGTGTTCTTGGTGGGTTCTTGTTTAGAACAATTTTTAATCTTTTAAATCTGATATATCTGATATATTAATGTGTTTTTAATTAATTGTATTAATTAAAATGGGCCTTGAATTAATTGGATTAATTTTAATTCGTTAAAACCACTTAATAGGCTTAATTATATTTACGGACTTGATTTAAATTAGTGAATGACTTGGTGGGCCCAAGGAGCAAATTTAAATTAAATATTATAAACTATAGTTAAGTTTATTAATGGGTTTTAATGGCTGGAGTCTAAAAGGCCCAAATGGTCTAATAGACACAAAACTAGTTTGTGTGTGAACACATTTTAGGGTTTAAATTTGTGGATTTCGGCCTATCCTTTGTTTTTACCCCAAAATTGATTTTTTATTTATTTAATATGATTAATTAATTAAAAAAATCAATTAATGATCAATTGAATTGATAAGTAAGGCAAGAACACATGCATGCAAAAAGATTTCCCAAAATGAAAGTTTCCAAATGGAAAAAGTTTCTTAATTTGATCACATTATTAAAATAACTCAAAAGTAAGTTTCAAGATGTGAAACATAGTTTGTATTCCATTAAATGGTTTTACTTTATGCATTAGAAATACATATAAGGGTTTATGATTGGCATGATGGATAGTTATAGACAAGGCCCAATGTGATTGAGCATAATGCATATTTCGGCCCAATGAGGACTTTCATGTCCCGACCACTTGTTTTTGGTTTGTATTTCTTTTTCAAATTGTAATATGTAATTAGATTACTTAGATTAGAATTAGAGATAGAGATGGAGACCACTATCAAGGAGCAAAATGAGTTGGACGGAGATCTAACAAGATTGAAGATAATGTAATTATTTTTAGTTGTTTGAATCATGCATATTACCTAGGTATGACCTTTTGATTTCCCTTTTGGCTTGGGGAAATCAATTTATTAAAGTCTATAACCATACCATATTTTTATGCTTATAGTTATGTGATAGATATAGGATGCATACTAATGTATGCCAACCATGCATGATGAGACTTAATTAAGTAAAATCCCTCAAACAAATACTAAGGTATATAAGACTTCCATTAATTGGAAGAGAACCAGAGTTCTTTATAGTGTAGGTTATTGAGCATAATAAAGCTCACATTATATCGAATATGTTTGAATCTAATTAAATGGGTCATTTTAGCTAGCCCATTAGCTTGTTGACCATAGTCAAGGCTAATGGTTCTAGAGGCAAGATTAGGAAATGCATATACGATATGCATGTATCAAGAGTTGATAACCTAACGATCCAATAGTTGTGTAGAGACATAAATGGTATAGAGATACCTACCTTTCAAGGGTATGGAGTTTGGTTTCTTGACCACATTCAAGGTCAAATTACATATCAAGGATTGGATATTTGCCCACTAAGAAAACCATCGAGTTTTCTCGGATTATATAGTGAGGGTTGTTATTTGCAATAAAATAGTAGGAGTAAATGGATTAATTAAAGACCTAATTAATGCATACATATATATGAACATACTTTCATATGTTTTCTCTTCACATCTAGGTCATCATCATGAGCACATCGAACATTAACATACGATCAATCTTGGATAACAAGCTAGTTGGCAGCAACTATTCTGACTGGATCAAACAAGTGATAATTGTTCTCAGAGCTAAAAAGATCCATTATGTCTTGGATAAAGATCCACCACCACTTCCATCAGATGATGCCATTGATGAGATCAATAACACTTATCGAAAATACATGGAGGATAATGAAGCAGCGGCATGTCTGATGCTGGGTGCTATGTCCTCAAAGCTTCAGAAGCAACATGAGATAATGGATGCTAGAACCATCATTTTGCATCTATAGGAGCCTTATTCTTCTCAGACTAGAATTGAGCAATATGAGATTGCTCGAGCTCTATTTAGCTGCAAAATAATAGAAGGCACTTTGGCTGCTACTCATACATTAAAGATGTGTATGGGTATATTGAGCATTTAAGTAGACTTGTCTATGTAATGGATAATGATAAATACATAGATTTAATCGTGTACTCATTGGCTATAAGTTATACACCTTTCGTGCTTAACTTCAACATGAACAAGATCCAAGTATCCATTCCTGAGTTAATCAACATGCTTAAAACAGCTGATGGATCCTTCAAGAAGGATTCAAAAAGTGTCATGGTTGTCACTTCTACTAAAGGCAAGAAACCTAAGAAGATGACCGAGGCACAGCCAAAGAATGGTGGGGTTTCTAAGAAGAAGGTTGCCAAGAAAGAGAATCCCAAAGGAACTTGCTTCCATTGTGAAAAAGATGGTCATTGAAAGCATAACTGTAAGGCCTATCTAGATTCTCTCAAGGAGAAAAAGCAAGCTGATGCTTCTACTTCAGGTATTCATATGATTGAAATTAATACTTATTCTATTGCTTCAAAACAATCTTGGGTATTAGATACCAAATGTGGATCTCATTTGTGTAATCATCTACAGGGGCTTAAAAGTAGTAGAGTTAGAAAGGCAGAAATATGTCTACAGTCAGCTACTGGACAAAACTCTCTACAATAGTTGTGGCGACTTATCATTTGCCTCTTCCAAGTGGATTAATACTGGAATTAAATAATTGTTATTATGTTCCAGCTTTATCCAAAAGTATTAAGAACAATATGTTTTATGCTAAAGCTATCATTGAGAATGGTATATTTATTCTTGATTTAATTAAATAAGTGCATAATGTGGATACCAAGAGAATAAAACAAGATAATCTAAATACCTTATATTTATGGCATTGTCATTTATGCCATATAAATAAGAAATGCATGACAAAATTACACAAATAAGGTGATTTAGGGTCATTTGATACATGTGAATCTTGTTTATTAGGAAAAAATGATAAAATCTCCCTTTATTGGTAAAGGAGAACGAGCTAAAATATTTTTAAACTTAATACATTCAGATGTATGTGGTCCAATGACTACACATGCCAGAGAAGTTTACTCTTACTTCATTAGTTTCATAGATGATTATTCCAGGTTTGGATATATCTATCTAATGAAATATAAATCAGAAGCATTTGAAAAGTTCAAAGAATTTAGAAATGAAGTAAAGAAGCAACTTGGCAATAGTATTAAGACACTTAGATCAGATCGAGGTAGAGAGTACTTAAGTCAAGAATTTCAAGATTATATTAAAGATAATGGGATTTTATCTTAATGGACTCCACCATATACACCACAACATAATAGTGTGTCTGAAAAGAGAAATTGAACACTATTAGATATGGTTCAATCCATAATGAGCCAAGCAGACTTGCCTAAGTCCTTTTAGGGATATGCACTAGAAACTGCTGTTTATGTGTTAAACAGAGTCCTAGTAAATCGGTTTATGTTACTCCATATGGGATATGGAATAACAAGAAACTCACACTTACTCATATGAAAGTATGGGGTTGTCTTGCTTATGTGAAGAGGACAATGTCAGACAAACTAGATGTTAAGTCTGATAAATGTTTATTTGTGGGATATTGAAAAGAAACATTTGGATATTATTTCTATCATCCCTTAGAACAAAAGGTGTTTGTTACAAGGCATGATGTCTTCTTGGAAAGAGAATTTCTCCTACAAGAGGACAGTGGGACTAAAATTGAACTTGGTGAAGTTTAAGACCTATAAGCAGAAGTAGATCAACCGATTGAACTCGAGATTGAATTTCATAATGATGAGATTACAGTTGAACCTAATTATACACACAATCCTAGAAGATCTACTATGATGCATTCTATCCCTGTGAGATATGGATTTCACATTGATTCTGATAAAGGCATAATTGTAGTAGAGGACAATGAGCCTACAAACTATTAAGAAGTTTTAAACAGTTTAGAACATTATTTATGGCTTAAGGTTATGCAGTATGAAATGGACTCCATGTATGAGAACAAAGTATGGACTTTAACTTAACCACCTGAAGGGATAAAACCCATAGGGTGCAAATGGGTCTTTAAAAAGAAGACTGACATGGAAGTTAATATAGTTACCTATAAAGCTCACTTAGTAGCAAAAGGCTATCATCAAAAAGATGGTATTGACTATGATGAAACCTTTCCTCCTATAGCGATGCTTAAGTCTATAAGAATACTTTTAGCCATTGCAGCTCATTATGATTATGAGATTTGGCAAATGGATGTGAAGACAGCTTTCCTAAATGGAAATCTAACTGAGGATGTGTATATGACAAAACCAGAAAGGTTCACACCAGGAGATGGCAAAAAGGTATGCAAGCTTCAAATATCCATTTATGGATTAAAGCAATCCTCCAGGAGCTGGAACATACAATTCAATGAGACAATCAAAGAGTTTTATTTCTCATAGAATGAAGATAAACCTTATGTGTATAAAAGGGTCAGTGGGAGTGCAATTGTCTTCCGACATATTAATAATGGAAAATGACATTTCTCTTCTCTAATCTGTTAAAATATGATTATCCAAGAAATTCTCCATGAAAGCCCTTAGAGAAGCATCTTATATTCTGGGAATAAGGATCTATAGAGATAAATCCAATAGGTTGCTAGGTCTTTCTCAAAATACATATATAGATAAAGTATTGAAGAGGTTCAATATGGATCTCTCTAAGAAATGGTTTATACCCATGGTGCATGGGAAACACCTTTTTAAGTGTATGTGTCTGCAGACACTAGAGGATAGAGAGAGCATGAATAGAATACCATATGCATCTGCAATTAGTTCTATCATGTATGCTATGTTATGTACACATCCAGATGTAGCTTTGATTTGAGTGTCACAAGCATATTCCAATCCAATTTTGGAGAGGAACACTTGGCAGCTGTCAAAAATATCCTTAAGTACTTGAGAGCGAATAAAGATATATTCTTGGTATATAAGAAGGGCCATTTGGAAGTAAATGGGTATACTGATGCCAGCTTCCAATTTGACAAATATGATTGTAAATCACAGTCTGGTTTTGTATTCATAATGGGAGGAAGGAAAGTTAGTTGGAAGAGTTCCAAAAAAGAAATAACTACTAATTCCATGATAAAAGCAGAGTACATTGCTGCTTCGAAAGCAGCCAAATAAGCAATTTGGATCAAAAAGTTCATATCTGAACTAGGAGTGGTGCCTGACATTATTGATCTGATTCCTTTATATTATGATAACAATGGAACCATTGCACAAGCAAAGGAACCATAGTCTCATCAGCGATCCAAGCATGTTCTAAGACATTACCATCTCATAAGGGAAATAGTAGCTAGAAATGATGTTAAAATAGAAAGGGTCCCCACAGATGATAATGTGGCAGTTTCCTCACTAAAGCACTTTCCCAGATAAAGTATGATCACCATATAAATAACATAGGTTTAAGACATATGAGTGATTGGCTCTAGTGCAAGTGGGAGATTGTGAGAGTGTATGCCCTAGAGCCCATGTAATGGGGATGTATTTCATATGTATGAACTCATATTCTTAATAAAAGGCATCATTCATTTATTAATGCTATGTTTAAATACATGAGTTTGTAAATCTTATATTAATAAATGAAGTCTTAGATATTATAAACACAGTGCAAAGGCAATCATGAAATTGTTCATGATGTGAGATGTCTATTGCATGTAAATTTGATAATATATAAATATCCCTAGTCATAGAATTAACAAGATAAGACATTGTTAATTCGGACAAACTAGCACATGTTGTGCTTCTTGAATAGTTCAAGCAATGGTTCTCATAATTGTGATTATGGAAGATGATCAAAGCTAATATGTGGATGCTTGTTAGAAGAACAAGTTCATTGGAGACCTGCAAAGAGAATCCTCACATGGATATTAAATCTATGTTAGTGAGGAATCTCTTCATAGCGGTTGTGCAAGTATCCTTAGACTTGAGATCACCAAGGCTATCTTAAGTAGCAAGTGATATACTTTGACTCTATAACTGATTACTTCCAACTAGGGGTGAACATAGTTAAGAGGTTGGGTATATCATGACCTACTTGAAGAAATTTGAGTTATTGACAAAGGATTCACCATCCCAGATTTATTAAGGGAAGTTATCTTGCATGATTCTATAATTTCCTTAATCAGAGAATCTCTGGCTAAAGTAATATGCTGAGATGGATAGGGGAAGGGCATTTTGGGAATAATGGTTAATTTAATAGAACATACATAATTAGATTTATATGAGTTGATAGAAATCCATACTTAGAATCTAATTGAGATAAGAGTGATGAAAGGAGTAATTGTACAGTAACTGTTTCTATGGAATGGTATAGTCAAATCACTTAACTTTCCTGACATTTGGGTAGTTATGATACCTAGCTAGAGGCCACTCATGATTTGTATAATAGTGTATCATAAATATCAATGGGGATTGATAAAATTATTTAAAGAAGTTTAAATCATATGAGTTTTGAATAGAACTCATAATTACATATTTTACTGCCGATATGGACAGGAACCCAATAGGTCACACACATATAGAGTAAAAGATAAAATGGTAAAATGACAATGATAATAATATTTGATATTATTAAGGGAGAAGAGAAATGAATAAGAGAATAATTAATTAAAGAGTTTAATTAATTATGATCAAGTAGAATTGTTCGCATAACTTTTTAGAAATGTTCTGTAAAATGGACCTAATTGAAATATTGTATTTCATAATTAATTATTATTGGACTATAAATGTTATAGGGCTGATATAATAATTAATAGATCCATTGGAGGAATTAAAAGAGGCCCAGAGAATTTGTTTTGGCGCAAAAACCCTCTAGAGGAAGGGTTACACGCGAAACCCATATAGAAGGCATTAGAGGCCTAATTCTTGGACCAAAATAAATTAAATATATTTCATAAGTGTTATAAAGCCTGAATATTTAATTTGGATGGATTTGGAATTCATTTGGGTGATTAAATCCAAGTGTATGCATAAAGGGCCTAGTTTATGGGTTTTGTGCATAGTCCTTTATGAATGTACTTAAATTGGATTTAATTGAGCCCAAATAAATTATTAATAATTCTAAAAGCCCATTTATTATTTCTCCAGCAATTTTAAAGAGCTCAATCCTATTATGAAGTTGGATTTTTAACCTAACTATAAAAATTCAAGTGATAGGGATTTTAGGGTTATGTGAACATTAAGAGAAAAGAAATTCTCTCTCTTTGAAAAACCCTAGCCGCCACTCCCTTGCTAGCATCAAGGAAATGTAGCCTGCCCTTGTGTTCCATCATTCTTGGTTCATTCAATCCTTCTCTAGTGTGGATGACTAATTAAAGGTGTTCAATTTTTGACACTGTGGTTTGCGATAACCCGGTGAGAAGGAATATCAACTGTTCAACAAAAATCAATGGTGATTATTCTTATTCTCATTAATATTTATATTGTAAACTCATTGTAATATCAGATCTATTGGTTAAAAAATTTAAATTTTGCTTATGCATGTGATGCATGTGACCGATAATTCCCAACACATCTTTCAATTGTTGCAACTTGTGAAGTTCGCTCTTCTTAGAAGTGTCAAGATGTCTAGCCTACAAACATAATTTAGTCATATAAATATACACCCAAGGAAGGACTGATAAAAATACAAGAATCAGTAGCAAACCAACAAATCAACAAACCTGATAGTGAAGAGTTAGATGCTCAACTGGGGAACTCACAGCTTCCCTTGATTTTGCACATAGTCGAACAACCTTATTTGAGGAAAAGATAAAGAAAAAGGATTAATGATAATAGATTCAAAATAAATAAATAAATCCCCTATTGTACATCAAATACACACACATGCATGCATACACATGCATACATACATACACATGCATGCATTTGCATGTATGTATGCATATGTATGTATGTATGTATGTATGTATGTATTATGTATGTATGTATGTATGTATGTATGTATGTATGTATGCACATATATATAGCTTCAAGTTCTCACAGTGTGCAGCAACCTATACTTTGCGTTCACTATTATAGCCACTCTAAAACTATACATAATCATAAATAACCAGTAATATGTCCTTGCCTCCAACTATGAACATAAACCATAGCAATGTTTTAGAATTCACCAAAACACGAAAACATCACAAAAATTTCACACCCTTAATAGCTACATATGAAAAATACATATATACATGTAAGTGTGTACATAAACATATCTTGGCCATTTTAGATGTTACTGTGGGGGGAAGTTAAAAATATCATGAGCATTTAATTTTGCCATAGAAAAGGCAAGAAAATACTTAGAAGAAAATGAGGAAGTAGAAAAAGAAAAATATAGCCAACAACACTGACTTTGTGCAGTACCTTTAGACCAGTGGCACTAATCTTCTCAGCTATTTGGTCTACAACTACATTACTTGGGGCACACACCAGCACCTGATATCAATTCAAATAGCATAAGAATGATCAAATAATAAATGACAATCACATATAATAGTAAGAATAACAAACAAACAACAATAATAATAATCAATGATTAATAAATATACTTTTAGAAACTTACCTGTCCCAGACCCTACTTAGCAATGTGATAAACAATGGTAGCAAAAGTGATAGTTTTTCCAGTGCTAGGTGGACCCTGAATTAAGCTTATAGGTCTTTGGAGAACACTCTTTAAAGTAAAAACCTATTAGTTGGGAAAGGTAGAAAACACAAACAATAATTATTTAAACAAATACATTTTTTAGCGTAAAAGGAAGAATTGGAATATGCAAATTGGGTACACTGAACAAAAGTTGATAAATAGGGATTTGCAACCTCAAGACATCAAGCAGAACAATATGAAATAGAAAATAAATTTAGGAAAAAAGGATAAAGATAACCAAATTGGTTATCTATTTTACAGAGTTAATTCCATTACCACCGTCACCCTCAAATCTTAATCAATTTTACAGAGTCAATTTCAAAAATCTCTCTAGAAGTTAACGTTATGAAGTTACATTTAGATCCGAACCAAAAACACATATTGGATCTTAAATAGATTTCAAAACATAGAATAAGTTACTAAAAAACTGGAGATCCACCATTAATTCTGGGAGATAGAAGTGCCTCTACCGCAGATGCTGGCTGTAGCATCGTTGACGTATTGTGATGGGGTTAAACTATATTTAACTTGAGAAAATCCGGGATGATGTTGGCGAGTCTTGACATCAAATCCTTAGAAGCGATAGACGTCGACTCTAAATTTTCTTTGCAATGGCATCTGAGGTTACTAAAGGCGATTGATGTTGGCTGGATCACAGTCCGATCAAGAAAGTTTTGCCCTAAAAAATTATGCATCGGTGAGAGAAGTAGAGAATGGCATCAATATTCATTTTTCCAACTTCTTATTTTCTTTTCCTTTCAGCCTGGATGGATATGCTGGTCATGGCGGTGCCCTATGGTGAAGGATACGACGGTGTAAGTCAAGCTAGAGGGAGAAAGGAAGGCGAAAAACTTAAGAATCTGTGACTTTTTATTTTAATTTCTCTATCTTATGTTTTATTAAAATATATGATGGTGAATTGAAAAGTGTGCTTTTGTCACGCTCAAATGAGATTAGTTTCAAGGAGAGAAAATAGGGTTACTTGATTAGGGCAATAATGAAAGGGTTGTCTGAGCTGAAGAGTGAAGATGGATGCAAATACATAGGCTTTAAACATAAAACCGTGTAGTTTACATAGAAATTCGATCCACTACAAGAAAAACGCAAAATAGCGAGGACTCTAAATGATAGTTTTTCGTCGCTAAATCAGTTTAGCGAGGATTTAGCGAGGAAAAAGTTTTTGTAACAAAAGTCATCCTAGCTGAATTTAGCGAGGACTTTAATCCTAGCTAATTTTTGCGAGGAAATTAGCGAGGACTAAATCCTCGCTAATTTTGCGAGGATTTACTCCTCGCTATATTTTGCGAGGATTTAGTCCTCGCTATATTTTGCGAGGATTTAATCCTCGCTAACCTTTGCGAGTAATTAGCCCTAGCTAACTTTTGTGTTACCCTCGCAAAATTTAGCGAGGATTTATCAAAAGATAGTGAGGACTAAATCCTCGCAAAATTAGCGAGGATTTAGTCCTCGCTAATTTCCTCGCAAAAATTAGCTAGGATTAAAGTCCTCGCTAAATTCAGTTAGGATGACTTTTGTTACAAAATTTTTTTCCTCGCTAAATAAACTAAAAAATAACAAATTTATATTTACTCAATATTTAATATAAAAAAATATATTAATGAATAAATTGTTATTTACAAGTGTATAATATTGCTAATAATATATCTAAAATGATACATGCATATATAACAATAACAATGAAAAATCATAAACAACTCATAGTTCATTTGATGTCATTAATCTATTTATAAACACAACATAGTTCATAAAAATAACAAAAGCAAGAGCTAACAACATCAATGTTAAGATCATTGATCTTTAATTTCCACTTGAACAAACCTCCGACTGGAGAGTAATGTGGTTTCTGCAGACAACATAGCAGCTACAGTCAATGCTTGGGATAAAAATGAGATTCTTATTTGCCTCCACTAAGGTTCTTGAAAGTGAGGGCTCTAATGGAAGTTCTGCATAAAACCACAGAAAGCAATCAGTAAGCATATGTAGTAGTAACATGCTATAGAATTCTATAGAGTTAACAAGTAGACAACCAAAATGAAAAATCAGTATATGGCAACTGTTTAGCACATATAGGGTCAATATTTAGGCAATACATTTCTTTTAAAGCATCTTGTAGTGATACAATAGACACATCTGAAATAACATCAATTTTATGAATCATTAAGTTAGATAAAAAAAAGGAAAAGCTTTGTGAATACACATCTGCAATTGAATACACATCAAGCTTCTATCAAAACTTAGAATCCAGAAGCAATCGAAGAAACACAATATTTTGGAATTAGATAATAATGAAATCAAATTGAAAAATTACCTGGTTGAAGAATGGCCATGATTCCATATTCTGGGCCCTAATCCATAGATTATTAAAGAGACTAAGCAATTAATGCAACCCATACCACCATGTACCATAGATTATTAAAGAGACTAAGCAACTAATAAATCCAAAATAACAAAATATAAACAACAAAATGAAGTGGTTCTATTGAAACCTCATCTCCTTCAAATTCCACTCTGAAATAATTTAAGAAGGCTGAGAATCATAACCACCAATAAAATTGGAGTGCACGTAGTATCTCTAAGTTTCCAACATGATATTACACTCAATAACTTATTCTACTTATCATATTTTAGTCAGAAATTGCAAACATCACTAATTCATTAAGATATATATAATTTTTTTAAACTGCCAGAGGACATATTTATTGAGGACATATTTCCAGAGGACATATTCTTTAAGACATTTTATTTTTTTAAGTAAATTTTAACTTGCAGACATAATGCCATAATATATACAAGCCTTTTTTGCATTTTCACAGTTTATCCCATTGTTTTAGTTTTAGCAACTTCATTCTGATTCCAATTATTTGTTGCAACTCTATCCAATCATTAATTTAATGCCTCTTCTTCACACAACATTAAAACTATAAAACTCTCTCTCTCTGGACAACTAAACAAAAGAGAACTCAACTAAGGTAGGCTAGCTTTAGAACTCCCTCTATCACTAAGAAAATAAGTGAAAAATAAATGGAATAAAAACTGATAAGCAACAACTAATCAAGCTTGCAATTAAATGACAAAGACCAACCAATCACTGCATGATGCTAATGGCCATATAATTACCATTTGACTAGTTATTATTGTGCTCAAGTATACATTAACAGGAAATAAGTCTAAATATGTATCTGTGAAGACTACTCAACATGAAGACATACAAGTAACAAAAATTTTCTGCAAAATTTGCAGCAACCAAAGATAACAGTATGATACATTATATGCAAAAATTTTCTGCAAAATTTGCAGCAACCAAAGATAACAGATGCAAAATTAAAACATGGAAGGAATAACATATTGAGCCTCAAGAAACAAAGCAAACTAAATAAATAAGGAACATACAATGAGGAACTTGTTCAAATCTTTTCCAGATGCAATATTACATAAGACTGCAAACCCACGGTTGATTTCATATGTGAGTGCTAAAGCAACCTGCAGGAATGGTTCTTCTGGAAAATGAACTTCTAAGATACGAGGTGGGGTTCTATAAATGGCAATAATAACAGCGAGTTAATTACAGCCCAGCATTATTATTATATTAGAAAAAATTAATGAAGATAGCAAGATAATTACTTGGTAATGAATGTATGAATATTGAACCATAGAAACAAAATTGCCAAAATATGGCACACTAAAGGAAGGAGGTTAATGGAGATATTTAAACCGGCAAAGGCATTCTTACTACACTTTAATTGGTACACATATACCATTAGTTTCCATTGCTTCTCTACTAGCTCTTCAAGCTGAGAATTCATCACATCAGGAAAAAGAATAGCATCTTTTAGTGCCTTGATCTCTTCCCTTTGCTTCAAACACAAATCTTTCAACTTCTCAACCTGCACTTACAATACGACAAGTGTCAGCAATTAATAAAAATCCCAATTTTCACCCAACCAAAGAAGAATGTAGTAAGACAACTGGAAAAACTTTCACCAGAAAAAAACCCATTAATAGCAAATAATTCAATTAATTTCCAAAAAGCAACAAGATTGTCAAGTCTTCAGCTTTCCAAAAATGAATTAAATCTAAAACCCCTAACTAATTCTTTTGTAATATATAAAAAATTCCAACTCACTTCTCTGTTTTTCCCTTCAAGCACCATTTTCAGCTCAGCAATCTCCATCTCCAGCTCCTTATTGGCACTCAAAAGCTCTCTCTCACTCCTCAATACCATAGCCAATGTCCTCGTGTTTCCATTATTACCATTCCCTTTAATCTCAGTAACTATAGGACCAACGAGTGATTCAGGAAGAATAAACCCAAAGTTATAAACGTCATCCTCCATGTTTGTTCTATGACTGCAAAAAAAGAAAATACAACAAACTGTTAAATAGGTTATAATAGCATAGAACAGTTAAAAAAATGAAATACCATAATTTATTTCTTATGGGAACCAAAACAAAGTTAGAGACCGTATGGCAACAAGGGTTCCATTATCCAATCTTCCTCTGTAAATCTGAAGAAAGAAAACAGATTACGGTAGAAAACCTATGAGCATCCTAGTGATAGTATGCTTGCATCTTTTATGCTTTCCCAAGATTGAACACGAGAAAAACCCTTCAACCAATGCAACAAACCACACAGCCATTCGAAATAGAAATTACTAAACCATTGAAATACTAATATTAGCTTTAGCAACTACAAAAGCTTATAAACCCTAAATTAGAGATTAAACACGTCATTGTTACAAGGCTCTATAAGCAATTCAAGTAACAAAACCCCAAATTAAAGTAACGAACGTGAAAGATTGAATCATTTATAGTAGCGATCGGCCTTCTTCTTGACGCGATCATCCAAAGCATCCTCCAATGATTTGAAAACGGACTTGGGCTTATAACCGAACTTCTTAGTTTCAACGGGGAAAAGCTCCTCGTATTTCAGACGCTTGGCGGGATCTATTGTGTAAACCTCGCCGGCACTGCCACTGTTTTCGCCAGTTTCGATGCTTCCAGCGGACGAAAGGTGGGCATCACCCTCCCCAACCTCACCGTTCTGGTTCTTTTTCTTCTTCTTCTTCTTGTCGATGGATTTGCTGGTGGTTGCTAAGCTCCCGCCTTTAAAGATTAGTCTTCCTCCTTTCACTTTCTCGTATGCATCCGACGACATCTTTAGGTTTTTCTAGTTTTCACGATTTTGGGATATGGGAGTAATTGAGAAAGAAAGAAAGAGTGAGGGACAAATAATGTTTTAAGTATAAAGAGCCATAAAACTAGGAATACCGCCAAAATAATTTTGATCTCCCGCTAATATGGAAATAGAATTTCAGGAGATTGGCTACAAAACTTACCTCACAAAAATTAAGAATCAGCGAGGGATATGTCCTCGCTAAATGGTTAATATATCAAATGCTAAACTATTTAACCATTAGCAAGGAAATTGTCCACGCTAATTTAGCGAGGATTTGTTCCTCGCAAAATTAGCGAGGATTAAGTCCTCGCTAAATAGTTCATATACTATTTAACCGTTAGCGAGGGAATTGTCCTCGCTAATTTAGCGAGCATTTGTTCCTCGCAACATTAGCGAGGATTAAGTCCTCGCTAAATGGTTAATATATCAAATGCTAAACTATTAAACTGTTAGCGAGGAAATTGTCCTCGCTAATTTAGCGAGGATTTGTTCCTCGCAATATTAGCGAGGATTAAGTCCTCGCTAAATAGTTAATATATCAAATGCTAAACTATTAAACCGTTAGGGAGGAAATTGTCCTCGCTAATTTAGCGAGGATTAAGTCCTCGCTAAATGGTTAATATACCAAATGCTAAACTATTAAACCGTTAGTGAGGGAATTGTCCTCGCTAATTTAGCGAGGATTTGTTCCTCGCAAAATTAACGAGGATTAAGTCCTCGCTAAATGGTTAATATACCAAATGCTAAACTATTAAGCTGTTAGCGAGGGAATTGTCCTTGCTAATTTAGCGAGGATTTGTTCCTCACAAAATTAGCGAGGATTAAGTCCTCGCTAAATGGTTAATATACCAAATGCTAAACTATTAAGCTGTTAGCGAGGGAATTGTCCTCGCTAATTTAGCGAGGATTTGTTCCTCGCAAAATTAGCGAGGATTAAGTACTCGCAAAATGGTTAATATACCAAATGCTAAACTATTAAGCTGTTAGCGAGGGAATTGTCCTCGCTAATTTAGCGAGGATTTGTTCCTCGCAAAATTAGCGAGGATTAAGTCCTCGCTAAATCGTTAATATGTCAAATGATAATCTATTTACCCATTAGCGAGGGTTTTGTCCTCGCTAATTTAGCGAGGATTTGTTCCTCGCCAAATTAGCGAGGATTAAGTCCTCGCTAAATGGTTAATTTATCATTCTAGCCGTGAATTAAGATTTAGCGAGGGGTCTTTTCTCACAAAATCGTCTCTATTTTTTACGCCAAAAATTTGGCGCCCAAAATTAGCTACAACAAAAATTATTGCTCGCTAAATCGTCGCAAAATCTGTTTTCCCACTCACAGCTAACAATATTTGCGACAAAAATCATTTTTCGTCGCAATGTTGTCGCTAAATTGTGCATTTAGCAACAAATTTTATTGTCCTCGCTAATTTTCATCGCTATTCTGTATTTTTTTGTAGTGATCGTTCGATTTAAGTACAAATTAATAATTAACTATTTGAAATTTTGCTAAAGTTTTGATAAATAAAAAATATAAAAATATTAATGACAATAACAACAACAACAACAACAATAACAATAATAATAATAATAATAATAATAATAATAATAATAATAATAATAATAATAATAATAATAATAATAATAATAATAATAATAATAATAATAATAATAATAATAATAATAATACAATAAAAATAATAAAATATTTATTAAAAGGAAAAAATTTTATAAAATTTATTTAACAATGAGATTAACTGATAAAAAGATATAAAGTGCCTAATATATTTTTTTAATAAAATTAATTTTTGAATCGAATAAATATTAACCATATAAACTGATATCTAAGTTTTCTGTTATTTTATATAAATAATAAAAAATATATTATTATTTTAAATAGAAAATATCGTTATCTACGATAATAATAAAAAATTTTAAGTTAAAAAAATTAATTTAATTTTATAATAAAAATTATTATAGATTGATTTGAATTTAAATAATAAAAAAATACAAATCATATGAATTGAATTTGTACATCATATCAAAATATAACAAATTTTTATTTGAATATGACGTATCGAGATTTTGTATATATAGTTAAAAAAATGGCACATGACTAAAATGTATTAATGATTTTACAATAAAAAATTATATATAATTAAAATGGAAAAATATCTATTATGTGATTTATTTGAGAAAAAAATTATATTTCATAAAAAAATAAATTTTAAATATTTATTTTGATAATATAAAACTAATAGCAGCGGATTACCGATGTCAAAAACCGTCACAACAATTTATATTTTCATTTCCCTATATTCCGTCACTATTTCGTCATCAAAGAATATGCCAAAATATGCAGCCATTATTTATTGATGGCAATTCTGTTGATACATAACAAAAATCATTGGTATCCTTACCGATGAAGTTTTTTCTTCATTAAACCGTCACTATAAAATGGCGCCACTATTTTTAGCCAAATTTACCAACTGTTTTCGCATTTTGTCTCTAAAAACACCACCATCTGCAACATTTTTATTTTTACCAATGCATTTCTGATTTCGTAGCTAATCTGTCAGTAATATCTCATTTTTAGCGACTAAAATTGTGTCTGTCGGTAAATTTCATCCGTAAAACCAATTTTTTTTGTAGCACCCCATTTCATAAACTTCACATATTTTTCAAACTTAATCAAAATACCCAAATCCTTCAACAAAGAAAAATCTAAATGCCACATACCTACATATCTTAGACAAATCTTGAAACTTCTAACCTTCATCCACTGATCGAATGGGAAAAGGACAATCAAACATACTAGAAAAATCAATAGTACCTTACTTTTGGCTTGAAGATGAAACTCCCTTGCCCTTCCTCTTGTTAGTAACAGTCTTCTGCCTAACCATAGTGCAAATTCCAGAAAAATATATGAGAACCACACAAAAATGTAAAGATGATAGAGAGAACTCAAGAAATGAGAAGAAATTTGAGAGAAAATTAGAAAAACTATGGAAAGATGAAAGAAAATGAATAAAAAACTTTTCATACGCCTTAAATAAGGCTAGTGAAAAACCATAACCGCCAAAGAAAATCCCTTCAAATTAAAAAATCATGTCTTGTCACACCTCACGCTCGTGATAGAGAACAATCTTCTATTTTCCTTAAAAACTCGCGCTCGTGACAAAGAGAAAAACATACTTCCTCAAAAATAATGTTTTTTTAACATAGACACACAACAAAAACTAAAGTACAACATTTATAAATATAAAATTAAAATAAATACAACATACAAACTTAAAACACAAAATAATTAATACAAATGCACAAATTCAAAGAAAAATACAAGCAACAATAATCACTTCAATTCCTCAACCGAACATAGAGAGACACATGAAACCTCTATACCATGATAAGTCTCCTCTAAATATACTTTACATCGTTGACCATTAGCTTTAAACAATTCTACTTTTGCATTTTAAACTCTAAATAGCCATTATCAAAAAATTAACTAACTTCAAAAGGCCCACTCCACTTAGATCTTAATTTTCTAGGGAACAACTTCAATCTTGAGTTAAGCAAAAGAACCCTGTCTCCCACCTTAACACTCTTCTACTTAATATGAGCATCATGCCATTTCTTAGATCTTTCCTTATAAATCCTATCATTCTCATATGAAACAAGGCATAACTCATCCAACTCATTCAATTGCAAACATCTCTTCACACTAGCCTCCTTAAGATCATAATTCAAGGTTTCAATTGCCCAATAAGCCCTATGCTCTAATTATATGGGCAAATGACTTGCTTTTTCATACACTAATCTATAAGGTGACATCCCAATAGGTGTTTCAAAAGTAGTACGATAAACCCAAAATGCATCATCTAATTTATGTGCCCAATCCATTCTTAAACTAGAGACTGTTTTCTTAAGTATTTATTTAAGTTCTCTATTAGAAACCTTAACTTGCCCAATAGTTTGTGGATGGTAAGGAGTAGCTACCCTATGATGCACCCTATATTTATGCAATAAAGGAGCAAAATATTGATTTATGAAATTCATACATGTATCACTTATTATAGCCCCGAGGCACTCTAAATCGGGAAAATAGCTTCTTTAAAAACTTCACAACCACCTTGGAATCATTGGTTGATGTAGCTTTGGCTTCTACCCATTTTGATACATAATCGACCCCAACCAAGGTATAACTTTAATAAAAAAAAATGTAGGAAAAGGACCCATAAAGTCTATCCCCCATACATCAAATATTTTTACATCCAAAATGTTATTCATAGGCATCTCATCTCTTTTTCCTATATTACCAATCCTTTGACACCTATCACATTGGGCTAAAAAACTCCTAGCATCATGAATAAAGTAGGCCAATAAAATCCACACTCAAGCACTCTAGATGCAATTTTTGTACTCCTATTAAGACCTGAATATAAAGATGAATAACAATGCTTCAAGATGTCTATATACTCTTCCTCACTAACACACCTATGGATAATTTCATCCCTACTTATCTTAAATAAATAAGGATCCTCCCAAAGATAGTTCCTAACATTGAAAAAGAACTTCTTGTTTTGTTGTCATATCAACCCTTGTGGTACAATTCCTACAGCAAGAAAGTTAGTAAAATCTACATACCAAGGTACATATATATGCTCTAAAGACATTAATGCCTCATCCGAAAATGATTCATTAATATCATCACTATCCCCTATAGTTCCCTCATCATTTTTTAACCTTGACAAATGATCGGCTACCAAATTTTCAGAACCTTTCTTATCCCTAATCTCAATGTCAAACTCTTATAACAAAATAACCCATCAAATTAGATGAGGTTTTACATCTTTCTTTACAAATAAATATTTAAGAGCTACATGATCTATATAAATTATAACTTTAGATCCCAACAAATATTATCTAAACCTATCACATACATAGACAACAGCTAAAATTTCTTTTTCTGTTGTGGTATAATTCAATTGAGGTGGTGATAATGTATGGCTAGCATAATAAATGAATGTAAATGCTTATCTTGGCACTGACCTAACGCATATCCTATCGCTAGATCACTTGCATCACACGTTATCCTAAAAGGTAAATTCCAATTAGGAAAAGTTATAATAGGTGCACTAACAAGAGCTCTATTCAATTTCTTAAATACCTCAACACATGCAGGAAAAAAATAAAAAGCACATCGTTAGTTAGCAAATTAGTTAAAGGCTTAGCAATCAATGAAAAAACCTTAACAAATCTCTTATAAAATCCAGCATGATCCAAGAATAACTTAAACTATTAATAGTAGTTGGTGGAGGTAACTTCTCTATTAGCTCCATCTTAGCCCTATCAACCTCTATTCCCTTTTTAGAGATCTTATGTCCTAACACTATGCCCTTATCAACCATAAAATTGCACTTCTTCCAATTGAGTACCAAATTGGTTTCCTCACATCTAGCTAGAATTCTATCCAAATTATTCAAACATAATTTAAAGGAATCACCATAGATTGAAAAATTATCCATGAACACCTCTATTATCTCCTCTATCAGATCCCTAAAAATAGAATTCGTGTACCTTTGAAAAGTGGCTGGTGCACTACATAGCCCAAAGGCATCCTTCTATAGCAAAAGTCCCATAGGGGCAAGTATAGGTAGTATACTCTTTATCACTAGGGTATATGAAAATTTGGAAATATCCTGAAAAACCATCTAAGAAGTAATAATGAGAATGACCTGCTATCCTTTCCAACATTTGATCTATCAATGGCAATGGAAAGTGATCCTTCCTAGTGGCCGAGTTAAGCTTCCTATTATCAATACAAACTCTCCACCCCGTGGTGATCCTAGTAGGGGCAAAATATCCATTATCATTCATCACTTTGGTCATACCCCCTTTCTTTGGCACATATTGGATGGGACTCACCCAAGCACTATCCAAAATCGGATGGATAATGCCAATATCTAACAATTTAATTACTTCCTTTTTTACTAGCTCTTTCATGTTAGGGCTAAGCCGTCATTGCGTATCAACTCTAGGTTGATACTTGTCTTCCATATAAATTCTATGCATCACAACATTGGAACTAATTCCTTTTAAGTCAGAAATTTGCCAACCTATACTTTTTATTCCTTTTCGCATAACTCATATTAATAATTTCTCTTGCTCTATAGTGAGTTTATTTAACACAATAATAGGCAAGGTGTTGTTACTACCCAAAAAAGGCATACCTTAGATGACTTGGAAGCTCATTTAACTCAACATTAAGTGGACTTACAATGGATGGCAACAAAGGTGCCTCATTTTAGTACAAAAGTTGGAACGTAAACTTTCTTGCCTTTCCTGCTCTTGTATTTGTTCATCAAGATCCTCGTCTTAACCTGCATCATCCAACCCTTCCAGCACACATGCATCAATAACATAATTTTTCATGCACTCATTTTCATCCATGGAAAACTTAAGTGCTTTATCCATATGATACTCTACTTTATCCTTCCCTACTCTTAAGACTAAGATCCCTTCATAGACATCAACTATTGCCCTACCAGTCCTTATGAATGGTCTCCCTAAAATTAATGGGCACTTGATATCATATGCAAAATCCAACACCACAAAATCTACAAGAAAAATAAATTTATCTACTTTAACTAATGCATCCTCAACTATTTTGTACGGTTTTTTAATTAATTGATCAGCAAATTACAAAACCATCGAAGTAGGTTGAACATCTTTTAAGCCTAACTTTTTTAAAATAAAAAATGGAATGAGATTTATGCTAGCTCCTGAATCATACAAACATCTAGGAAACTCCATATCCCTCAACGTACAAGGAATAGTGAGACTCCACTGATCTTTAAGCTTTGTAGGCACATTATTAGTAATTACTAAACTGCATGCTTTAGTCAATTCAATAGTAGATAAATCTTCCCAACTCTTTTTCTTAGAAATTAATTCTTTTAAAAACTTAACATAGTTAGAAATTTGAGTTACAGCTTCAATGAAAGATAAATTAATATGCAAATGTTTCAACTTATCAAAAAAAAGACTGAAATTGCTTATCATTATTTTGCTTTTTCAAATGCTACAAAAATGGTGGACTAGGTTGAAAAAAATCTACTTTTGGGAACACCATCTATCGCATCCACAGTTGGTGTCACGCTTACGACCTTACCCGATGCACCATCTGTCATGCCCACGACTATTATCATGCTCGAGAAAAAATGATATTTCTCATCCTCCTTTGTTTCATTTCTATGCAAAACTCCAAATTTATTAGCGGAAACAAATTCATTAGTGTAGGCTTTACCTGATCTTAATGTGATGGCCTTCATATGCTCTCTTGGATTCTCCTCCATACCATTTAGCAGATTCCCTTATAACCTCGAGGGTAATGTATTGGATAACCAGCCTAATTGAACCTCTAAATTATGGATAGATGAGGCCTAATTTTTTATAATTTGATCAAATTTTATCTCCAACCTCTTTTGGTTCTCCTCTTGCGTACTAAACTTCAAATTAATGCCCTCTAAGAACCTATCCATTTTAACCTCTAAGGCTACAAAATGGTTTTGGGGTTGTTGGACCCCTATACCAACTTTATTATGACTATTACCACCCCCCTCCCCCCCATGAAAAATTTGTATGGCTCCTCCAACTAGGATTATAAGTGGTTGAATAAAGGTTACCACACCTATATCCTTAGATAAAACTTACTTGCTCCTCTGTACCAGCAACATCCAAACTACACACTTCACTAGCATGGCCTCCATGACCACATTTTGTACATCTGTTAGGTGGGTTACCTCCAATACTTAGGCTATCAATCTTATGACTCAAAGCTACAACTTGTGCTTGTAAGGCTACAACCGAATCAATTGAGTGTACCCCTTTTCTATCCGAATAAGTAGATTCCATCGCTCTCCCTATTGGCCACATACAATTGTTTAATGACATCTCCTTCAGCAACTAAAATGTATAGTCCATCATTTTCCTCATTAAAGAACCACCTGTTGCTGCATCTACTATTCCTCTAGTGGTGGGGTTTACTCCATTATAGAAAGTTTGCATAAGCAATTCCCTTTGAAGATTACGGTGCGAACAACTTCGTTGCAATTCCTTAAACCTTTCCCATGCTTTATACAAAGATTCATGGTCATTTTTTTCAAAATTAGTATTATCTTTAATAAGCTTTATGGTCTTTATAAAAGGAAATTATTTAGACAAAAACGTTTGAGCCAATTGGTCCCAAGTCATAATAGATCCTATAATAAGAGAATTCAACAATGCCTTGGCTTTGTCCTTTAACATAAAAGGAAATACCTTGATCTTGAATGCATCAACCGAGACTCCATTAATTTTAAAAGTATCACAAATTTCTAAGAAATTTGCCAAATGAGCATTTGGATCCTGATTTGCTAACCCATAAAATTGTATAGTATTTTGAATCATTTGTAAAAGAGAGGGTTTGATTTCAAACTTATTTGCATTTACTGTGGGTCAAACAACTCCTTATTGTGCATCTCTCAAAGCCGACATAGCAAAATCCATCAATCTCGGTGGATTGTCTTACACCATGGTAACTCATTTAATTTTCTTTTTCTTAGGCTTTTAGTTGCTCAACAGGAACCTTTCTATCTCTGAATTAACTTGTGCAAGTTCTTCTTGTGCACTTCATGCTCTAGGTATAAACTTGAAACACTCAAATCTTGTAAAATAAAACAACAAAACTAATTAAATATTGTAATCCAAAATCATAAATCAATATTGATAATGGAAATAATCATCAAATCTTAACAATCCCTGGAAATGGCATCAAAAACATGGTGTGTACTAAACCGCGAGCATACGGTGTATCGATTATAGTACTTAAGATATCAATCCCATAAGGACTAAAGCTTATTTATTATGCACTACTACTACTCGATTTTAATCTTGTTTACAACTATCAATTTCGAATTAAGTTAATAAATATAATACTAAAGTTAAATTATTAATTAAAACTAGTTAATGATAATCAAAGAAGATAACTTGGATGTTAATGAAGGATTAATGATCATGAAACTTGATTCCATTCTCTTAGTTTTATAATAGTCCTTTAAGCAAGCCAAATTGGAATAATGTTCTAACCCACTCTCTCAGTATGAATTAGAGTGCCTAAAACATGCAATTACAATACTAATCCGTTAATTTTCATTAATAAACTAGTCTATTATAATTACATATTCTAAGAGTAATTTTCAATCTATAGCAATTATCTTAACATACCAATCTCTCAAGCAATGCTTTAATAATGAATTCCTATTAGCTATAAGAAAAAGTATATCTCTCGACTACACTTTAACTTATAAACATAATTTAGTTATACTAATAAAGAATTCTACTTTGGAAGACTACTAACATTAATGGAAAATAAAACATTAATAACATTAAACAAGTTCCCTAAAATAACATTCATTTAATTACAACTAAGAAAGAAATAGATGGAATGGAGTGAAACCTCAACCCTTTCCAATACTTCTAAGAGATTCTCCTTCTTCTTGTGTCTTCTTCTTCAAAAGATAAAATAAATTGTACTTAAATTTACAAGGACATGAAATTAAGAACTATTCTTCTCTAAAATGTAAGTATTTATATCCATCTCAATGTTCAACTAAATTCTTCTTAAATAAGATTTTAAGATTGATGTCTCTTCAAGTGCCTCTACATGAGAGTGCAACCCTTGATGAAAGTGCATGGGACTCAAGTTATCTTTCAAAATAACTGCCCCAATGGCTAGCTTTGACACGCCTACGACCTCTATCGCGCTCACGAATGTACATGAAACTTTAGCCTCTACTTCCTTTCTTTGTCATGCTCGTGACAGTTGACCTTCTTTAAGACTCAATTCTACCCATTCTTCAATTTTCTCCACTTTTACCTATTAAACACACAAATCACACAAAACACATAAAAGCAACTAAAATTCACGTAGAAACTTAACTACAAACCATAACACTTAAACTAAAAATATTCAATAAACACACTAAAACTACACACATCAATGATGGATTAGGAGTTTTATTTAATAGTCTATTGTAGTCTCTGCTACGTGTCTGTTGGTATAAAGTGGTAGGCAAATGTAGGCTACACATGGAGTTAAGTTTTTTATACTCTAAAATCTAGTTGTATTTTTTCTATATGCTTGGCTAGGTGGTTATCTTGATTGTTCCAATTAATAGTTAAAAGTTATGGAGTATCCATAATGCCCTTCTTGCATGAAGAAAATAATTTTACTATTGAGTTAGGGAAACTGTAAATTATATTCTTTATTTATGTTTGAATCCAGAAATTTGCTATTCTAAGGCATTCTTCCTTAGAACCCCCATGTCCCCATCATACTCGCTAGATTTTTTTTGTATGAACAAAGATTGAATATATAAGTTAGGAATGCAAAATCTTCAAGGCTAGAAATCTTAATTTTCTTTCCTTTTTTATTTTAAATTTCATTAATTTCTCTTTATATTCTTATGTTCTACCTGATTTGTTCTCTCTCATTTAGATTTTATAAAATTTTAAGTTAGAATATTAACCTTTTTATGTGGAAATGCCTATAATTATCCCAACAGCTACTACTTTATATATGTTTTTGTCCTTATTCTTATCTCGGCTTTAATTTTTTCTGTCTTTTGAGTTTTAGTGTTTAATTACATGCAAAATGAATTGGATAAGTGATATTCTTAACTAAAATTTATGTGGCTACTCCTCTTATTGATTACCGAAATATAAATTTCAATTTTCCAATGAAATGTGACTCGTAATGTACTTGGCTTTGCCAAACTGTATGTTCTTCGAAGAACCTATCCTCCATCATGCTCATAATATTCAAGTTTGATGTAGATATTCTTATTCCTTTGAATAATTGCATATCAAGGGCACCTAAACATATCAAGGTCTTTCTATCTTCCTGTCCTACTTTTCGCTACTCTATATGTCTTGTATTTTGGAATTTTTTTTATTTATAAGTTCTTTGCAATATGAACACTCTTGTTGCTTTAATTTTTTTTATTTTTATGATGAGTAGAGATTTAGAAATGCCTCAAAGGTAGTCTTCTCGAGGCCTCATCTGCTTAGGAAATTTAGCTCAAATGTAATTTTTTTGAATATGTTTATCTTTCTAATCTCTTATATTTCATATAGTTCTTACATTTCCTCCAATGTAAGCTGTTCTTATATGTAATTCTATTTAGGCTAAGTTTTATTTTATATTATTGGGTTTAATAAACCTCACCCATTGGCATAATGGCAGTTTCTTATATATTTCTTTTATTAGTTAAATAGCATATGTGAAAATTAAGTGGCTTATGAACTAAACATTTCATGCAAAATTTTTGGTCACTTAAAGTTTCACATTCTAGCCTATCACTTATATATTCAATCAATTATTTATAATATATATATATATATTGATATAATTATTTTTGTTTCCTTATATCTTTATAGGTTTTGGTATGGATGCAATATTGAAGTACTAATATTGACTATAAAGATTTGAAGGAATATGGCAATGTTGGCTAGAATTTTTTGTTATAAAATTTTAGAGGTGTGTTATCATATTTTGTTAAAAATTAGTTTTTTTTAAAGGGGGTTTTATAAACAATACATTGATTTTTGGATGCTAACTCTATATTTGTAATAAATTAGAAATTAATTATATATGAAAGTATGATATTATTAATTATGCATCCATTTATTATATGTTACATATAGATTATATAAATCATATTTAAAAATATAGAATTAAAAATACTGGGCAAAAATATGGTTCTTATTATAATTTTAAGGACCAATTTTATTGTCATTATATAATATGGTTCCATGGTAATTACTTTTAAGGATTATATTTCTTATCCTTATAATACTTTTAGGGATCTATTTTATGGTCCTTAATATAATAAATGGTGACCTAACGATTACTTTTAAGGATGAGATTTTCCATCCTTGTTATGCTTTTGGGGATCGAATTTTAACCTAGTCCTTAAAAGTCTATGGTCTTTAATAACTCTTTAAGGACCAAATTTTTGGTCCATAATGACTAGATTGGTCATGTTACTCACATTATTCAGGATGAGAAATTTAATTATAAATACTTTTAGGGATCAAATTTTCTACTGGTCATTAAAAGTTTTAAATATTGGTTAATACATCCCGTCATTATTGGTCCTTAGCGGAAAAACCTATAACAATGAGATAGTGATCGAATTTTTCCATCCCTATTGACTTTTAGGGATTAGATTGAGACTTTTAGTCATCGAATTTTCCATCCTTATAGGTCTTTTTCTATAGTGTGAGGATCCAATTTATACCCTAGTAGTAATTGGACATAATTAGAGTTATTAAAATAATAATTTTATTGAATTTGTGCATTTGCATAATTAATTGAATAAAAGATGTATAATTATGTGCAATTATAATTAGTGAGGATGTGATTGAAAAGAAATAAATAATATTAAAAGGGATTAATATGTAGTTTCGACAAATTATGGATTAAAAGAGGAAGTAGAATATTAACTTCCAGAAGAATGAAGGGCCAATGTGGATTAAAAAGGTAGCAAAGCAAAGGAGGGTTCATTTGTTTTAAAATATAAGAAATCGCTCAAATCTCATATGATTAAGGTTTCAATTCAGCAATTGAAGATGAGTTTTATTGGGTTTTATATTTTCTAATTCATCTTTCACTTTTTCTTCTTCTATTCTTTATCACATAAGGAAATTTAATTGAGCTTGGAGTTAACCTAAAATCTACATTCGAATGATTTATAGTAGATAGGGAAAACAAGGCAAGGGCAAGAAGAAGTAAGCTAATTGAAAGAGAATTTGACTTCAATCAAGGTATGGGATAATTATTTGGTGAGAATTTTATGTGTACAGGGTTGATAAGGATGCATGCATGAAAATTATACCATGAAACATTATTTTGATTTATGGGATAGCATAACTTATGGGAAATTGAAACAATAAGCTATGTTGTTTTTTATTATAACCATTGTTAGTATTTTGTTTATAACTCAAGTTGGAGGTATCCAAATTGAATAATTTCAAAGGGGTATAAAACTTGAGACATGGAACTATAATTTTGTAAAAGAATTCCAATCTTAATTCTACCTCCAAGTATTTTTAATTTGAGCTCGAAATTAAATGTATGCTGATGCCTAGTTTTAGTGAATAGATTTTAGTATTCTAGACATAACTTTTGGTAAAGTGGTTTAAATGCTACAAAACAAAATTTTGGGTAAACTAGACATATAGGAGTACAACTTCTATGAAGAAATATTAATCTAATTTTACACCCATTTTGGAATATGAATTTTGAAAATAGTAATACAAAATAGTTTTGGAAAAATTAATTATGTATAGCCTATAAAGATTGGATCATAACTCCTATTACATACGTTAAAATTGAATGATTTTTAAGGCATGGAAAACTAGAGATATAGAGTATTATTTTTTTAGCAGACCAATTGATCTAGTTTAACCATTTGTAATGATAAACTTAAGATGCAATACAGTGATAGGAGTTTGCCTGCACTATTGGGGCAGAATCAAAAGTTCGCGGTGGTAAAAAAATGAAGTTGTTCATCGTTAGTTCTCCTTTATTGAGAACCTTGTATAGTAATTATTATGCATCTCATCAAGTTATGTTTGTATTATTTTGATAACATATAAACCTTAATAAATGCATATTGAATATTAAAGTATGATTAAGTTCACTAGTCATTGAAAAAAAATTCATGATTTCAGGATATGAATATTTATATTCAACATCAAAGTATAATTAAGTTTAATAATCATTAAGGAAATTACATGATTTTATGACATGAATTAAGGGTATGTATAATAGTATTATACATGTAATGCACAAGTTTAATTGTAAGTAAATATTAAGCATGTTGATCTTGGAAATATATGTATGCATTGATGGGATATCACATGGCAAATACACGAAGATCATGCAGTGGAAAAATAAAAAATATAGATCATTCATACCACGCAATATACGACATAGAATTGAAACATGCAATTTTAGGGTTTTTAAACTTACATGTTTGGATGCTCTTTAAAACTTGAATTTTGCAATGGCAAATATATAAGATGAACTTATATACTTCAGATCTGGAACACCAATGCCAAGGAGCTGCCTTTATGCCACTCCTCTCTATTCTCACACACACACTTGCAAAGATGGCTTAAAACCGAGAGTGCAAGCTCTATGTTTGAATATTTGGCAATGGGAATGGATTGAAGCCACAAGATCTAATCTTGTTCTTCTTTTAAGTTGCTATTGCTACCCAAGAACACAAGAGAACAATAAATAATTCTTTCCCCTTGTGTATTTCAGCCAATAGAGTGAGAGAGCAAAAAAAAAAATGCCTAGGGTTTTCTTTCTTTTAGTTCATAATTATATATCACTTGTTTAGGTTAAGTGTGAATGCCGAAATTTACTATCTTTAGGTAGTAAATTCAGCCTCCATCACTTCCTAATTAAGTGACATATATTAATTCAAATTCCTTTAAATTTTAAATTCAAATTAATTTAAAATAAACATAAGACATTTAATCAAAACAAATCACTTATTTAGGATATACATGTGCCAAAATTCACTATGATTTTATCTTTGAATTTCGGCTACTTCTCTCCTATTTAAGTGTTTCATTTTGATTCAAATGTTGTTAGGATTTAATACTCAATTAACTTAATTAATCGAAGATAATTAATTAATTAATTGAAATTAAATCTACATAGGCCTAAATTCCCTCTTTCATGGACCAAGGTCCATTTAGCAATTTTAATAACCATTACATACATTAATTTGACTTTAAATAAAAGCCCAAATTAATGCCCAATATTCTATTTAAATATTTTAAGCCCAATACTTTGTGTGCGATCCTATAAGTCCATTTAATATTGGCAATGAATTAATGAATTAATTCAAAGGCTATATATATTCTCTAGCAAGATATTATAGCATTCCAAATTAAATGAAAATGCAAATTGCATTTAGTGACCTAATGTAATTTTGCATAGTCCCTTATCCTTAAATATTAGAATTAATATAAGGCATGGAACTAGTCATCCTTATTTATACTAATTCCTTTCTTGATATTCCAGTGACACTGAACTCTCAGATAAATAATGATTACTCATTATTTCATCTCGGTATGGCCATACACTTCTCAGTTCACTGATCAAGTGGCCGATGATATTTTTTCACTTATTGAGAAGGGTAATCCCTTTACTTCTCTCATGCTCTCTAACACGAATTAGTGCATACCCAAGCATACCCATACTTGTCACCATGTTACAATTATGTTAGGTGTATGTCAAAGTACACAATAATTCATAAAGAGTTTCATAGAGATTTTAGGTCTAAGAACTCCAATGCAAAACTTGCACATGAGAAACACTTATGACTAGTACCATGCAGTGTTCTCATGAACGGATAGAATCCAGATACCATGTTCTAAACATGTATATGTGATCTCTGATTGACACTCTTGTCCTTATGATCCGTAAGACATAACTCATCTTATCAGATAGAGCATACTAGTCTTAATTCATTTGTTATTCCCATAATAATGACTGACTAGGGATATGTAGAATGAAGACTGTATTGTTTCAAGGTCTTACAACCATGTGCCTCACACATGATAACTTAAATTGAAACAATATTCTTGGATAGTTCTATCAATTGATATGCACGGGAATACAATAGATAAAACAAATGCCTCATTGTGTTTAATAACAATGCATTGGGGCTAGGGCTTACACTAACAATCTCCCACTAGCACTAGTCCCAATTGGGCATAGCCCTCAAACCAAATGCTCTCAAATGAGCTTCATGCAGATTTGGATGCAACTGTTTCATCAATGGATCTGCTACATTATTTTCACTTGCTATCTTGCTAATCTTGATGTCCCCACGATCAATGATTTCTCTAATCAGGTGATACCTTCTGAGTGTGTGTTTGGATTTCTGGTGTGATCGGGGCTCCTTTGCCCGTGCGATGGACCTGTTATTGTCACAGAAAATTTCTAATGGATCTAGGATTCTTGGGACAACTCCTAATCTAAAAATGAAATTTCTAATCCAAACAACCTCTTTTGCAGCCTCACTTGCTGCAATATACTCAGATTCTGTAGTTAAGTCAGCAACGATCTCTTTCTTTGAACTTCTCCAATTGACAGCACAACCGATCAAAACAAAAAACAAATCCAGATTGCGATCTTGAGTCCTGAGTGCTGGTTTGAAAAGCACCATCGGTATAACCTTGTATGACGAGCTCTTCTTGACCACCATACACCAAGAAGTGATCCTTAGTCCTTTGTAGGTACTTTAGAATCCTTTTTACAGTAGACCAGTGCTTTTCACCAAGGTCTTGTTGAAACCTACTGGTTATACTCAATGCATGAGCAACATCCAACCTAGTACATAACATAGCGTACATGATAGATCCAATAGCAGATGCATATGGGATTACACTCATATTGTCCCTCTCCTCTTTAGTTTTAGGACATTGTTATTTAGTCAAAGGAACTCCCAAAGCCAAAGGTATATACCCTTTCTTTGAGTCTCCCATACTAAAATGCTTTAGTACTTTGTCTATGTACTTTTCTTGACTTAGTCCCAAAAGTCGATTCTCTTTATCTTTATAGATCCGAATACCAAGTATTATCTCAGCATCACCTAAGTCTTTCATTGAGAAACACTTCCCCAACCATTGCTTAACCTTTTGTAATGTTGGAATGTTGTTCCCAATGAGAAGGATATTGTCCACATATAGGACCAAAAATACTATTATGCTCCCACTAACCTTCTTGTACACACAAGGCTTATCTTCATTCTTGACAAAGTCAAAATTCTTGACCACTTCATCAAAATGAAGATTCCAACTTTGGGATGCTTGCTTTAATCCATAAATAGATTTTTGAAGCTTGCAAACCTTCTTAGGATGCTTGGGATTGACAAAACCCTCAAGTTGTGTCATATACACATCCTCATGTAAATTTCCATTGAGGAAAGCAGTTTTTGACATCCATTTGCCATATCTCATAATCATAATATGCAGATATGGCAAGCAAGATCTTAATGGACTTGAGCATGACTACAGGAAAAAAGGTCTGATCATAGTCTACACCATGAGTTTGTCGAAAACCTTTTGCTACTAGTCTACCTTTGTTGGTCTTGTCAGCTTTGAATTTAAATAGCCACTTGCATTCAATTACCTTAGCACTTTCTGGTGGATCAACCAAGGTCCAAACCTGGTTATCGTACATTGATTGCATCTTAGATTTCATGATTTTAAGCCAATTTTTCGAGTCAAGGCTCTCAATAGCTTCTCGACAGGTAGTTGGATCCTCACGATCCACTAACTCAATAGTGTTGCTATCAATGATTAGAAATCTGTATCTCTCAATCTCCTGACATACCCTACCGGATCTTATAGGTTTTTGTGCAATGGTTTCTTGTTCCACAACTGGTTGTGAACTTGATCCCATTTCTAACTCATCCTCCACAAGAGTTTGTAGCACTTAAATTTTTCCAAGTTCTACTTTACTCCCACTGTTTTCTTGAGAAGGAATTCCTTTTCCAAGAAAACAGCCTTGCAAGCAACAAATACTTTATTCTCGATTTGTGAGTAAAAATAGTATCCCTTTGTTTCTTTGGGATAATCCACAAATAAGCAGATAGTGGATTTGGACTCTATTTTGTCGGATGTTAATTTCTTAACATGTGCTTCACAGCCCCAAATCTTGAGAAATGACATATTAGGTTCTTTCTCAGTCCATACCTCGTATAGTGTCTTCTCAACTGCTTTAGTTGGAGTACGGTTTAGTAGAAATGCGACAATTTCTAATTCATAACCCCGAAAGGAGATAGGAAGATTAGCTTGGCTCATCATCGATTGAACCATGTCCAACAGAGTTTGATTTCTCCTTTCATCACAACATTCTATTATGGTGTTCCAGGAGGAGTGAGTTGTGAAATAATTCCACACTCCTTCATATGACTGTTAAACTCTTGGCTTAAGTATTCACCACCTCGATCTGATCGAATGGCTTTTATACTTCTGCCAAGTTGGTTTTCTACTTTGTTCTTAAACTCTTTGAATTTCTCAAAAGTTTCAGATTTGTGCTTCATCAGATAGACACAACCATATCTACTGAAGTTATCTATGAACGTCATGAAGTAGTTAAAACTACCTCTAGCTTGTGTATGTAATGGTCCACACACATCGGTATGTATTAGTTCCAATAAATCACTAGTCCTCTTACCTTTCTTGTTAAAAGGACTCTTTGTCATCTTTCCATGCAAACATGGCTCGCATGTGTCATAAGATTCTAAGACAAATGACCCAAGCACTCCAGATTTATGGAGTCTCGAAATGAATTTTTCGTTTGCATGCCCTAAACAACAATACCAGAAGTAAGTAGGGTTCAGTTTGTTTGATTTAACCCTCTTTGTCTTAATATTGTATATGGACTATTTGTTTTGTAGATCAAGGATATAAAGGCAATTTTGTAACATGACATTGCCATATAAAATGCCTTAGCGACGAATATGAATATTGCCATTATTAATAACAAAATCAAATCCATCCATATCCAAACAAGAAACTGAAATAATGTTTCTGCTCATAGCAGGCACATAATAACAATTTTTCAATTCTAAACAAAGTTCGGAAAGTAAAGTGAGTTGATAGTTACCTATCTCCATAGCAACAACTCGTGCTCCATTCCCCACACAGAGGTCCACTTCATTCTTCCCAAGTAACCGCCTATTTCTTAACTCCTATACATTTGAACAAATGTGAGAACCACAACCGGTATCCAATACCCAAGTGGTAGAAATAGAAAGGTTAATTTCAACAAAAAAAATACCAGAACCGGATGCCTTAGCTCCATTCTTCTTTTGTTCTTCCTTAAAGAGAGTGTAATTCATCCTCCAATGCCCTAACTTGTTGCAATGGAAGCATGTGCTCTCACTCTCCTTGAGCTTTTGCGCCTTGGGTTTGGGTTGGGCCTGAGGTGCACTCCCATTTGACTTGAACCAAATCAGGTCATACTTGGGTTTTGCCTTTCCCTTTCCCTTTCCCTTAGCAGGTCCCTTTTTAATGCCCCCTTGAACCATAAGTACAGGATTGGTCTTTCGAATGTTCTCTTGAAGCATCCTATGAAGCTCGATGACTATCTTGGTCATTGCATACATGTTATAATTCATAACAAATGGATCATAATCATCAGTCAATTAACCTAAGATCAAGTTAGTTGCCAATTCCTTCGGGACTTGTACCTTAAGTTTCTCAAGAGTATCAAGATACCCTTTCATCTTGAGTACATGGGTACTAACAGGAGTACCCGCAGCCATCTTACAAGAAATTAAGGCCTTTTTTGTCATGAATCTCTGTGACGAGCTTGCTCTTGAAATATCTCCTTGAGGTGCACCATGATCACACAAGCCTCTTGGTCTATGAATTGCTTTTGCAAGTCAGGCACCATAATGGCTAGCATCAAACAGGTCACATCATTGGAGTCACTCTTCTTGGTCTCAAAAGTTTCCTTTTGAATAGCAGAGGCATTCCTAGCAGGTTCTTCGGGCAAGGATGCATTCAAAACATACGACTTCTACTCTTGCTTAAGAATAATTCTCAAGTTTCGAAACTAGTTTATGAAATTGGTGCCATTCGCATTAATATCCCTTTAAATAATTCGCATTAGTGATTTAATGTGGGCCAAGATCCACTTTTCACAACAACTTATTAGTCAAGCTGAACTTGTACACCTAAAAAGTTAAGTTACTAAGGTAGGAAAACTCTAATCATGTCTCGTACTTGACTCTTGGATCAAATGGGCTAACATCTTAAGATGTTATAGCACAAACCCATTTATTAGTTGCCTAGGTCCGGGCACCCCTTTCCATGTTAAGTCCAACCTACATTCATAACCCATGCCTCACAAGAATAATCGGACGCATCTAGGACTCCTAGTCTATATGACCGATGATCGATGCCTTGACATGTCTCGAATTAGGAAGGCAACTTTGTGACTTACTATTTTAGGGATTCATTTTATTATGACTTACATGGCATATGCTTTGTTATTCATTCATAGCATGCATATATATATATAATTGCATAAAGTAAAGCATGACAAACATGGGTCCAAAAACCTATAAGTAAGATTCTACACTATTACATAAGAATCTTCGAGTTGGGCTTCTCCACTCCGGTGGGCTTTGTCTTGATTTACAAAGTCTTCAAATAAATTATATACTAAGAAATAAATGAAACTTTTATAATAATACATAATGGCACGCAGGCCATATTTAATTGCAAAAACCCAGCACCTATGAATTCACCATGCATATCCATTCATCACACAAAACAAGAAAATAAATATACATAACATTAATGGATAAAACAAAGTCCAATTTTAATTAATTTAGCCAAGCCCATTAATGAAAATTGTGTACTTGAACTTTTAAGAGAAGATCCTGTGATGGGCCTGGGCCGAAGCCCAATGGACTAAATCCACTTATTGAATAAGCTCTCTTAAAACCCAAAACACAAACTAGTTAGATTTGTGCTATAAATCAACTCTAGTATAATTTCTAATTTTTTCATTTTTAATTTTATGTCATACAGTCCATAAACATTAAAAATACATATAATATGTTCTAACATGAATTAAAACATAAAATCATGAAGAACATATATCATACACGGCATTCATATAAAAACAAACAAACAACAATGAAACTAGTTGTTTAATGCTCATATAATGCCACAAAAAATGCACAAACACTTAAAAAGATTTTATGAGCCATTTAATAATTTAAATAAGGTCATAAACATTCATTTAAGGTTATGTTCATATCTGATCTAAATGTGTTTTTGCCATTTTAATCAAAAATAAAACAAACAATGTTGATTAAACATGCAACAAATACAAACTAGTCATAGTTTTAAGTGATTTTAAAATTAATCAATTAAATTATCATGGACCACAATTAAAAAATTAAAATATGTCCAGACCTGTTATTGATCTTTAAAAATTACTTACAAACATTCCAAACACATTTATACATTTAATTTTGAAAACTAGTTGTTAAACAAACACATATCATGCAAATTAGCACCTAGTTTAAAGATTAATGTGTACCATCAGGTATTTATAATTAACCATGAACAGCTCTAAGAACATCTTAAGACATTATATTAACATGTCATAATAATTATAATACCTAACTAATCATTTAAAATCATTTTTACACTAAAACAATGCAAAAAACTCAAAACAGAAAATTTCAGCATTGCATGTTTTTAAACAAACGATTTTTAATCAAGATATAATGCATCCAAAGCACTAAAATAAGCATGTTTAGGCTCTGATACCACTGATGGGATATCACATGGCAAATACACGAAGATAATGAAGCAAAAAAATAAAAAATATAGATCATTCATGCCACGCAATATACGACATAGAATTGAAACATGCAATTTTAGGGTTTTTAAACTTACATGTTTGGATGCTCTTTAAAACTTGAATTTTGCAATGGAAAATATGCAAGATGAACTTATATGCTTCAGATCTAGAATACCAATGCCAAGGAGCTGCCTTTACACCACTCCTCTCTATTCTCACACACACACTTGCAAAGATGGCTTAAAATCGAGAGTGCTAGGTCTATGTTTGAATATTTTGCAATGGGAATGGATTGAAGCCACAAGATCTGATCTTGTTCTTCTTTTAAGTTGCTATTTGTGCCCAAGAACACAAGAGAATAAGAAATAATTCTTTCCCCTTGTGTATTTCGGCCAAGAGAGTAAGAGAGAAAAAAAACGCCTAGGGTTTTCTTTCTTTTAGTTCATAAATATATATCACTTGTTTAGGTCAAGTGTGAATGCCGAAATTTACTATCTTTAGGTAGTAAATTCAGCCTCCATCACTTTTTAATTAAGTGACATATATTAATTCAAATTCCTTTAAATTTTAAATTCAAATTAATTTAAAATAAACATGAGACATTTAGTCAAAACAAATCACTTATTTATGATATACATGTGCCGAAATTCACTATGATTTTATCTTCGAATTTCGGCCACTCTCTCTCCTATTTAAGTGTTTTATTTTGATTCAAATGTTATTAGAATTTAATACTCAATTAACTTAATTAATCCAAGATAATTAATTAATTAAAATTAAATCTACATAGGCCTAAATTCCCTCTCCCATGGACCAAAGTCCATTTAGCAATTTTAATACCCATTACATGCATTAATTTGACTTTAAATAAAAGCCCAAATTAATGCCCAATATTCTATTTAAATATTTTAAGTCCAATGCTATGTGTGAGATCCTATAGGTCGATTTAATATTGGCAATGAATTAATGAATTAATTCAAAGGCTATATATATTCTCTAGCAAGATATTATAGCATTCCAAATTAAATGAAAACGCAAATGGCATTTAGTGACCTAATGCAATTTTACATAGTCCCTTACCCTTAAATATCAGAATTAATATAAGGCATGGAACTATTCATCCTTATTTATACTAATTCCTTTCTTGATATTCCAGTGACACTGAACTCTCAGATAAATAATGATTACTCATTATTTCATCTCGGTATTGCCATACATTTCTCAGTTCACTGATCAAGTGGCCGATGATATTTTCTCTCTTATTGAGAGGGGTAATCCTTTTACTTCTCTCATGCTCTCTAACACGAATTAATGCATACCCAAGTATACCCATACTTGTCACCCTGTTATGAGTACATTAGGTGTATGTCAAAATACACAGTAATTCATAAAGAGTTTCATAGAGATTTTAGGTTTAAGAACTATGATGCAAAACTTGCACATGAAAAACACTTATGACTAGTACCATGTAGTGTTCTCATGAATGGATCGAATCCAGATATCATGTTTTAAACATATTTCTATGATCTCTAATTGACACTCTTGTCCTTATGATCCATAAGATAGAACTCATCTTATTAGAGAGAGCATACTAGTCTTAATTCATTTGTTATTCCCATAATAATGACTGACTAAGGATATTTAGAATGAAGTCTCTATTATTTCAAGGTCTTACAATCATGTTCCTCACACATGATAACTTAAACTGAAACAACATTCTTGGATAGTTCTATGAATTGATATGCACAAGGATACAATAGATAAAATAAATGCCTCATTTATTAATTTAAGTGTTCAATAACAATGCATTGGGGCTAGGGCTTACACTAACATGCATATGAATTGATAACTAAACTTATAAAGGTGATGGATTACAGTAAAGGAAGTAAAAGTGTATTGCTTACTTATCAGTCTAAATAGTGAAAAGATAAGCATACCTATAGGGTTAATATGTAGCTATTATAGTTCGACACCTTGGGTGTTTTTTTTGAAAATTATTGTCTCTACAGCTTGATACCTTTTGGTAGCCACAGTTCATTACCTATTGGGTAACCACAATATATTTGATACCTTCGAGTATCTATAGTCGATATCCTTGGATATTCTCAAAACCCATTATCCACTTCTATAGAGAGTTATACAAGTATTAAAATAATAAAGTGAAGTTACAGTTACAGTCTTTTATTGATAAAATTTATATGCCTAAAGTTATAGAGATATTGAACATAACTTCATGTGTGTGTGTGTGTATAAGTGGCATAATTTTTCTTTACAAATACATATTATATCATTTCTAATTGTGCTATTTTGTTTACATATAACTTATATGATTTTGCATGTTTATGGGACAACTACTGTGAGGGATTGTTTATATTAATTGTTCTCCCCACTAAGCTTTATTGCTTAACACGGGTGTTAATCCTTGTAGGTACCCAGTCTAGGAGGGTGCTTAAGGATCTATCCAGGGCCAGTAATCCAATTAATGTAATAACTATTTAGGATTATAATTATATGTACTTTTTGGGTAAACAATCTATGAATGAATATGTAGATGTGATTTGTATATCTGTTTTTTTCATATATATCTGTTAATGTAATGTGGTAGGAATATAAAGAAGAATAGTATGGTTTTTTTTTAGAAAAATGTAATTTAAAATAGGCTTGTGCATAACTGCTTGAACTCATCAAGAACTTGTTAAACTATGTTGCATGTTTGTAATGCCCTTTAAGGGGTGTTATATTTAGTGTAACCTGCCTTCTCTAATTTATTGCTTTACTTTCTCTCTTGTTATCACGCTTACAACAAAACCCAGGATTCGAAATGAAACGGGAGAAAGAAGATAAGAAAGAAAAAAGTGAAATAATAGGGGTTTTTGGCCTAAAATAGTTGGCACTTTGATCAAAAGGGCAGGTTTTTCTCAATTTCACTTTACATGTCCTAGAAACTTATTTTTCCAATTACTATTGGCTAGTTCTAAAAGTCTTTACTCAATTTCAATTTGACCACTTGCTAACTTTTAAACTACCATGCACAAATTTAAAATTTAACTTCATTTCAATTAGCTCTCCGAACCATAATCATTTTTAACTTAAAATGTACAAAACTTAAGTAAATTCCCGAAACAAATCTCTTAAGTACCAATTATGCCCCTTTCCTATTAGGGCATCTTTGGGGCCTTACAACTTATTTCTAATTCACTACTTAACACAACCCAATGCCTCAAGATAAACTCCATTAAAGAATTTGAAAGGAGAAAATTTGAAAATCGATAAAAAGAGATAGGGGATTAAGCCACTTCTTTTTTTTTCTCAATTAATCATAAATTATTATTCTCAATTCTATATGTTGATTTCTTTTGTTTGCAAGGTTTAACTAACCCTTAGTTTTCCATGAATTTAGCTTGAATGAATTCCTATAGTGGAATCCTTGTTGAAGCCGAAATAGAAAGGAAAGAAAGAAATGAGTATCAATTTTTCTCTCTCCTCCTTTCAGCTTTTAAATGCATGAATCCTTAATATGTGGCTTCACCAATAATTAACACTTAGAATCCACTTACCCATATTTAACACTAATTAATGGAAAAACCCATATTTCGGTTTTTGAACTATTGAAATTTTCTACATTTAGGCCCTCGACTATAAAAATTCCTAATTGAGTCCCTGTATTTTTATTTAAAGTAATCAAATGCCATGAAATAGCCCATTTGTTATGGATGCCAAAAATACAATCATCGATCATCGAAAATTCACCAAAGATGGATCCAAGCATTAAAAGAAAGCCGATTTCACTCGGGGTACATTGGTAACCACTATTCACTTAAAAGCCAAACACTTTCATTGGAAAATGAGATTAAAAGTAGGGCTATACAAATGATCAGTTTGGCTCGATTTTGGACTGAACTTCATAGAGCAAAAACCAAACTTTCTAAATTAAAAAAATGAACCAAAAATTAAAATTTTTAGAATTGAAACTGAATAGATCGAATTAATTTCGACCGGTTTTAAATTAAAAAAATGAACCAAAAATTAAAATTTTTAAAAAATACATTAAAAAATCTTCAATAAAAAAATATACATATTTGAAATTTGACACAACATTAAAAAACAATAAAGAGATTAAGTGATTTAGATTGAAAATACAATTATGCATATTTGAAATTTAATATTTGAAAATATAATAATAATGAGATTAATTAATTTCAGTTGTGATCTTTACATGAATGCTACTAAAGGGAAACTATTTATGAATATGCCTCATTTTATTCTTTTTTCACAAATACACCTTTTTCAATTTCTTATTTCAAATCAATCTTTTTTTTTCTAATGCACTTCTATAGTTTATTATCAATATACCCGAGATATATTTATTATATGTATTTTCATCAATAATTTAAGATATATTTATGGTATAAGTTACCATAAAAAATTAAATTTTAAAAAATAGCATTTTTTTTAACATTAGAATAGAATATAGGCAAAACACATTATTAACTTTTAGAACTTTTTTTTTTTTTACATTAAATATTTAAATTGAAAAAAAAAATCTAAATTGAATTCTTTTAATTTAGTCACGTTAAATTTCTAGCTGATAATACTATATATAAATGATGAATTTTTATGTATCACGGGAGATAATTTTTATGGTAATTAATTTTGTTACAAAATTCATTTTTTATGGTTTGGAATTTAATAAATTAAGGATTTAATTTTTAGATACTTCAAATATAGGTAATCAAAATATATTCTATTATTTATTTAATCAAAAAAAAATTAGATTAATGAATATTGTTGATTAAAATCAAAATTTAAGAATTAATTTGATTTAAAATTTATTTCATTTTCGATTAATGAATAATAAACATTAAAAATTGTGAAAAAACTTTAGATTCAAATATATGTAATCAAAAAACATATATTCTATTATTTATTTAATCAAAAAATACTTCATATTAACGAATGTTGCTCATTAAAATTAAAATTTAAAATTAATTTGATTTAACATTTATTTCATTTTAGATTAACGAATCATAAACATTAAAAATTATGAAGAAATTTTAGAAAATTATCACAAAAATTGGTTGTGCGTTTGAAAGCTAACCTAACCCCATAGAGAGTTTTTGATATTAATTTCAATAGGGACGATGATAAGGCAAAAAACGAGAGAAAAAAATAAATTTCAAATAAGATTTTAATTTTTTTTAAAGTAACAAAGATTGTGAAAACAAAACTTTCAAATTAAAAAAAAAAAAGAAACACAAAAAAATTAAAGTAAAAAAACGAGAATAAAAAAATTAAAGTAAAAATTTCAAGTAGGATTTTATTTTTTTTAAGTAAAAAATTGTGAAAATAAATCTTTTAAATTAGGAAAATGAAAAATGAGAAAAAAATTAAAATAAAAAATGAGAAAACAAAAGGTTAAAAAACTGAGGTTTCTAGGATTTAAACTAGAGATCCAATAGGTTTTAGTAGATTTGACTAGAAATTCACACCACTCATCCAATTCTTCAATTCTGATATATATATATATATATATATATATATATATATATATATATATATATATATATCGATTGGTTCAATTTTTCGGTTTTCAATTTTAAAATTGAATCGAACCAATTAAATCAATTTTTTCGATTTCGAACTGAAAATCGAACTAAACATATCAAAATCAATTCGATTCGGTTCGGTTCGATTCTACACATCCCTAATTAAAAGCTCAATACAGAGTGAAATAAAAAATATCAAAAGAAAAAGAGAGAGATTCCTGTGCTGATGGCAAGCTATGGTGATGAAAGACTAGGAAATGAAGATTAAAATTTGAGCAAACAAAGAGACGCAATGGCCGTCAATAATGAAACACGCAGGAAATAATGGGGAGACGATTATAAGGCATGATTTGGTGTGGTCAAATATACGGTTCATACGAAATATGATCGTTGGATCAATAGTAAAACTTGGTAAAATGGTTCAAATTTGTGTGTACCATATACAACAACAAGCCAAATCTAAACCCATGGAAAACTAATTTGGTGTTGTAAAGTATACGGTGCACAAAAATCTAAACCTTCGTATCAAGATCACTTTTAACTTAATGGTTTAGATTTGTGTGCACCATATACTTCAACACACAAATCATCCCAAATTACCCAACTGAAATACACGTGCTAACGGCCGCTAAAGTGCTATGTAGTACCCCATATTAAAGTATAGAATCAATCAAGAATTTTTATTTTAATGAACCAAATTTAGAAAATTTTTATAGTTGAAGGACCCAATTATGGTTTTTGCCCTAATTAATATATTCTTATTTTAATTTAATCTTTCATTATCTTTAATCATGTCACCTTTCTAGTTAGCCACTAAACTTTTTATTTATTCAATTAAGTCCTATCTTTCATCATTTCATTTAATTTAATCCATTTCTATTTCCCCTTTCAACGGTTCACGCTACTAAGCATTCAAGTTTAATAAATAATTATAACAGTAAAATTTTAGAGCTTTACACAATGAATACATGAACTCATATATAAGCACGACAGTATTTATTAAAAACTATGCAAGAGAAATAAACACATGCAATAAAATTATTAAATTTGGTTAATTCACCACTTTTAATGGACTAAATGGATGAACCAACCGTTTTAAAAGAGACTAAGAGATGAGAGATTCCTCATGTAAGTCTACCTTTAAGTTTTAAGTGCTTTCAAGATGCAAAATCCATCAAATCCTTGGATGATTGAACCAAGTTTGGTTATTTAGGCTATGTTTGGTTCTATGTATAAGACACCAGACAATATTATATAATACAGTGTAATACCATATATAGTTTTTGGTCTTTTTTTAAAAAAAAAAAATTAGTACATGGATTATATAATACGAAATGGCATACTTAATCCCTAATAGACAGAAGATAATAATACACCAGAATTCCTTGGATTTATATATTACGGTAAATATCGTATTATGCTATGTTCAGTATTTCGGCACCACTCTTCCTTGTGATTTTGCTCATCTCCAGCCTCTCTCATCCTCGTCTCTAATTTTATATTTTATTTCAATTATTTTAAAGAAAAACAATAAAATCAAAAGCCCTAAATCTCAATTGCTAATTTTTTGTTTTTCCCTATCTATCTCTGTTCTTCTCTCACTCAGCCACCATCATTGGAGTTTTCGTGGCCACCTACTATCAGGTAATCCTTTGTGATCAAATTTCTTATTATTCGATATGTATAGTTTTCTTTTTTACATTTTCTATCTCTTATTTTTTCGGTATTTGTGGCTTCAGTTCTTTTTCCTTTCTATTAGAAGTGCAAGCCAACGATAGAAAAATAGAGGAAAAGAATAAACAATTGAATTCCCTCTTTACCATTCCAATGTCCACTAAAATCTCTTCTAACTCCCTTTAGGCATAACTGGAAATTGATTTGATGAAATTATGATATATAATCAAGCATATTAAATCCATATTGCAGTTGATCATTTAGTCGTGCTTAATCTCTATCAAAATCTCATATATCTCCGTTCTTTCTCAGGTGACTATTGCCGACCACTTCATTGGCATCGAAGGCTCTAGTATAGATGTGACATGCCTTCCTATCTGTAGGCAAACTGATACGAGTTTTGTATTACCAGAATTTCTGAGTTTTTGTACTGTATTTTCCTTTATAAATATGAAGTTTGGTTTTATTTTGTTCTGAGCATGTGTTAAGGCGTGTTGAAATTAAAGCTATAGAACTTTTTTATGCTAATACTTATGAAATTATAGTGCAAAATTATAAGAATGGACCCTAAGCAAAACTTCTAAGTTAATTAATTAATCTAATTAAATGAGAACTCTTATCTTTCTTAGTGTCTGTGAAATGGATCGTTTATGTTTTTTCTAGTTGGTAAGTGAACTGGTTTAAAGTGTGAATTAACGACCATATTATTTTTATTAGGTTAACATATGTTGTTTATTATTTAGTTTATTTATGTTTAAGCTATATTTTTTGATATCAAGAGAAAATGTTCAATATAAATTTGCTGTTTAGGTTAATATCTGCATTTCATTTGCTAAGTGTTGGGATTTTTGGAATTAGGGGGTATTATTAAGTTATGCAGGCTCGGTTTTCTTGCTGTTGACCATGTATCTTGTTACTGGTGAAGCTAGCTTTAGCTCCCAATTTTTTGTTTATTTAAATTAAAAAAGTTTAAGCTGACACTTCACATATATACTCATCCTCAAATCGTGTCCACCACCACCATTCCCCTTAAAAGATACCTTGATTTCCATTAATGCTACCTCACAACTTCCACTCAAACTAACCTTCATTGACTATACATCATGGCATGCACAATTTATAGCTCTTCTCTATTGAGTTTATATTGGTGGGACATATTCATGCCCTCCATCAACCAATCCCTCTTACACTATTTGTCATTGATAAGATAGCCTAATTCTTCATGTTGTTATTGCATCAATCTCACTCCTTAGTTTTACTTACTTCTGCCTCTCAAACATCTCAAGAAGCATGGAATAAATTAGCTCATCTTTTTGCTAATAAGTCTTGCTCTTGGGTAAAGCATCTCAAGGAAAAACTTTTTTGCTCCACGTAGAAGTCACTACAAATAGGAAAATTTATGGCAAAAAAAATTCCTAAATTCAAATTGATTGGAACAATAGATCTTCTTCATGCATTAAGGCATTTCTTAAAATTCAATAATGAATATAGTTAGTTAATTGATGCATATTGTAAAAGTCAGCTAAAAATGGAAATCATTATTATTGTTGCTATTTCTTTTCTTTTTTTTAAATAACGTTAAATTGAAAGAAAAACAAGAAAAGTCTAAACACCATGAAATAACTCCTTTACTTTCTTTACTTTCATCAATTGCCATGACTTAAGATAGAAAAGAGTAAATATATTCTTGATTGCTGCTATTTTAGTGTTGATGCCCTATACCAAATATTTGGCTCCTTATAGTATGTCACATTTCATTTTATAAAATTGAATTTTCTTCATGTTATTATATTTTGGTATGTTAGAATATAATAATATGTATAAATAACATTCAGTGTTATTTTTGGCTATCCCTAGTTATTTATCATTAAAAGGAATAATAATAAATAAAGACTAGTACAAGTTTGAGTAATAATCATGGGATGATTATATATGGTGATATAAATCAAACTTATAGGTACTTGTTGGAGAATAGGGTACTGGATAGACCCACTATGAGATACTACATGGGTTAATGTCATTAGTGATCTCATAATAGTTATGTTATCGATCTTTAGACCTAAAATTATCATAATATCCTACATGAGGAATATTATGCTTTGACATAATCATATATTATCTTTAATCGTATAATAATAAAGGTTATGATTGGACATGGTAAGAATCATGCAGAGGATAGTGAATAATCAAGATGGAATTTGTTCCTCTCTTATGAGAGAGATATCTATTGGGCCCCTCAATAAGTAGAACTGAGAAATGCATGACTGTGCTTAAATGAATTGATGGAGCAATCAATGTCATTTGATATTATCAGTCTACTTAGAGATCAAGAAATTATATGTTTAAACTATATAAGTTAGACATGGACCATGACTTATGTTCAAACAAGATATCGTGTAATAAAGGGATTATAACATGTTATATTAGGTAAAAATTGAAGAATCGATATTCATATTATTTAGGTAGTCGTAATATCTTGCTAAAGGTTGTTTATGACTTATGTAACCATTATAGGATTGGGGCCCACGGCCAATACAATATAAGCCTATTAGATCACACATATAGAATGTGATGAATGGACTAAGGGTTAATTCAGGCATTTTTAATTTTATTTGATGACAAATTAAAATTCAAAATAAATAAATATTAATTAAGATTAATATTTTAATTCTTATTTTAAATAAGAAAAAATATTCTTATTTTAATAAGAAATTTGGGCCCGAAATTTTCTCTCTCTCTAAATTAGGGTTGGGTCACCTAGATATATGATATACATGGTTTAAAAACCCTAAGAGGATATACTAAAAGAGTGAGCTGTCATCCTTGAGAGAGTGAAAATAGAAAATTATTTTTCTGTGTTACCCTAGCTACCAAGGAAGGGAGCTAGCACTCTGGACAAATCCGTTCATTGTGTTCGAGTGTGGATGTCGGTAGAGGGTATTCGTTTCATGTGAGGTAGCACCTACAATATGATTTTTACACTTCAAGAGCTTAGTAATCATTGCTTTCTCTTCATTGAGTCAATTTGATCGTATAGATCCTGGTGGGTTTCATATATCCGTTGCATTTTTATTTTATTTTTCCTTGTCGAAACCCAACATGCTATGTTGCTATAAAAAATGACAAGTCAAGCGAGTGTTATTCACCAAACAAATAACCAACAGTGCTCTAGTGTTTTTGCCTTCAGTGAAATCAATTATGGATGAAATATTATAGTATGTAATGTTGCCTTGAAATATTATAGTATAATAGATGATCAATTTTTAGTTGTACCTCTTGACTTAAATATTATCGTAAAATGGGTGTAGATAAATGAAGATATGGAACCGCAATTAGAAATTTCTTTTATTTCTACCAAAAATTTAATCTCAAACTCGTATAATTTGTAATTTATCCATATAATTTCATTTCTTAGTCATCTATTGGATTTATTTGGCATATGTCAATTAGTGTATTCTTTTCTTTTTATTCACCTATTTTCTTCATTTCTTAGTCTTTCCCCTATTGTCATACATGTCACACTTAACATATTTATATCTTGTAAGGAAACATATACCTTAGCAAGATCTCTCCATGCATCTGAATTTGCCATTAATGCATACTTTTTATGGCATTTAGAATTTAAGTTAAATTTTTTGCGTATTGATTTTTTTGGCTTCCCCTTTACTTTTGGCTTCCTCCATTATAGGTGCATTTGAAATGCATTTATTTATTTAAATTATATGTGTATTGTTCATTTTTTCTAATTTATTTATTACATCTAATGCTTCTCATTTTTTTGATTATTTGAGTAGATATGGATCAAAGAAATGTTATATTTTACATAATCATAAGGACGTGGCATTTGCACATGGTGTGGTTGCTATTGAATATGATGATTCATATGAAAAATATAACTAAAAGGAAAATTAGGATGAGAAAAATGCTTATAGATAAAAGCATTGATAGGGATTAAGTTCATTTTACTTATGTGAATAGTATAATTGGGAACAATGACTTGCATTGTACTAATCAATTAATAATGGATAGAAGAACATTTTGAATACTATGTGACCTACTTCGAACTTATGGAAAGACTAAAGATGAAAAGCATATAGGTGAACTCTGTTAGAGAGTATGCCCTATAGCCCATGTAAAAGGAATGTATTTCAGATATATAAATTCATGTTATTAATAAAAGGCATCATTCATTTATTAATGCTATGTTTAAATACATATGTTTGTATATCTTAAATTAATGAATAAAGTCCTAGATATTATAAACACAGTGCAAAGGCAATCATGAAAGTGTTCATGATATGAGATGTCTATTTGCATGCATATGTGTTAATATCTAAATGTCCTTAGTTATAGAATTAACAAGATATGACATTATTAATCCGGACAGACTAGCACATTTTATACTTCTTGAATAGTTCAAGTAATGGTTCTCATAACTGTGATTATGAGAGATGATCAAAGCTAACATATGGATGCTTGTTAGAAGAACAAGTTCATTGGAGACTTGCAAAGAAAATCCTCACATGGATATTAAATCTATGTCAATGAGGAATCTTTTCATAGCGGTTGTGCAAGTATCTTAGACTTGAGATCACCAAGGTTATCTTAAGTAGTAAGTGATATACTTTGACTCCATAACTTATTACTTCTAATTGGGGGTGAACATAGTTAGGAGTTTGGGTATATCATAACATCCTTGAAGATAGTTGAGTAATTAATAAAGGATTCACCATCCTAGATTTATTAAGGGAAGTTATCTCGCATGATTCTATAATTGCCTTGTTCAGAGAATCTCTGGCCAAAGTAATATGTTAAGATGGATAGGGATCCATAAAGGGCATTTTGGGAATAATTGTTAAATTAATAGAACATACATAATTAGATTTATATGAGTTGACATAAATCCGTACTCAAAATCTAATTGATATAAGAGTGGTGAAATGAGTAATTATACGGTAACTGTTTTTATGGGAGGGTATAGTTAGAATCACTTAACTTTCCTGACATTTGGGTAGTCATGATGCTTAGCTAGAGGCCGTTCATGACTTGTATAATAGTGTATCATAAATATCAATAAGGGATTGATAAGATGATTTAAAAAAATTTAAATCATATGATTTTTGAATAAAATTCATAATTGCATATTATACTATCAATATAGATAGGAACCCAATAGGTCACACACATACAGAGTAAAGGATAAAATGGTAAAATGAAAAAGATAATAATACTTGAAATTATTATGGGAGAAGAGAAATAAATAAGAGAATAATTAATTAAAGAGTTTAATAAATTATGCTCAAGTAGAAATGTTCGCAAAACTTTTTAGAAATATTCTGCAAAATGGACCTAATTAAAATATTATATTTTATAATTAATTATTATTGGACTATAAGTGTTATAGGGCTAATATAATAATTAATAGATCCATTGGAGAAATATAAGAGGCCTAAAGATTTGGTTTTTGCGCAGAAACCCACCAGAGGATGGGTTTCACGCCAATTCCAAATAGAAGGCCTTTGATGTCTAATTCTTAGACTAAAATAAATTAAATATATTTCATAAGTGTTATGGAGCATATATATTTAATTTGGATGGATTTAGAATTAATTTGGGTGATTAAATCCAAGTATATGCATAAAAGGTCTAGTTTATGGGTTATGTGTAGGGTCTTTTATGAAATGACTTAAATTGGATTTAATTGAGCCCAAATGAATTAATAATATTTCCAGAAGCCCAATTAATATTTCTCCAGAAATTTTAAAAGAGCCCAATCCCATTATGAAGTTGGATTTTTTAACCCAGCTTTAAAAATCCAAGATAAGGGTTTTAGGGTTAAGTGAGTTTCATAAAAAAAAAAAATTCTATGTTCTTCTCTAATCCTAGCCGCCACCCCTCTCCTTGATAGAATCAAGGAATTTTGGCCATCTTGTAATACCAATAGTTTTTGGTTCATTTGATCCTTCTCTAGTGTGGATTACAATTGGAGGTGTTCAATTTTGGACACTGTGGTTTGCGACAACCTGATAGGAAGAAAAAATAACTATTCAACAAAAATCAAAGATGATTTTTCTTATTCTTATTTATATTTATATTGTATATTCATGGAAAGATCAGATATATTAGTTAAAAATTTTAATTTCCACTTATACATGTAATGTATGTAACCGTTTAATTCCTAACATGGTATCAGAGACAGGTTTTGTCATGAATCTATAATTTTATATTATTCACGGAATAGTTTTTCTTTTTATTTTTGAGTTATTCATTTCATGAATTTTAAAATATCAGATTTGGTTGTTCATGAATAAGAAATATTTATTTTCTGGATGTATGTGATCAAATAAATAAAATGAAAAATGAAACGATTCTTTTATGTAAAGAATAATTCTTTAAGCGTGGAGAATTTTTATTTTTCAATAATGTTAATGGGCTGTTCTAAATAAAATTTTTATTGATCCACTCTAAAATTATTTTGAAGATAATTTTTGTTCTTAATATGTGATATTAAGCCATAGGATCAAACAAAATTAAAATCGAATAATTTTTGCATGAAAACTATTTTAATCAAAAAGTTTGATAAATTGATGGTCATCGTGTGTTCTTGGTGTGTTCTTTGTAATTTTATGTTTAGAATGATTTTTAATTTTCTAAATCTGATATATTTGATCTATTAATGTGTTTTTAATTAATTGGATTAATTAAAATGGGTCTTGAATTAATTAGATTAAATTTAATTGATTAAAGCCATTTAATGGGCTTAATTATATTTACGGGTTTGATTTAAATTAGTAAATGGCTTGGTGGGCCCAAGGAACTAATTTAAATTAAATATTACAAACTTTAATTAAGTTCATTAATTGGTTTTAAGGGTTGGAGTGGGCTTAGCTCATTCCAAAAGGACCAAATGGTTTAAAAGACACAAAACTAGCTTGTATGTGAACACAGTTTTGGATTTAAATTGTAGATTTCGGCCTACCCATTGTTTTAAGCCCAAAATTTATTCTTTAATTATTTAATGTGATTAATTAATTAAATAATCAATTAATAATTAATTGGATTGATAATTAAGGTAAGAACACATGCATGTAAAAAGGTTGCCTAAAATGGAAAAAGTTTCGTAATTTGATCACATTATTAAAATAAGTCAAAAGTAAGTTGCAAGAGTTGAAACATAGTTTGTATTCTATTATATGGTTTTAATTTATGCATTAGAAATACATATAAGGGTGTATGATTGGCATGATGGATAGTTATGGACAAGGCCCAATGTGATTGAGCATAATGCATGTTTCGGCCCAATGAGGACTTTCATATCCCGGCCACTTGTTTTTGGTTTGTATTTCTTTTTCAAATTTTAATATGTAATTATATTACTTAGATTATAATTAGAGATAGATATAGAGACCACTATCAAGGAGAAAGATGGACCGGATGGAGATCCAACAAGATTTAAGATAATGTAATTATTTTTTTTTTACTTGTTTGAATCATGCATATTACCTAGGTTTGACCTTTTGATTTTCCTTTTTGCTCGGGGATATCAATATAGTAAAGTCCATAACTATACCATATTTGTATGCTTATATTTATATGATAGATATAGGATGCATACCAATGTATGCCAACCATGTATGATGAGACTTAATTAACTAAAATCCCTCAAACTAATACTAAGGTATATAAGCCTTCTATTAATTAGAGGAGAACCAGAGTTCTTTATAGTATGGGTTGTTGACCACAGTCAAGCTCACATTATATCAAATATATTCGAATCTACTTAAATGGGTCATCTTAGCTATTCCATTAGCTTCTTGACCATAGTTAAGGCTAATGGTTCTAGAGGTAAGATTAGGGAATGCATATATGATATGCATGTATCAAGAGTTGATAACCTAATGATACAATAGTTGTGTAAAGACACAATTGGTATAGAGATACCTACCTTTCAAGGGTACGAAATTTGACTTGTTGACCACAGTCAAGGTCAAATTTCATATCAAGGATTGGATATTGAAAATACATAAAGGATAGTGAAGCAGCGGCATGGCTGATGCTGGGTGCTATGTCCTCAGAGCTTCAGAAGCAACATGAGATTATGGATGCTAGAACCAGCATTTTTTATCTAGAGGAGATTCTTTCTTCTTAAGCTAGAACTGAGCAATATGAGACTACTCGAGCTCTGTTTAGCTGCAAAATGATGGAAGGCACTTCGGCTGCTACTCATGCATTAAAGATGTATGGGTACATTAAGCATTTGAGTAGACTTGGCTATGTAATGGATAATAATCTATACATAGATTTAATCTTATACTCGTTCGCTTCAAGTTTTGCACCTTTCATGCTTAACTTCAACATGAACAAGATTCAAGTAACCATTCCTAAGTTAATCAATATGCTCAAAATAGCTGATGGATCTTTTAGGAATGATTCAAAAAGTGTCATAGTTGTCACTTATGCTAAAGGCAAGAAGCAGAAGAAAAAGAAGATGATGACCAAGGCACAGTGAAAGCATGGTGGGGTTTCCAAAAAGAAGATTTCCAAGAAAGAGACCCCAAATTAACTTGCTTCCATTGTGGGAAAGATGGTCATTAAAAGCGTAACTACAAGGCCTATCTAGATTCTCTCAAGGAGAAAAAGCAAGCCGATACTTCTACTTTAGGTATTTATATGATTGAAATAAATACTTATTCTATTGCTTCAAAACAATCTTGGGTATTAGATACCAGATGTGGATCTCATTTGTGTAATGATCTACAGGGGCTTAAAAGCTGTAGAAGAGTTAGAAAGGCAAAAATATATCTATAGTCAGCTATTGGATAAAACATCTCTACAACAGTTGTGGGGACTTATCATTTGCCTCTTCCAAGTGAATTAATATTGGAGTTAAATAATTGTAATTATGTTCCAGTGTCATCTAAAAGTATTATTTCTTTCAGTTGTTTATTAAACAATTATGACATTTCTTTGAAGGATAAATGTTGTTACATTTTTAAAAACAATATATTTTATGCTAAAGCTATCATTGAGAATGGTATATTTGTTCTTGATTTAATTAAAGAAGTGCATAATGTGGATACCAAGAAAATGAAACAAGATCATCTAAATACCTAATATTTATGGCATTGTCATTTAGGCCATATAAATGAGAAACGCATGACTAAATTACACAAGTCAGGTGGTTTAGGATCATTCGATTATGAATCATTTGATACAGTGAATCTTGTTTATTAGGAAAAATGACAAAAGCTCCATTTATTGGTAAAGAAGAACAAGCTAAAATGATTTTAGACTTAATACATTTAGATGTATGTGATCTAATAACTACACATGCCAGAGGAGGTTACTCCTACTTCATTACTTTCATAGATGATTACTCCAGGTTTGGATATATCTATCTAATGAAATATAAATCAAAAGCATTTGAAAAGTTCAAAGAATTTAGAAATGAACTAGAGAAGCAACTTGTCAAGAGTATTAAAACACTTAGATCAGATCGAGGTGGAGAATACTTAAGCTAAGAATTTCAAGATTAACTTAGAGATAATGGGATTTTATCTTAATGGACTCCACCATATACACCACAACATAATGGTATATCTGAGAGGTGAAATCGAACACTATTAGATATGATTCGATCCATGATAAGCCGAGTAGACTTGCCTAAGTTCTTTTGGGGATATGCATTAAAAACTGCTATTTATGTGTTAAATATAGTTCTTAGTAAATTGGTTGATGTTACTCCATATGAGATATGGAATAACAAAAAACCCATACTTTCTCATATGAAGGTATGGGATTGTCCTACTTATGTAAAGAGGAGAATGTCAGACAAACTAGATGTGAAGTCTGATAAATGTTTATTTGTAGGATATCCAAAAGAAACGTTTGGATATTATTTCTACCATCCCTTATAACAAAAGGTGTTTATTTCAAGGCATGTTGTCTTCTTAGAATTAGAGTTTCTCTTAGAGAGGACAGTGGGAATAAAATTAAACTTGGTGAAGTTCAAGACCCACAAATAGAAGTAAATCAATCAATTGAACCCAAGACTGAATCTCATAATGATGAGATTATAGTTGAACCTAATTATACATAAAATCCTAGAAGATTTACTAGGATATATTCTATCCCTGTGAGATATGGATTTCACATTGATTCAGATAGAGGCATAACTGTAATAGAGGACAATGAGCATACAAGCTATCAAGAAGTTTTGAACAGTTTCGAACGTGACTTATGGCTTAAGGCTATGCAAACGGAAATGGACTCCATGTACAAGAACAAAGTATGGACTTTAGCTCAACCACCTGAAGGGATAAAACCCATAGGGTGCAAATGGGTCTTCAAAAAGAAGACCGACATGGAAGGTAATATAGTTACCTATATAGCTCACTTAGTAGCAAAAGGTTATCGACAAAGAGAAGGAATTGACTATGATGAGACATTTTCTCCTGAAGCGATGCTTAAGTCTATGTGAATACTTTAACCATTGCAGCTCATTATGATTATGAGATTTTGCAAATAGATGTGAAGATAGCTTTTCTAAATGGAAATTTGATTGAGGATGTGTACATGACACAACCAGAAGGGTTCACATTAGGAGATGGACAAAAGGTATGCAAGCTTCAAAGATCTATTTATGGATTAAAGCAAGCCTCTAGAGCTGAACATACGATTCAATGAGACAATCAAAGAGTTTGGTTTCTCAAGGAATGAAGATGAATCTTACGTGTATAAAAGGGTCAGTGGGAGTGCAATTGTCTTTCTAGTTCTATATGTAGATGACATGTTGATCATGGAAAATGACATTTCTCTTCTCCAATCGGTTAAAATATGGTTATCCAAGCAATTCTCCATGAAAAACCTTGGAAAAGCATTCTATATTCTGGGAATAAAGATCTAAAGAGATACATCCAATAGGTTGCTAGGTCTTTCTCAAAGTACATATATAGATAAAGTATTGAAGAGGTTCAATATGGATCTTTCTAAGAAAAGGTTTATACCCATGGTGCATGGGAAATACCTTTCTAAGTTTATGTCCGCAGACACTAAAGGATAGAGAGAGTATGAATAGAACACCATATGCATCTGCAATTGGTTCTATCATGTATGCTATGTTATGTATATGTTTACTTTGACTATCACAAGCATATTCCAATCCAATTTTAGAGAGGAACACTGGCAGCTATCAAGAATATCCTTAAGTTCTTAAGAAGAACTAAGGATATATTCTTGGTATATGAAGAGGGTAGTTTGGAAGTAAATGGATATACTGATGCCAGCTTTCAATCTGATAAAGATGATTGTAAATCACAATCTGGTTTCATGTTCATAATGAAAGAAGGAGCAGTTAGTTGGAAGAGTTCCAAACAAGAAACAACTATTGATTTCACGATAGAAGCTTAGTACATTGTTGCTTCGGAGGTAGCCAAAGAAGCAGTATGGATCAAAAAGTTCATATATGAATTAAGAATGGTGCTTAGCATTGTTGATCCAATTCCTTTATATTGTGACAACAATGGAGCCATTGCATAAGAAAAGGAACCACGATCACATCAGTGATCCAAGCATGTTCTCAGACGCTTCCATCTCATAAGAAAAATAGTAGCTAGAAATAATGTGAAGATAGAAAGGGTCCCTACAGATGATAATGTGGCGGATCCTCTCACTAAAGCACTTTTCCAGATTAAGCGCGATCACCATATAAATAACATGGATTTAAGACATATGAGTGATTGACTCTAGTGCAAGCGAAAGATTGTTAGAGAGCATGCACTAAAGCCCATGTAAAAGGGATGTATTTCATATATATAAATTCATGTTATTAATGAAAGGCATCATTCATTTATTAATGCTATATTTGAATACATGTGTTTGCATATCTTAAATTAATTAATAAAGTCCTAGATATTATAAACACGGTGTAAAGGCAATCATGAAAGTGTTCATGATATGAGATGTCTATTTGCATGCAAATGTGTTAATATCTAAATATCCCTAGTTATAGAATTAACAAGATAGGACATTGTTAATCCGGATAGACTAGTACATGTTATGCTTTTTGAATAGTTCAAGCAATGGTTCTCATAACTGTGATTATGGGAGATGATCAAAGCTAACATGTGGATGCTTGTTAGAAGAACAAGTTCATTGGAGACCTGTAAAGAGAATCCTCGCATGGATATTAAATCTATGTCAACGAGGAATCTCTTCATAGCAATTGTGCAAGTATTCTTAGACTTGAAATCACCAAGGTTATCTTGAGTAGTAAGTGATATACTTTGACTCCATTACTGATTACTTCTGTGAGACCCCTTACATGACCCTAATTGAATTTCATGTTTTGAGAGGAGTTTTTATTTGATTAAAAAAATAAATAAATAATAATAATTAATGAGAAATTCGTATAAATTTGGGTTAAGGAATAAAATATGTTTTTATTATTTTAATTGCATGAAAATAAAACTTAATAGTGTGGTTTAATTTTATATGAGGGTATAATTGAAGTATAAAGTATTGATTAGGGGTAAAATTGTAATTACGACATTTTAAAGGGTCAATTGAGATTTGAAGGATAATGGAGAGGTCAATTTAAGAAAAGGGTAAATGGTGGGGTTGAATTATGAAATAGACTAAATTGGTGGGAATAATTTATGACATGCAAAGAAGTGTGTGTCTCTTTTGTGACATGTAAAAACTTTGAAGGACCAAGAAAGACATTTACCAAAACACTACATATATGTTGGTTTTTAGTGGAATGAAAGAAAAGGTGAGAGAGAGTGGGACGGCACCCAAAGGAGAGAATTCACTATCTTTCATCTCTTTCAATTTTCATGTTCATCTCTCAATTCACTCATAAATTCATGAAGACAATTGCATGCATGTGGGATTGTTCAAGAAAATATTGATATAGATTAATAAGGTATGGTTTATTTTTGGTTATCTTTATCATCTTCTTCTTCTTTTTCTTCCTCATTCTTTATGTGGATTTCGGTTGGGATTAGCTGCTGGAAATGATGGATTAGAGGATGATTTGTGTTGTAGTTAAAGAAGGAGAAGATAGAAAAGTTAAAGGAAAAGGTCTTGCTGAAAATTAATTGGTTAAAGTGAAGTTAGGCCAAGGTATGGGATTAGAGCATTATTAGTTTTCTTGTGTTTGATTGGAATTTTGAACAAAAGAAGAAGAGAATTAGTTGTGAAGTATTGTTGTGGAAGTTGTGAAAATCACTTAAACTAGCAAATGAAATTTAAAATCTTTAGATGCAACCATTGATGTGTTAATATATGTGAAAGGTGAAGAAGATTTATGCTTACTTGATAGTTCTTGTGTTGATAGAATTTTAGTGTTATAAGGAAACTTAGCATGTTAATATTGTGAATTAGTTGAATTATAAGATTTCGTCATGTTAAGTGTGGATGGTAAATTTATGAAGTTTCTTTTGAAATATCAATTTGAAGTACCACAAAAATTAAGACATGAAATAGGGGTTTAATTAAAGTAGAATATAAGTATGTTACTTAGGCATAAAAAAATGGAATTTATACAGGAAATTGCTGAAGTAGAAATTAGATATAAATTGCCTAATCCGGATACGTCGCGCTCGTGACATTGATCGCGATCGCGACAATGTACTGGCTTGAAAAACACTTCTACTTCTGTCGCGCTCATGACTTCTTGGTATATTGGACATTTTATGTTATTCTTTTGACACTCTTACATGCCATGTATAAAATCATAGTTTGTCAATCATTCACATGTATCAGATACTGAATTATATGTATAATCAGTTAAGGGATGTTCAAGGAAATCTCAAGATACTATATAATAAAAGAAATTAAATGGCTTGATGTGATATTAATAGTGCCAAATAGGTACGTCCTTTCATCTAATATTATTACATGAATGATGGCATGTGATGTATACATATGATAGTTATTGGTTATAAGCTTTAAGAATATGTTATGAATTATGCTAGATGGTATTAAGACAAATAATGTTTTATCAAGGTTACGAACGTTTGACATAATTTAAGATAAAACATTCAAGTATTTTTTCTTGTAGATATGTGTGATCAAACACAAAGATTTACATTACTTTAAGTGTGCATGAATATACATTGTGCACTAAAAGAATAAGTATCATGATATAGTCATACATGAGCAAAGTACATGAGAATTGGTGCGACCATGATGTATATATATTTATATACAAAAATAAACTCAAAAATTATTTTATTGTCTGCTATTAGAGTTCAATTGTTGGATAGATAGGCGCCTATAGGGATATTGTAGTTGCCACCGTCGACCTTTTTAGGTCCATAATATAATTGATCATATTGGATCTTGCACAGCCTATTAGGGTTGTTACTTGCCCTCGTGTGGATCTTTGACCAGTCCATCGTATAATTGGCCCTGATTGGGTCCATAATTTTGATATCTTCGGATATCCACCGTTTTGATACCTCGATATCCACCGATCCTGTTATCCACCTTTAGAACTTAAGCAGGCTAAACTATTGTGATATTATGTTATAGTTAAAAAATTAGATAAACAAAACATATTACATGAGATAATAAGTTTAACTAAATTTCTCAATGCATGTGTAATAATTAGATGTTTTGATACTGTTCCCATTATGTTATGCTTAAATTCTCAAATATATGAATATAAATATGAGATTTGATTGCTAATGATGACATGCGTTTTTCGTCATTTATTTATATGAAATATGTTATTCTTGTATGTTTTCTACAATTGCTGTGAATTGTTGCCTTTCAAAGTTAGCGTCCCCACTAAGCTTTATAGCTTAGCAGGTTATTTAATCCGTGTAGGTATCGTTGTTAAAGTCTTTGCTCAGGAACAAACTCTGCATCAGGACAGGCCAACACCTAAGTCATAGAAGTTAATGTAGGATTCTTTTTGGTTATAGTTTGGTGCAAGTTCTCTTGCACGTTTGATATGTATAACAAGGGCTCTTCAAATTTATATATATTTGTAATATGATGTAAGTGATGTAATAAGTTTTGTAAAAGTATGTTAAGGTATGCATGCATGTAGTAGTAAAACGCTTAGTTATAATTATGCTAGATCAATTGATGAATGCTATGCATGATAATACATGAAGTTAAGATAGATATAATTAACATGGAAGTTGATGAGTATGTGTTAAATGTTTATAGTTTTGGCTAGTAATCTACCATTATGCATTTGAAAGGTATAATATGATACATGATAAAGGCTTTAGATTAGGGTGTTACAATTTGGTATCAGAGCGTCTAGGTTTAGCCTTTTCTGGGCAATATGAACATAGGAATATTGTAATATCAGATAGTGTTGTGTTGGCCTAATACAGATGTTCTTATTTTCTCATAGATTCAAATGGAGAATTCCTCTAGGGATACTATAGAAGAATCGACTGAAAGTAATTTGCCGGTTAGATCAAATCCTCCTAATCCAATGACTTCTTCATCACACCGAAATGAAATTCCTACCGCAGTTCCTGGAGAGGCATTGTTAAAAATTTCTCAGGATATGGACCAGATTCTGCAATGAATGACTATGCCCAAGGCTCCAATATCAAAAATTAGGAAGCATGGAGCACAAGAATTTATAGGCACTAATTTAGAACAATTTGAAGAAGCTGAGTTCTGGTTAGAAAGGCTAGAAAGGATATTTGATGAGATTAAGTACCCTGCAAATCACAAGGTATCATGTGTTGTGTCCTTACTTCAAGGCATGGCTTATGATTGGTGGAAGTTGATTTTGAGACAACCTCAGTTACTTGACCCACTTACTTGGGAGTTCTTTGAGGGGGAGTTCTGAAAGAAATATGTTACTGAGGCTTACAAAGAAGAGAAATTGAAGCAATTTCTGAGTCTGAGGCAAAAAGCTTTATCTGTGGCTGAATATGAAAAATAATTTAGCCGATTATGCAAGTATGTTCCTAAGGAAATGTTGACAGGAGTATTTAAATGCAGGCACTTTGAAGATGGGTTAAATGATCGAATCAAAGAAAAATTGTTCGGATTCACTTCTTTAAATGTGGTAGATTTTAATCAACTGGTTACAACTGCTATGAAAATTGGAAAATATGAGATAGCTAAAAGAGAGAGGGAGCATAAAAGAAGTGGTTCCAAGGGAGGATCATCTAATGGAAAAAGATTTAGAGGAACTCAAGGAGGTCAGCCTGCAGAATCTATCTTCAGTTCTTCTAATAAAGGAAAGAAACAAGAATCTTCTGTCAGGTTTAAAAATTAGAAGGAAGCTTCAGGAAGAGAAAGTGGGGGTCAAGCACCTGAGTGTTCCCATTGTTCCAAGCATCATTGGGGTAATTGCAGGAAACTGGCTAGAGAATGCTTTAGATGTGGCAGTGCTGATCATTTTATGGCAAATTGTCCTTTGAAATCAGATCAGGGTTCTAAGCAACAGAACAGTAGAGGAGCTTCTAATGCACCCCTATCTGGAAAAGGAAGAGGCAGAGGAAGGGGTGGATCAGTTCATCATGGATCTCAGTCCCTGAATATGTTAGAAACAGTTGATAGACCCTCTACTCAAATGGTTGCTAGACGAGCTTGTGCAATGAAAGCTCAGGAGGAACAGGATGCTCCAGAAGTTATAGCTGGTACTTTTTCTCTTTATAATTGTAACATTCATGCACTCATTGATCCTGGCTTTACTTATTCATATGTTTGTATTGGGGTTTCGGGTAGAGATAGGTTCAAAACACAACAGTTAGATTTTGATGTATGTGTAACTAGTCCATTGGGACATAGTAAAATTGTTAATAAGGTGTGTAAGGACTGTCCTATAGTAATTCAAGGGAGAGAGTTTCCAGCAGATTTGATTGTGTTGCCTTTTCATGAGTTTGATTTAATTTTGGGAATGGATTGGTTATCCAAGCATCATGCAGTGGTAAATTGTGAAATGAAAATAGTAACTTTCAGGGATGATGAAGGAAAGAAAGTGGTGGTAGAAGGCAAATGTTCTAAGCTATCCACTAATGTTATATCAGCAATGCAAGCTAGGCGTTGCCTCAGAAAAGGATGTGAAGCATTTTTAGCTATAGTCCTTAACTCAAAAAGAGATACAGCGAAGCTTGAGAATATACCGATTGTGAAAGAATTTCCAGAAGTTTTTCTTGAGGAATTACCTGGTCTTCCTCCAGAAAGAGATGTCAAGTTGTCTATTGATTTATTTCCTGGTACAACCCCGATCTCCAGAGCACCATACAGAATGGCTCCATATGAATTAAAAGAGTTAAAGGTTCAATTATAGGAATTGTTGGACAAAGGCTTCATCAGACCTAGTGTTTCACCTTGGGGTGCTCCGGTGTTATTTGTTAAGAAGAAGGACGGGTCTATGAGAATGTATATCGATTATAGACAGTTGAACAAGGTGACAGTGAAGAACAAATATCCTTTACCTCAAATTGAGGATCTGTTTGATCAGTTAAGTGGTACAGGTGTGTTTTTAAAGATAGATTTACGATCGGGATATTATCAGCTCAGAGTTAAAGATAAGGATGTTTCTAAGACTGCATTTATAACTCGTTATGGGCATTATGAATTTTTAGTGATGCCATTTGGGTTGAATAACGCACCTGCTGCATTCATGGATCTCATGAATAGGGTATTCAGACCTTTACTCCAAGAATGAAGCTGAGCATGCTAAACATATGAGAATTGTATTGCAAACTTTGAAAGAGAATCAATTATATGCCAAATTGAGTAAATGTGACTTCTGCCTTAAGGAAGTTTCTTTCCTAGGTCATGTTGTATTTGCTGAAGGTGTTAGGGTTGATCCAAATAAAATTGAAGCTATTGTTAACTGGAGATCACCCAAGAATGCACATGAAATTAGAATTTTTCTTGGGTTGGCAGGTTACTATCGTCGTTTTGTGAAGGGTTTTTCTGTCATTGCTTCACCCTTACTAAGCTATTAAGGAAGAATATTAAGTTTGAATGGTCTGATCGTTGTCAAACAAGCTTTGAAAGATTGAAGAAGATGTTGACAGAAGCTCCTCAGGAAGAAGAGAGAGATCTCCCATATCACTTTTTAGGAGTAACCTTCCCCCAGATTCCAACGCCGCAGTCATGAGACAACTGGAAGATACCCCTATCACCATCAGGGACATGCGCACTATTCTTAGTGATTTCACTAAAAGCATAGTCCAAACTTTGAAAAAAGGAAAGATGCCTAAAGCTTATGAAAAAGGCCATGAAACGGATTACATGGCCGAATATTTTGGAAAAAGAAGAAATATGGGGATTTCCATCAATGAGCCAAAAGATCATGATAGTCGGGGGATGAGTACAAGAACCCCAGGCAAGTATGACAAAGGGAAGGGCACGATGTCCTCAAGTAGGGAATCCCGTACACCCCCAGTAGATCCTCCACCTCGTCCATTGGGGATGATTTGTCTTTCATGTCCACACCAAATCGCAGCTGCACCAAAGGACGGCGAGATGAATTTACCGCGGCTGCCTTGAGCAGGGAAGATAAATGGTTCAAGCAGAAGCTCCAGCAGTTTGGCTTGACAGGCTCCAAAAAAGTAGTGTTTGAGGATAACACCTGTGGAAACACGACCTCACCGTTCTGTAGGGAAATCACGGAGTCAAAGCTACCTCCCAGATGGCAAGACATCATAATGGACAAATATACAGGTAAAACTGATCCTGCTACTCATCTTGCTAAATATCTAACAAAAGTGCAGGTATACACCTACAACGAAAGGATTTCCTGCAGGATATTCCCTACCACACTGAGAGGAGATGCTCTCATATGGTTCCACAAGCTCCCGTAGGGTTCAATCACCTCTTTTCGACAACTAAAGGAGCTATTCACTATACGGTTCATTATACAGACACGAGCGCTAAAGTCTGTGAGCGATCTGTGCAACCTCTACCAGAGGACCGATAAAAGTCTTCGAGACTACATCAATAGATTCCAAGCCACAATGTCGAAGGTAAGGAATGTAAGCGTGGAAATGGCATCCATTGCCTTAGCCAATGGCACCATCGATAAGCCGTTATTTGAATCAATCACAACAAGGCCGCCCGTCAGCTTTTCTGATTTAATGGAAAGAGCAAGGCAGTACATTCAGCTGGATGACACCTTGAGGCCCAACCGAGGCCGAAGGAGCAGCATTATGGATAGGTTGCAGCACCCAGACGAACGATCTTTCGACCGCGCTCCACCATCCGAGCGGGTTGCAAGGAGCCCGAAGAGAGCTTCCACTTTAAGAATTTGGGAAAAAGAAAGGAGGCAGAATGATCAAGGTCCGATTGGAATGTTGGTTAGCAGGCTCAGACTTTTACCCCACTCAACACCAATCCTGTGCAAGTGTTGATTTGGATCAATGAGAATAATCAAAAGGTCAACTGGCCGAGAAAGATGGACGAGAAAAGCCGAAGGACCAGGAACCACAATAAATACTGCAAATTCCACAAGGATGTCGGCCATACAACCAACGAATGTCACCAGCTGAAAGAAGAAATTGAGCGACTCCTGCAAAGAGGGCATCTCAAAAGGTTCGTAGGTCCGACCCAAGGGGCGAGCCTCTGCAGACAATCGGATCATAAGAAAGATGATGACGACGATGACGAGCGAAGAAGGCCAAAGAAGGCGGATTCACGTCGACCATATGGCTGTGTTATAAATATGGTCACTAACGGATCATCTTACGGAGATTATCTCTCCAGAAAAAGAAAGGGCGAAGGTGCTATATCGCCCAAGCATCCAAGCGGCCAGCCCCAGTCACCATATCCAATGAGGATGCATGAGATGTATTGTTTCCTCATGAGGATGCCCTTGTCGTCAGGACGCAAATCAACAACTTTGATGTGAGGAGGATATTGGTGGATGATGGAAGTGTGGTAAATGTACTTACCTTCCAAGCTTATAAATCCATGAGTCTCCCGATCGAAGAACTTAAACCAAATGCCACACCACTGATAGGACTTGGCAACGCTACCATCCCAGTAGCAGGATCAATCAATCTTTTAGTTGAACTTGGCCAGGAGGCTCCAGTTTACACCTGTAAGGTAAATTTTATGGTTATTGATATGAATTTTGCCTATAATGTCATTTTTGGTAGGCCTCTACTGTGTCAAACTGGAGCCATCACCAGCATTCGATACATGGTGTTAAAGATCCCGATTAGGGGAGGAGTCATTGTCCTAAGGGGTGATCAAAAGGCATCCAAGGAAGCATATGTCACCACAATAAAGCACCAAAAAGAGGCTATGATGGTAGGACGATCCATACCAATGTAGGGGTAAAAAGAGCCCATGATGGTAGGACGGTCCGTACAGTACATCTGGCATGAGTAAGGGGGTCGAGAAGGCTTCCATTCAAGTTTTGGTAGAAGTCGTTCTCCCGATCGGAGTATCTTGGCAGAATTTCCTCTGTATCACCGTGGACCACTTCTCCGAACGGATCGAGATAGAAGCTCCAACAAAAATAAAGTATGAAGGAACATTATTTATAGAGTGGTGGGACGAGCCAAGCCTCCAATCAAATACTCTTGGAAAGCTTAGAGAAACGACTGATCTGCCTCCTATCCCACATGGATATAGGCACGGGAGATGCCAAACTAGGAAGGCCCCTGATGAAGTATCAAATGTCCTCAGCTCCAATACCTATAGACCCAGGACCCTTGAAGGCTTGAACATCTTCGGAAGCCAGGATATCGCATTGCTGAAGAAGTATTGAGTATAATCATGTATAACTTAACATTCAATAAAGAAAGTATTCTCCATTTCCTCTTCATCTTTGGAAAAAGGTACGTTCTCATGTATTTGTTTTTAGGATTCGATATTTGTTTGCAGGTTGTACGTCTTATTCCAATCAATAAAATTCCCGATTAATTTTCTATGTTCGATCATTATAACCCGATCGTGATATCATAAGTACAGCTCCCTTGCCAAGCTTGATGTCCGCCCCAAGCCTAAAATGCGAGAAGCTTTACTCCATTTCGAATTCCTCTATTAGGTTCGATATTGCTCCAAACCAAAAATGCAAGACGTTTTTCATTGGATCTCCACCAATATTCTCGCTAGGTGCGATGTCTATCCCGAACCAAAAATGCGAAACTCTGCAAGTAAATGCAAAAAAGCCACTGATTGGCCAAAATATCATTTACAGGATAATTTTTATAAAGCCATTGATATAAAGCCATTGATTGGCCAAAATATCCTTTAGTGGATAATCTTCATAAAGCCACTGATTGGCCAAAATATCCTTTAGTGGATAATCTTCATAAAGCCACTAATTGGCTAAAATATCCTTTAGTGGATAATCTTCACAAAGCCACCGATTGTCCAAATTATCATGTAGTGGATAATCTCCACAAAGCAATGGATTTTCATGAAGTCCGCATGGATCTCTCACCATCGAATATGAGAGATAAGGGCCCCAACGCCCAAATACTTCCAACTCGATTGATGAGGGAGAGATCTGTCATAAAAACTAAAGACTAAAATTCCGATCGATGATGCATCCCAATCGATGAATTAATATGGTGCAACTTATTTGTTAGGCTTAACAAGGCCATAAATGGTAAAGTTGAAGTCCATTCATTCAGAATAAAATCCCCCAGATAGGGCTCGATGTTTATGCCTGAGCCCAAGACAATGAGAAATTCATTCGTCACGTATGATTTTCTTACTAATATCCGACCGGATAGAACTTTAATTAAGTTAAACACTAAAAAAAATTGCCTATTGTGCTTAAGGCGATAAATCTGAGTCCGATCGGACTAATCAAATGCCAATCCCAAAATGTTCATGCGTTTTCAATGCTTGAAAAAACACTTTAAAATTCAGGAAGTATTCTCGATTAGTCAATTTTACACATTCTCCATGTTTAAATTCCTGAAATCTCCATGGTCGACAAATGTTTTATTCTCCCTTTAATAATTTCATGATAGATTTTGCCTTGAATTGATATTGCATTATGAAGACAATTGAAAGAAAAATGCCTTGACACATCAAATTTTTTAGATAAAAAAAAACATAACAAAATAAAAAAAAACACCATTATTACAAGAAAGAAGATCTAAACCTCTATATCTACAATCTCTACAACTGTAGGAGGTACATCCACGTCGACTAAAGGTTGTGAAGGCTCTGGGGCATTCGCCAGGAGCAGGATCTATTGGTATTGAAATAGTCACACTTGGCCTGATTGGTTTCGCAAGGGTGATCAAAGATGACTGGGATTATGGAGAGCCTCCTCTTCATCATCGCTGGAAGGAGGGTTGGGCAAGATCCCCGGGTCCTCCATCTAGCTAAGGTCAGCCTCAGGAAAGCATTGCCTCGGTTGCGTAAATCAACCGAGTCAATAACCGCCCTTGGGCCTGCCCCACCTGGTCCATTAGCTTTTCTCTTTGGGCAACAAGCTCGTCCTCAAGCTTCTTACCCCATGCCATTTCTCTTTCGGTCAAGGATGTTTTCAATGATTCTCGCTGCCCCTGTAAAAGGTTACGCTCCTCCTTCACTTTTGAGCAATCAGCAAAAAGACGTCTACACTCCTCCCTTAGCCCTGGTTGCCTCCTCTTCAAATTTCTGCACTAAGGCATTCTCGGCAGTTAGATGGGCCACGTCCCCTTTAAAATGATCAACCTCTCTTTGTCGAGCTCTCAGGTCTTGAGAACCATGAGCAGCCTCCTTCTTTAATTTTTCAATCTCTGACTGGGCAAGAAGGGATTCTCTTCTAGCAGCTTCACACTTATCTTCTGCTTCTCTTCTTGCCTGATCGAAATCTTCCCATTTCTTTCAACAAAGATTAGCCATGTCGTGCAAGTACAAACCCCTCTTTATTAACTAAAAGACAAAGAGGGAGGCAAAAGGGTTAGTTAGTCAAAAAAATAATGGTCAGACAAAGCAAAATTGTTAGGAATTTTGTAGAATAAAAGTTTGGCGATTGTACCTCCAAACTTTGCTGCTGAAAAAGGCTACATTCTTGGGATAGTATATTGGGATCCCCCATCGCCTTGAAATCGCTGTCCTGAAGCATACCTCGACACAAATAATTTGATATGGCCTTATTTTCAATAGACCAGTCGTCATCAAATTGATTTTTCAAAACCTCTCCTAGTGATGAGGCCCGTCTTTTGGCAATTTTTGTGGTTACATTTTGGACCGGCTCCTTGTTTCTAGTAGCAATCCTTGCGTCCACCATGGCCACCATGTCGGTAACTTTCTTCTTAGCCTCCTCCTCGGTCCTCATTTGGTCACCTTCACTCATTACGGGCATGTTTGTCTGGACTAATCTCCTACGATGTTCAGCTATTTGCTCCTCTTCAGAATCAGTTTTATCCCTCAAAAGCAAACGCCTATGGGAACGCTGACCCTCAGACAATGGTTGGTCGAAAGAGGATCCTAGAGGGGTCTGAAAAGACAGGCAACAGGAGCTATGATATCACTAGAAGCAGTAGCGGGAGTGGTTATAGAGGGATTGGAAGTCTGAGCATTCGAAGAAGGCATGAGCTTTCTCCTTTTAGATCTCCTCTCCTCCTTAGCAGCACGATCTGCCTCAATTCTCGCCTTAGCACGATCGGCTAATTGTTTGGCGATATCATCCCCCTTAGCCATCACGTCCACAGCTGCATCCCAAAAATAAAAGATAAGTATTTTCCCAGCTGATATACTTTTCATAAACACGCAATGCATAATTATCTATATGTATGCTTTTTCCACACTCCAATTACAATGCCCACACTCTACGTCAATGGCAGCATTGGGTTTCAGGTCCTTGATCGGATTGCCCAAAAAACCGACCAGCTATTCGATTTTTCAAACCTTTCAGAGATAACGATGCATTAAACAACTTCCTCTATGGTCGGCAAAAAAAAACTCCAGGGTTGGTGTCACCCTCTCTATCTCACAGAGGATCCTGAAGCAGGACATCATTCCCCATTAATTCGGATGAAGCTGATTAGGGGAAACTCCATAATCTTCGAGAATTGCAATCTCATAAGCACCAAAGGAAAGCCTCAACCCAGCATCCAAGCTCCATAAATGACAAATGAGCCACTCTTTATTCTCACAACCAAAAGGCCCCCCTATCATCGACATGGGGCTTGAGCAAGCCATCACAAAGGCTTCTGGGAAGCTTGTATTGAGAAGAAATCTCAGCCACTTCTCTCTTTGTGAGTTTTAAAGGACGGGCCATGGTTTCACAATCTGTGCAAGCTTCAAGAAAACTTCTATCTATAGACTGGCTACTACTCAAAGTCGTCTTTAGTGGAGGGGGAGAAGTAAAAAATGGCAATATGAATAAAGAAGAGAAATCAAAAGCAAGGATTGTTTACTTACTCAGGTATTCTTGCAGAAAGTCTGAAGTCACTAAAATGGCGAAGTCCACACAAAAAATTTGGCAGAGTCTCGCTAAGAATCACTGAAAAATAAGAAAAAATACCACAAGAGTGCCTATTTATAAGCAAAATGTTTCTAGAATACTCCAAACGCTTATCCATTGGATGATCGCCACATGTCTCCAACTCACTAATGGTGGTTACGGAGAATGAAGCGTTGCTCTTGACACGCGCACCACCAATAAATGCATAGTAGCTGCCCAAAATAGATAGACGCGACTTATCAAATTCGAATCAATTCAAAAATTCCTACCAACCAAAATGATAAAATAATACATTGCCATCGCCCGATCGGATCCATTGGAGGGGGGACAAGTGATAACTATGGCAAATACATTTTTAAAGGCCCAACCAAGGCGGCCCAACAACGTTCGATAGGGCCCAAGCCCAATAGCAAAAAAGGCAACGCGTGATTTGGAAGACAGCTCATGGAACCGTGATGTTCGATCGGACTGATGGGACAGCACGTCCTGTCAGCCCACTGACACAAGCCAATGCCCATAACTCTCCACCTACTTCCTGTCATGTCGCCACTCACCTACTCTGATTGTCGGTTATCACTCACCAAGGTACTCAAGTACCCTTACAAAGAACTCCTATAAATAGCCTAAATCACAATGGCTCCAGGTATTGAACATATGAGACTATATTTCTCTAAGTATTCTCTTTCGAAAACTACTAACTTAAGCTTCGAAGTGCTAACGTCCGAGTCCGACCGGACACTCCTTTTGCAGGTCCAGCCATCCGATCGGGCCTTTAACTGCTAGCTCTCCCCTTTACAGATAAACCACTTTTTGTTCTATCAGGTAGGATATGAGCAATTTTTAGGTTCAATCATCCTCGGCTTCCTTCTAGATTTTTTCGACTTTTGTAGAAAAACTATCATCGTCAAGTATCATCTAAACAAAGGTATCCCAAACTCTGTTGTCCACACTAAAATTTATAGTTTTTAAATAATTAAGTTTGATGCGTCATCAAATAACTATAAGTTAGTGGCTATTTTATTTGGGTTTATCGATTTTTGATGAAAATCAATTTATATTTTGAGATATTGTCGCTTATTCTAATTTGGGATTCTGCCCCAATTCAAGCAATTTTTAAAGTTATGTTTTTTTATTTTTTATTCATAAAAATGATATCATATTGAATTTTGTGAATAAACCAAGTTTTAATTTGATCACCAGTTCATTCTAATTTTTCCAATCTAATCCAGCTATCAATTTCAGTTAAATTGGTCGTATCTTTTGGTCCTATTGTTGCAGGTTCAACTCGATTAATTTGGTTGAATTATTCAGTTTAATAATTTGTATCAATAATCCTATTTTTTTTAAAAAACATATCCCAATTTTTTTTTTTTTAAACTTGTCCATTTATTTGACTTACAAAAGCCCAATCAAATAGATTATAAATACACTCCTAGCTTCCAATTATATAGAATATATGTGTTCCATATTTAAAATAATCGTAATTAACTTATAAATACACCAATAACTATAATTATATTGTAATAGCTTCTCGTTTTTGTCTGTGTGAAATAGAGTATGTTATAACAGCTAAATCGAATTTTCACAAACTATTTCTCTAGCCATATGCCTAAATTCTAAAGGTGGCAAATGGGCATGTTGAATAGATTTAGGATGAGCCAAAGAGAGAGATCACAAATGAACTAAAAAATATAAGTCATAAATGGGCCAATGTATAAGTGAATTATACGAGTTTGGATCGAACTATGAATTTAATGCATGCTGGTTTATTTCTCATTCTTTCATTCATTTTTATTTTATTTTTTCACCAAAATTATTTCAAAAATTTTTAAATATTATAATTAAAATATTTTTAAAATTTTGAGTCAATTGGTATTCATATCAATAGGTTTCAGAGCATCGAAATATTTTTAGCTGATCTAAAAACTCTAAATTTTAAAAGTGTCCAAAATTTTATTTTTCATTTCTGAAATTTAATATTCATTATTATAAGATATTATATGTGATCGTTATAATTTTTAAAAGTACGTAAAATATTTTCACACCGATCAAAGTTAGTTTGATCTGTTTTCAATCTCGTGATTTATTTTTCTTTTGACTTTTAAAAAACTATTTGATCACAATTTCAATTCAAATTACACTGTCGAACTCGTCATGAATTGTACTTTCTAATGGCAATAAAAAAAATTTCTGAAATTCGATAGGTCCAGGGTAATTTATTGCCATTAGAAAGTACAATTCATGACGAGTTCGACAGTATAATTTGAATTGAAATTGTGATCAAATAGTTTTTTAAAAGTCAAAAGAAAAATAAATCACGAGATTGAAAACATATCAAACTAACTTTGATCGGTGTGAAAATATTTCACGAACTTTCAAAAATTATAACGATCACATATAATATCTTATAATAATGAATATTAAATTTCAGAAATGAAAAATAAAATTTTGGACACTTTTAAAATTTAGAGTTTTTGAATCAGCTAAAAATATTTCGATGCTCTGAAACCTATTGATATGAATACCAATTGACTCAAAATTTTAAAAATATTTTAATTATAATATTTAAAAATTTTTGAAATAATTTTGGTAAAAAAATAAAATAAAAATGAATGAACGAATGAGAAATAAACCAGCATGCATTAAATTCATAGGTCGGTCCAAATCCGTATAATTCACTTAGACATTGGCCCATTTATGAATTCAAATTATACTGTCGAACTCGTCATGAATTTTCTAATGAATTATTTACCCTCAGTATTGCTATTTATCATCGAAAAAATACTATTTATACTGGTAGTGGTTCTAAAATATTATAAGCTGCGAGGGTAAAAGAGATAGACGATTTTAAGAGAGAATAAATTTTTAAATTAGTCAAATGAGCTTTTTTTTTTTGTATTAAGTTTAGATCACTTTTTTTAAGTTAAATTTTAAATTTAAATCAATTTTACTAGATTACTAAATCCTAATAAACATTTTAAATTTAAATATGCGTAAAAAGTTTGTCTTGCCCTATTTCTATGTACCCCAAAAAGTAATAGCGCAGTATCGAGAGAAGATCATTTTCACCGAATCCACGTGATCTAACGACCCAAAGCTGCCACGCTTAAAAGTTATTCAAATTATCACTTGCATAAAATTTTTATTTATAGACGAATAATAACTAATTTTGTTGTTATATTTATTGTTGACTTGTCAAAAGTGAAATTCCCCCCGCATGCGCATAGCCGCATATCTTAAAAATTTGTTGTACCCGTTAATGTTATCGAGTTGGTTCAAAATAATTCCCCATATCAAGGAAGGGGTTAGTTGAGATATAAGCACTCTAAATATCGGTTGTCTAGGTCAGCATGAAATTTGCATTCTTGTAGATATTAAATCGAAATAAAATATTGAGTAAAAATAATTAAAATTAAATTGTATTGTTTGATTTATTGACTAGACTGGATTTTAATTAATCTATTAATTTTTATTTTGTATGATTCTGTATCTTTAATAATAACCGGATAGAAAATTGAACAGAATTAAATATGATAATTATGAGATATTTAGATAACTATGAAATTCATCATTCTCCCTATTCTAGTAAAAGTCTACCTTCTAGTAAAAGTCTACCTCTTTTATTTTGTGCCTATAAATATCATATTGTGGTTATTCAATAGACACAATCAATAATAGAAAATTCTCTATTTTACTATATATGTCTTTTCTTTAATTAATTTTACAACATGTTATCAGCACGATAGTTTTTATTGATCATTGGAAGTCGGTGATTTACGACAATCCGGCTCGAAGGAATCAATAATTATAATTTACAAGATTAAACGGTAAGTAGATTTAATTCATAAATTTTGAATTTTTTTAATTCTCATGAGTTAATGAAATTGATTAAGAGTCGATAATTCTACCATACAATAAATAATTTTAAAAACTTCAATATACTTAAATATTAAGAACTGAAAATAACATTTTCTATTACTATGGACATTAACATGATTTTAGTGATTTATTTTGCATAATTACAATTTGATCCTTGCTTAATTATATTTTAATCATTATATTATATATGATGAATATATTTTATGTAAAGCCATATTTGGTTTTCAATTTGGTATATGTATATTGTTGTTATGTGTAATACAATTATTTGAAGGCTCCTAAAGAGTTATAATGCAATTACTTGCATATAATTTGTTAGGAAATATATTATTTCTCAAATATGTCCTGCAGACATATATTTTTAAAAAATATTTGCTGAAATGAATATCATTTTGAGACTGAAAGATAAATACTTGAGATCTACTTTGTATAAGATTAGTAATATATTTTTTCAGATAATTTGATTTTGATATAAATATTAGTAAACTCGAAGTTTGCTAATAAATACAAATTTTAGTAACCTGAAGTTTACTAACTATCGTACAAATATTAATAACCTATTATTTACCAATTATATAAATATCAGTAAACATGAAGTTTATTGATTAATTGATACTAATATCAGTAAACCTGAAGTTTATTGATTATAGTAAACTTAAAAAAATTGATACAAATACTAATAAATATTTATTTTATTATTTGTCACAATATTAGTAAATATAAAGTTTACTAATTGTTATGCAAGTATTAGTAACATGCAGTTGACTAATTATTCAAATATCAATAAACCAAAAATTTGTTGATTAATCGATACTAATATTGGTAAACTCGAAGTTTATTGATTATAATAAACTTGAAAATTGATACAAATACTAATAAACATATAGTTTATTGACTGTATGTCACAAATATTAGTAAACCTGAAGTTTACTAATTGTTTGATATTGATATTACGAAACTTAATGTTTATCAATTGATATAAATATTGATATCATAAAAATAGTAAGCTTGAAATTTACTAATTAACAATTAATTACTTGGTATGACCGATTTGACCATTCCGGATCGATTATAATACATAAATTATTGAGGATTCATATGTTTATTAGAGAACCCAAAGTTTCTTTAATTCTATTTAAGGAATTTTCATAATCTATTTGTTCTCAAGAAATATTTTATACAATTAACATTAGCTGAAATTAATGTTAATACAATTTCTGGTTCTGCAAATGTAATTGAAGGCTCTGAAAGAGTCCAAATTATGCTTCCAAATGGAACAAAATTATATATTGATGATGCGTTTTATTCAAGTAGATTCCAAAGAAATCTAATAAGTTTTAAAGATATACGTCGTAATGGATATCATATTGAAACTACAAATGATGAAAATGTCGAATATCTATATATTACATCCACAAAATTAAACCAGAAGTTCATATTAGAGAAACTTTCAAGTTTCTCAACAGGATTGTATTTCACGAAAATAAAAATGATTGAATCAAATTATATGCACCGAAAGTGCTCAGATCCTAAAATGTTCATACTTTGGCATGATCGCCTTGGTCATCCCGGTTCAACCATGATGCGACGTATTATTGAGAATACAATGGACATGGACTTAAAGATCAAAAGATACTTTTATGAAATGATTATTTTTGTAGTTCTTATGCTCAAAGTAAATTGATTGTGAAACTCTTACTATCTAAATTACCTTTGGAGTCTTTTATTTTTTTTTAGACAGGATACAAGGAGATATTTATGGACCAATTCATTCATCTAGTGGACCATTTCATTATTTTATGGTTTTGATTGATGCTTCAACTAGATGGTCTCATGTATGTTTATTATCATCCCGTAATGTTGCTTTTGCTAAATTTCTAGCTCAAATTATAAAGCTTAGGTCAAGTTTTCCTGATCATCCCATTAAAACAGTTCGTTTAGATAATGCAGGTGGATTTACTTTAAAAGCATTTTATGATTTTTGTATGTCAATAGAAATTGATGTTCAACATTACATTGCACATGTTCACACTCAAAATGGTTTAGCTGAATCTTTCATTAAACATTTACAATTAATTGTTAGACCTATGCTCATGAAATCAAAACTTCCTACATCTGCTTGGGGATATGCTATAACTTATGCTGCTTCTTTAGTTCTTCTTTGACCATCTACATACAACAAGTTTTCACCTTTACAACTTGTTTTTGATCAACAACCTAACATATCTCATTTTAGAACTTTTGGTTGTGATGTATATGTTCCCATTGCTCCCTCTCAACGAACTAAAATGGGCCCTCAATGATGTTTAGGTATCTATGTAGGTTTTGATTTCCCTTCTATTATCAGATATCTTGAACCTTTAACTGGTGACCTTTTTAGAGCAAGATTTTTAGATTGTCAATTTGATGAATCAGTTTTCCCTCAATTAGGGGAAGATAAAGGTAAAGGGCCAAAAGCACAAGAAATTAGTTGGAACACTCCAACCTTGTCCAGTTATGATACACACACAAATCAATGTGAACTTGAAGTTCAAAGAATAATAAATTTGCAGAATGCTGCAAATCAATTACTAGATATCTTCACAGACACTTAAAAGGCCACTAAATCCCATGTTCCGACTGCCAATGTACTTGCAAGATTGATTATCCCTAAAGGATTTCCAGTAGGCACAGTAGCCAATGAATCTAACATACGCCAGAAGCATGGTAGACCTATTGGTGCAAAAGATATTGTTCCTCGAAAGAAAAAGAAATTAAAGAATATTCAAAATAATGCTCAAGAAGGGATTAAAAATAACACATATTAACAACTTCATATTTCCAAAGAAGCAACCCCATAAGTGGTTCTGGTACCGAAAAATTATGAGATCTCATTAAAATCTGAAAATGTGTGGGATAGAGAAGATATATTTATTGATAATGTGTTTGCATATGCAGTTGCTTATGAAATAATTAATGATAGTGAGCATGAGCCTCAAACTGTAGAAGAATGTCAACATCGAAGTGATTGGCTCAAATGGAAAGAATCAATTCAAGCTGAGCTAGATTCATTAGCTAAGCGTAAAGTATTTGGACCAGTAGTCCAGGCACCATTAGATGTCAAACCTGTTGGATATAAATGGGTTTTATCCGTGAAAGAAATAAGTTAAATGAAATTGTAAGATACAAAGCACGACTTGTTGCACAAGGTTTCTCACAAAGACCTGGTATAGATTATGAAGAAACGTATTCTCCAATCATTGATGCAATCACGTTTAGATTTTTGATTGGTTTGACTGCCTCCAAAGGGTTTGATATACATCTAATGGATGTGGTGACAACTTATTTATATGGATCATTAGATAATGACATATATATAAAAATTTCTGAAGGATTTAAGATGCCTGAAGCATATAATTCAAAACCTCGACAAATTTACTCGATTAAACTCCAAAGATCTTTGTATGGATTAAAGCAATCTGGACGCATGTGGTACAATCGTCTAAGTGATTACCTAGTGAAAAATGGGTATGAGAATAATTCAATTTGTCTATGCGTTTTTATCAAGAAGATAAATTTAGGATTTGCTATAGTTGCAGTTTATGTTGATGACTTAAACATAGTGGGGACTCCAGAAGAGATCTCTATTACTGCAGAATATTTGAAAAAGAAATTTCAAATGAAAGATCTTGAAAAAATAAAATTTTTTCTTGGGTTTCAAATTAAATATTTGCCATAAGAAATTCTTGTACATCAGTCATCTTATATAGAGAAAATCTTGAAACAATTTTATATGGATAAGTCTTATCCATTGAGCATTCCAATGGTTGTTCGTCTCTAGATGTCAAGAAAGATCCTTTTTGGCCACAAGAAGATAATGAAGAGATTATTGGTCCTGAAGTACCACATTCTAGTGCAATAGGTGCACTTTTATATCTTGCAAATAGCATTAGACCAGATATAGTTTTTGCAGTTAATTTGCTAGCAAGATTTAATTTTGCACCAACTCGAAGGGACTGAAATGGTGTAAAACATGTTCTACGTTATCTTCATGGCACTTCTGACATGGGTTTATTTTTTTTTTAAAAAGAGTAAATTCAGTATTGATAGGGTATGCTGATACTGGATACCCATCAGATTCTCATAAACCTCGATCACAAACAGGTTATGTCTTCACATATGGTGATACTGCTATTTCTTGGCAATTTGTTAAGCAAATAATCACTGCTACTTTCTCAAATCATTCAGAAAAATTAGCCATCCATGGAGCAAGTCGTGAATGTGTGTGGTTGAGAACCATGACTCAACATGTTAAGGGAACAAGTAGGTTGGTAGTGGAGAAAAAGCCAACAAAATTGTATGAGGATAATGCAGCATATATTTCACAACTCAAAGGTGGCTATATCAAAGGAGATAGAACCAAACATATCTCACCAAAATTCTTATATACTCATGAACTTATGAAAGAAGGACAAAACGATATTTGCAAAGTTTATTCAAGTAATAATCCAGTAGATTTGTTCACAAAGGTCTTACCAAATTCAATTTTCAAGAAACATGTACACAATATTGGAATGCGCCAATTAAAAGATTTAGTTTGATTCATTTTATTGTTGATGGGAAGTAAATATGAATACTGTATTCTTTTTCTTTCGCTAAATTTTTATTTCACCGGGTTTTTCTTAGCAAGGTTTTAACGAGACATATTCATAGTGAATAGTCATCTAAGGGGAAATATTGGGATAATTATGAGATATTTGGATGACTATTAAACTCATAATTCTTTCTATTATAGTAGAAGTCTACTCTTCTATTTTGTATCTATAAACACCCTATTGTGATTATTCATTAGACACAATCAATAATAAAAAATTTTCTATTTTACTATATATTTCTTTTCTTTAATTAGTTTTAAAACAAAATATGCATAAAATGTTTGTCTTGCGCTATTTCTATGTACCTCGAAAAGTAATAGCGCAGTATCGAGAGAAGATCATTTTCACCAAATCCGCGTGATCTAACGACCTAAAGCTGCCGCGCTTAAAAGTTATTCAAATTATCACTTGCATAAAATTTTTATTTATAGATGAATAATAACTAATTTTGTTGTTATATTTATTGTTGACTTGTCAAAAGTGAAATTCCCCCCGTATGTATCTTCAAAATTTCTTGTACCCGTTAATGTTATCGAGTTGGTTCAAAATAATTTCCCCATATCAAGGAAGGGGTTAGTTGAGATATAAGCACTCATAAATATCGGTTGTCTAGGTCAGCATGAAATTTGCAGTCTTGTAGATATTAAATCGAAATAAAATACTGAGTAAAAATAATTAACATTAAATTGTATTGTTTGATTTATTGACTAGACTTGATTTTAATTAATCTATTAATTTTAATTTTGTATGGTTCCGTATCTTTAATAATAACCGGATAGAAAACTGAAATGAATTAAATATGGTAAGAACTAAAGGTGAGCATAAACCGATTAATGAATATTTTTCAGTTAACCATTAAAATTTATAGCATAAAATTATAAAAAAGATTAGGTAAAGTTTAATTCAATTTTAAATATGTAAAGCAATTTAAAATATAAATTGCAAAATAAATATAATTTACTAGCTAAAATTTATATTAAATAAATTAATAGCTAATATTATTAAATAAATTTAATATTTATTGAAAATTAACATGGTTAATTTTAAATCAAATAAAATTTTGAATAATATTAAATGTTAAAATATAAACAGTAAAATATAATAAAATATAACTAAATACTATTATATATGATAAAAAGATAACATATATAAAAGCTAATTGGTTATTGTATATAAATATTACTATATAATTAAAGATAATGATATAATATAGTTTTACTTTAAATTATTATATAAATTTTGTACAAAAATATAAAAAATTAAGATATAAAAATAAAAAATATATTTTAAATATATTTTAAAATATTATTTTATGTAAGTTTAAAAAACAATCGAAGAAAAATGAAAAATTTTTAAATTATAAAAAATATAATATATATTATATATGAACCAGTTAATTGTAAACTAACGGTTAACCGGTACCTAAAACGTTAAACCGTAACCAAAAATATAAAATATAAAAATTAAAAACCGTAATCAAATCTATCAGATTGGTTAAATAAAAAATCGGTTCGATTTTGAACTGGTTTTACGATTAACCATATTTTTTATTTTTTTTGCTTACCTCTAGAAAGAACTAGAAAATAAAAATATATTTTATTTTAATATAAATAGATTAATACATATATAATTTTTATAACATATATTTTATAAAGTTCGAATTTCTTACTACTCGCCTAACAACCATTTAACTAAGTAAGAAATTGATAGCTTCTTTTTTTTTCAATCCACTTTTATTCAAAAAGCTCTACTTTGAATTTTTTTTTCTCATTATGGCATTTGATTTTATAATTTATTTACACTATTATTATAAATCACATGTTTTATCAAATAATATTTTATATCAATAAATTATTTCATAATTATTAAAAATAATAATAGATATTAAAATATTATGATCGAAAATTGACTTGAGTACAATACTGATTCTTATAAGATGAAAATGTATGTATATATATGAATTTTTTTTATGTTTTTAATTCTGATATATGTTATGTATTTATTAAAAATATATGATAATATACTCTTTCTTCTGAAGAAAAATATACACTCTTATATGTCTGTATTGTATATAAAAATAACGAGTGAGTGAAAATTTTGTCAGACAAAAATATCCTTTGTATTTTATATTATTAAAAAAATTATTTCCAAAATTATCTGTAAATAAATTATTGTTGTATAAAATTATTATATCCGTAAATACCTTGTAAAAAATATTGTTTGAAAAGAAATTTCCGTTCCCAAATCTTATCATTTATCAATTCAAGATCAAAAAAATATTATATTCAAATATTTGTAAATTTTTTAACAATATTTAATTATCTATTAAATTTAGTTATTTGATCCATCCATTAAGAAATAACTAATTTCTATTTTTATATCTTATATCAATCAAAGAATGTGAAAAAATAACTACTAATGATACAAAATAAATAACCTTTCATAATTTGCAATTTTAATTAAATTGTGAAATTATTTTAGTATTTTTATCATAATTCTAATAATCAGCTTGAACATATTAATTTTGAGTTGAAAATCTTTTATTGTTTATATTTATAGTATTGACAAAAATATTTTTGCCAAATTAATATACAATGAAAGTGTAAAATTTTCTAACTAGTTTCACCAAAAGTGCAACATAATACTTTTACTTAATTTTGGTGCAATGTTCCTTGTAAACTTTCAAAATTGAAATAATGTTGCCTTTTTGCTAACGGTTTATTAAAGTTGACCAATTTCCGACTATTGACCTTAAGAAATTTTTGTTAGAAGTACAATGCAGCTCTCTAATGCATGATGTGAAGGTGGATCACATATGCAAGTACGATGATGCATGCATATGGAAACAAAGAACTATAAGCATAGAATGAATGCTTGTTATCACAATCAAAATTACCAAAAGTGTTTGAACATTTGGTAAAAGAGTTAAAACTCATCAGTTGAAAAACGGAGACTCGATCTACAAGCAGATGAAATAAGGTGTACTTAACCCAAGAGCAAAATTTTGGCCAAATAGAAAGAACCTTTTGTGCTAAAAACTTATTACTTAAAAGGGCCATTATTCTTACAAACAGTGATGGTAATGAATTTAGAAAGCCTAACAATTTTGATCCACTAAAAAAAATATATGTGCAAATACTCAAAAATAAAAGAAGGGAAATAAAACCCTACAAGTCGAAAACCTAAAAAAAGCGACTTAAATAAGAATTAATACCTTGATGAGACAAAATCGAAAAAAAGGCATCCCAAGCAACAATTAGAGGTTTGAGAGAAAATAATCAACCATTAAAATCCCCAAGGGTTTGTTGATGACAAGAGTTACTAGCACTTAGAATGTCTTCTGATAGGAATATTAGATGAAAATTGTGTGTTGTTACATTTAATGTCAATGTTGTTATTATCATATAATGCCTAGATGATGTGCACACATAAGATGCATTCTCTAGTAAAGTTGGTCATGTCTTAAGAAAAAAGTGATGTTCTCTAAATAAGTTCAAAATAGAATAAAAGCCTGAAATTGTAGCGAAGGCAATAAAATGTGAAATTTCCTATCTAAATCTATCTAAGTATTTTGTCTCTTGCTGCTCTTATTAACGTCATCATCATAGTACCTCTTCAAACTTGTATAAGCAGAGCCTGTCACCTAAGTCTTGTACTCATTAGAAGTGGTAAATTCACAAGCCTCAATAGGTATAATCTATGAGATGATGGGTAACTACTTTCACAAGCCATGAAACTCATGAATGATCATAGTAGTTGAGCTACCACCATGGAAAGATAGCCAAGTACTAATGATGGCCCGAGTCTATCCAAATAATCATATATAGTGGGTTGATACATAGTAGGATGCCCTGTATAAGCCAACAAGAGGAATGCAATCTCAGCAACCACTCCAAATAGCATAAATGATCTGAAGCCACTTACATTTGAAGACGATATCATTGTTACTCATAGCTACTATCCATCTAACCCAATTATCAACAAAAGTGAATCAACATTAGCATAACAATCACTTTTGGAAGAGGATAAGAAAATAACATTAGCTTCTCCTGAAATTATATCTGTGACACAATGCAATATGATAAAAAAAATACAAAAAAAAAAACCATTAGGTTGGAAAACCCTTCGGGGCCACCTAAGCAAAAGTCGATATAAATCACTAGTATAAAAACCTAAAAATGCACATTAGGCAAAAATTAAGGTATCACGCTAAAAAGAAAACACAAAAACATTCTTTAGGAAAAAAACTAGGGCAAATATTTAAAAGAGATAAAAATAAGCAGGTACAGGTAATAAAATAGAGCACTTGTAAAAATGAGGAGAAAAACTTGTTTGTATAGCATCTAACCTAATCAGTGTCTCTACTAGAATAAGAGAAAATGAGTTATGACCTGCTTTGATACCATTAATAATGTCAAAGAGTTAATGGTCCCCAAGATCTCCATTGTGGGTCAGAATCAAAAACTCAACGAAGAAGATGAATAAAATAACCCAATGTGTAGTGGACACATCACAGTGTGTTTTTCTGCTGCATTTAGAAGTGGATCCTATAGACACGGGGTCTTGAGGTAGCTTTTGATCAGAGTTATTTATTAAGTATACTGTTGATCATAAATAGATAAGGAATTAAAGTGCTAAGCTTTCCCCCGAGTTTTATGTTTTTAAATTCCTTTTAAGCTCTCCTCTAAGGTTTTTCATTCAAAATTTATTTTGGTGGGTTTACCCCGTGATGCATATTGTATACCCACTCGTATCCAGTTCAATTCTTGGAAGCCCGCTTTTAGGGGTTGATACTAGATGAGGCTCATAAATTTCATAAATTGGCCATTTTACAATAAAAAAAGGGTTTAGACCTAATCTTATTATTAATGTTTAACCTATGAAAGCATCTAAGTGGGTTCAAGATGTAGGTATCATAGAGTTGCCACAATCCAAAACGTTGGGAAAGTGAATTTAACCTTTGATGCCTAAACAAAGATTCGTATTCGGGACATCACTCAGACTTGTACCCTTGTTAGGTGTTGCTCATAGTTAAGTTTTTATTGTTAGTCCACTATCTTCCTTCGATGTATTACATAAAACAAATAAACATATAAATTAAATAAAAAGCAGTAAATAAAGCAATAAGCAAACAAACAAAGGATTAAATCAACTACTTAAACTATTACAGAAGCAAATCATCCCAAAAGAAAGTAAAATGACAAACATAGATCTAGGAGTTTATTTGAATTTAGGAACATCGGTTCCCCTATATATATTTATAAAATAGATTTTTTTTTCATTTTGTGGTTTTTTGGGTAAAAATTGGACATTGGACCATTTTTATTAAAGAAACTCAATTAATTAGATAAAAAATGATTTTGAGTATTTTTTCATTAATGTACCAAAAATCATTTTTTACTAATTATTACATCCTCAAAATGTTAAATAAATTAAAATAATGAAGTGCAAAAGATAACCAACTTAAATAACTCATAAAGAAAGCATAAATAAAAGAAAGGAATAAAATAAATGCAATTACAAAGAAAATAGTAAAGGGACAGAAATAAAACCATCCAAATGCTATGTCTCCAAGACCAATTAATCTCTAAAAGAACTCCTCAAATGCATAAAAAATAATTGCTCAAAGATAGACACATAAAACAAAATAATCAGCACATAAAGAACATAATAAATCAAAAAATAAATTAAAATAGCATGAAAAATACTTTCTGGAATAAAATATTAAATGAACAGAATATCAATCATGCAAAAACAGAAATGAAATTAGCATTAAAATATGAATAAACATGTAAATAAATCCTATATGAAAAATAACACATGAAAAATACTTAATTATTAAAGAAAAGGGGACAAAAGGCCAAAAAAAAAGACATACGGCTAGAAAACCAAAGAAGGACGAGACAAAAGGAAGGCACTGAGAGGTGTCATCAGTCATTGTGACTGATGGCCTTCTATCAGGCCTTTTATCGTCTATCACTCGAAACATAGACGGGATACAAGAAAGCAAAGCCAAACTCTATAAAAAAATACTTAAACCCTAGATGTGCTTATTTACAGCCCTAAAAACATGCCAAATCAAATCATAACATCAAAAAGTACACCTAAATCATACTCGCTTTAAATAATCATACAAATATAGCAATTAAACTAAAAGACTCATCATGTATTAATGGAGAAAATCAAACCCTAAATATACCATTCTAGTATTTAGATAGATTCAGACCATCATAATGATCATAACTTTACAAAAATCATAAATAAATAATTAAATGACATAGATTATAAATCATGACATTATAAATAACAAATAAATTGATTCAATATATGATCATGGCATGAAATAATGGAGAGAGATTAAAGCCTAGAATATTACCCTTAGAAGGTTGATTTTATAACTCTGGAAATTGCAATCTGAGCCTCTCCCTTGATTCCCATGTTCAATTAAAATATGTGTGTGTTTTTTTGTGTGAAAGAATGTTGCCCAAGATCGTAAAATTTCCAAGAACAGAGAATTTTATTTTTTCTATCTCAAAGATTTGGCTCCCTTTCTTTCTTATGAGAATCTCCTTTTTGAAACCCTAATTTTGGTTTAAATACCTAGGTAATAGTTTGAGATTGCAACTTTAATCCCTCCAAATTTGGAAGTTAAAACCTTGAAATCCGTATAAGATTTGATCCCCCAAAGATCAGATCCTTATCCACGATTTTGAATGCTAGAAAATGTGAAAAATTTGGAAAACTATCATAGACAGGAATTTATCACAAACAGATGGCCGTGCTTAAGCGAATTTTCAGAAATCCCAAAAATCCTTGGAAATTTATAGCCATGATTCAATGATGGATGACCATTTGTCATTATGCCACGAGCAATCCTAGATGGTCTGGATAGGCCATTTGCTAGGTGATACCCCTGAAAAAAATAACCACAGATTGTCATCCCTCCATGGCAGACAACTATCTATCATAGATAGGGACCAAAATTTAATGTTTTTCTAAGTTCTCTTTAAAAAGATGAAAAAATTATGTTAAAACCCATAAAAATTTTATGAAAAATTATGGAAATCAATGATGAAACTTGGGATTCACACTTTCTATCAAAATATATGAGTGATTTCTCATCATCGGGTAACCTTAATTTAGGCTATCTCATGTCACGGTGTCCATAGTTACCCCTAATTTTATGAAAATTTGTGTACTAGTCCCTAAGCGTGAAAGGATAAAATATGTGTCTCTGAGGCAGCGAATCTTTGGTTGTCTTGATTAAAGATGCGTACCATCTAAGGCAATGAATCTCTTAAAGATGTGTACCATCTGAGGCAACAAATCTCTGGTTATTTGATTAATGTTAGCTTGTCAGCATGAAGAATTAGGATTAAAGATGCATACCATCTGAGGGAGTGAATCTCTGGTTGTCTAATTAGCTCCAAATTTTTGGTATGCAGAATCATGATTAAAGATGTGTACTACTGCGATGTAAATTTATTATCCTAGTCTCTAGGACTTAGATAGATTGAGTAGGGTGTCAAACATAGGGAATCTATGGTATGCTTTATATTAATCGAATAGATACTTATGGATAGGCAATAGTAAATTAATATAGTTGGGTTTACTAAAATCCTAAAATCATTAAACTAAAGTAAACTAATCTTAAATTTTAATTAACAATACAATTCAATAAAGTTATAGGAACTATAAGAAATGAATTGATCAAGCAATAGATTCAATTATATATATGCATGCAAATGATTGGAGAATATGTCCTACTTTCTCTAATTGCAATTCTCATTTTTAAATAAGGGCATTTCCATATAGAGTCCACAAGCGCTCTCATGTCATTGTGGAGATAGATGAAAACTATGAAGTTTTATGCCTATTCTTTTACTCCTCAAAGTGAAACCTTTGTCTCCAAGTGATCTCTAGCCCTTAAGTAAATTCAATTGCTTTTCCAACAACACGCTTCAATTGTCATTGTGAACAAATTGATTAACACATTATTTATGGTGATCAAACATACATAACATATTAAGCATTTAATTGAACTTAAAACATTCATACATTAAATAATATATTATAATAAAGATCAATTCATACTTGTAATTCTAATATGGGAAAACCTTAGTTTAGCCCCATATGTTGACTTAAGATTTATAAGGCAAGTGAGACTTGATACCACACTTATTATATCTATGGCTCGACATTAAGATTCAATATTCAATGTTTTTCAGTTCACGCACCAGGAACCATGCCTCCTGGTCGAGGAGTTTGCTAGTATCCTTGGCTTAAGATTCCTTTTTGGCCCTCTCTCTTATGTGCCCTGTGATGTGCTCAACTATCCGAGGGAGGTAGTATAGGTTTTGGGCACTCTTCCTCTACTGTTACTATGCTAGTATCATGAGGAAAGCCTTTTTTCTCTAGATGTTCTAATTGATGCTCTGGATGATTTTTCTGATATTCCTACATATTAGGCTAGTGTCATCCTATTATGTAGCTATGTTGGGTACCTAACTGTGACTTCAGATGGCTTACTTGGAGATTATGGATCGGTTAGCATCATAAAGGGCATACACAATGGCTGACCCTATTTTTAGTGATTCTAGCGGAGACCATTCTCGGCTTAGATGTTGTTTGTGCTAATCCCACTACTCATCTTACTAGCAACCCCTTATTACTCCTGGTACGTCATTATTTTAAGGTAGTGCACCTTTTTTGGATTTTCACAATAGCTTTTCTCATTGGAAAATATGTCATTTCAAAATTTCACACATTTCTTGCCTTATTTTTGCTTGAGATGAATCCAACTCACCCCAGTAGCTTTTTTTTTAATTTTTTTCAAGGCATCATGTACCTAGACAGAGGAAACATAAGTTCTACTCACCTTATGAAGGGGCTATTTGAATGACTACCATGGTAAACCATCAGCTTTCAGTGTCAATGGCTGCCCATCCATTTTATGACTAAAGATGGACCTTTCGGATGCATTCCTTTATATAGATTGTATTGAGCCACTTTTTGCATTTTTGCCTATTGTGCTCGCAAGTTTAGGGAGCATCAGGAAATTGTTAGGTACCAATTACTTTTCATGGTGGCATTCTCTCTACTGGCTTCATATCAAGTTATCATTAGCTTTAGTCCTGGCTTCTCCTAAAGATTGTCATATTAGGGATCAATGCATGTGACTTCACTACCTCAGGCGAGTACAAAAGATGGGTCATTAGCCTAGTAGTCAATAACACGATACATTAGTTAACATATCTAGAGGATGAGAGCAATTGAGCATAGATAGTAGATTAGATGCAACAAATACAATGTTTTGCTTTTATTAAAACTTTGAAATTTGAAAATGCAAAAGAACAAGTTTGAATATATTAATAATCATTTGAACACATATGTGACATTTTTGTCTGATTTCAATACACATGATCACTATTTAACATTAAACTCAAAATGCAACTTATATAATCTCGGGATGAATTCTCAAAAGCATTAAAATTCCTATCATCAATCAACCCTCTTGGGTTTTCTCTTAGCCCCTAATTTCTATCCAGGATGCCTTTTTTCAATTTTCACCCTAATAGAGTGCCCAATTTTTGTAAGGCCATTATTTTCTCAGTTTTTAACCCATGGGGCATTTATTCTCATCTTTTTCTTTAAGCCTAGCCATGGAACATCTTCAACTTATCGATGTTGATCTACTCTTTGAACTCATTACCATCGTTTTCAATCAAGATAGTTGCTCCCTTAGACAAAAACTTCTTCAGCACAAGAGGTCCTTCCCATGTAGGTTTGAACATGCCCTGGATGTCAGGAACTCCTAGCCTTATCTATTTGAATATTGTAACACCCTTACTATAACAGTCTTTCCGATTTAAGTGTTTGATAAATTTTTTTTTTCTTCTTAACTTATAATTCATAATCTTAACCCTTATTTATTTATTAACCAATAGTGCTTATCAACAATTGTATTCAAAGTCCACCTTAACGATGACCTATAACTGTCAAATTTTACTATTTATTTTGCAAAAATTCACAATATGACATCTATAAATTGGACTAATCCTCTGAAAAATAGACAATAGCCACAACCCTGAGGGGTACAAGAGTTTATATCCAAAATAACCATCTCATCCATGCATTGTCCATCATATCTCAACAATACATAAAATATCCACTAGCAATCAAATCCAAATACATATAAACAACCAACGTGCTATTACAAATCTATTTTTAAACTTTAAATATTTACAGTAATATACATGCCAAAATAAAAATATAACTTCAGTATTTCAAATTCTCCATCCCCTGTATACTACTGCTCCTGATCACATTCAAAATCTACATGCATTAAATCCTACGTACTGACCATTAAATATGCTCGATGGTGACTAAAAATCATAATATTTTCCAAAACAGCATAATTGCACCAAAAGTGTAAAATTTCAATCTTTTCTTATGAAAAAGCATTTTTTTTTCTATATTTAGCATTCTTTTCACCTAAATATTAGAATTTTGGTAAACTTTTCACTTAAGTCCTTATTTTTTCAATTAATTACGAAAATGCCCTTTTTACAATTTAATTACAAAATTGCCATTATTTCATTATTTTCACATTCAATTTGACTTTTGGCATATAAAACTATTAATTGGACTTTACAATATCCTTTTTACGTAAAATTACATTTTTAGTTCCTGAACTTTACAAAATTTTACTTTTGTACTGTTTGAACATTAAATTACCATTTCACCCTTTATAAATATTTCTTAATTACTTTTTACTCGCTATACATAATATTTTGGGAAAATTACAATTTTTTCCTAAACTTTTAATTTCTATCAATTAGGTCATTTTTCACTTTTAATTTTACTTTTACTTATATTTTACACCTTTTTAGCTTATTTTTACATTAATGCCCCTGGTACAATCCCGATAGAAATTCTTAGATCAAATATACGAAATATGAACCCCATAGGATCACATACAGACTAAAAAATGATCTCAAAGGATCATATCTCACAGAACAGATAACATAACAGACAGATACTATGGAGATCAATGATCCTACCATAGCAAAGCAAGTCGCCGTGATTTGCATCGCGATATAGGAATCTCTATGGCTAGCCAATTATATCCTGAGCTAGATTTTAAGTGCCTGACTATTACTAAGGGCATAGTTTCACTTACTTTCAAAATATTTTATTAGATTCTTACTACTTTTAGCAATCCTTTCTTTTCAGACAGTCGGTCAATTACTTTTTCAATACCTTTTACATAGTTTGTAAATTAATACATTATACTTCACCAATTCTCTTCAATTTATGAATTAATTCACATTAATTCAACATTTTTGCCTTAAACATAACAAAAATTCTTAACAAAAATATTCAATTAATTTTCATAAATTCTATAAAAATTCATGGATATATTATTTCATGTTTATAATCATTTAAAGGCTTAAAAATATCAAAATACATAAAATACACACTACTTTTCCTAAAGGAAGATTTCAGCCAATAAGAGAAATCCATCATACATATTCTTTAAAATTTATTTAAGCATCCTAATAAGCATATTTAAGGTTTAATTGCATTATTCTAATGTCAATTTCAAATATACACACATTTACCAATTTTTTCCTAACTTACCTAAAGAAAAATCATGTTAAATAATGGGAAATAGATGGATTTGAAGCCACTAACCTTTTTTCCTTGCCTTAGCCTTGCCTAGACCTCCTTTTCTTTCCCTTTGGCTTTGGAAGATTGGCCTTCTCCTTGTGTACCTACCATGGTCGGTTATAGTACCCATCAAAATCTCATTTTTGTTCTCTTTTGCTAAAATAAACATGACAAATAAAATCTAAACACCTAAAAATATCAAGAAGCACCCTTAAACAAATTTAAACCCTTAAATTTCTTATACCTCAATTTGACACCTTAGCTTTCTCACTTGATTTTCTTGGCTTAACTTCCTCCAATAACACGATAGAGGCTTGATTAAGCAAGTAAAAAGGAAGAATAATCTTTCTTATGCTTGAATTGAGAGAGAATATGAGAGAAATCTTAAAGAAAAATAAAGGAAATGGAGTTATGGTCGCTTTGGCTTGGAGTAGGAAGAAAGGAGATGAACAAGATGATGAAATCTAACCAAAATCTCTCTTTCTAGCAGATATTTAAGGTGGCTAAATGGGTTGGTCTTTGGTCCAACCCAAGCCTACCAAATAAAGCCCGAAAACCCAAAATAAAGCATATTTTTCCATTTTCCTGCAATTCTCCCATTTTTCAAATCCAAATTACCCTAAAAATGATTCCATCATTCTTATCACATCAAAAATAGGTTGTATACAAAATTTTAGCCCAATCGGAGTCCATTTTTGGTTTTATTCAATTAAATCGATTAGATTCAAAATTACTGGTGTTACCGTAAAATTCACTTTTTGCAACCAAAATATTCTAAATATTATTTTAGGTATGCATGCAATTTTTGATAATTTTTAGGCTTTATTTACTATTTTTAATGTCTCAATCAAACTATGATCAAACTAGTTAACCTAAAATTGAACCGCTCCGTTTTTCGTATTTTTGACTTTTGAAAGCTTATTTGACCTCAAAATCACTTCAAATTTCAACCCCGAACTATCCGTAACCAATATTTTTCGATAGTCAAATAAAATATTTTTCACCTTCCATTGAATTTTTCAATCCGAAAGAACTGTTTACTACCGAAAAATACTGTTCACGGCTAATTCGATGTTGAAGCCATTACAACTCTCCCCTACTAAAAGAAATTTCATCCTCAAAATTTACTTGATTCAAAGAGCAGAGGATACTGTTGTTTCATTGCTGCTTCGGATTCCCACGTATCCTCTTCCATATTGTGACGATGCTATAAGACCTTCACTAGTGGAACTTATTTATTTCTAAGTTGTCTTACCTCCCTAGCTAAGATCCTCACCGGTCTTTCTTTATAAGTTATGTCGACTTGCACTTGAATTTCTTCTGGTGTGATCACATGGTTAGGATTAGACCTATACCTACGGAGTATGGACACGTAGAACACATCGTGAATCTTCTCCAACTCCAATGGAAACTTCAATCGGTACGCTACGGGATCCACTTACTGAAGTATCCCATAAGAGCCAATGAATCTCGAACTTAGCTTGCCCTTCTTACCAAATCTCAGAACTTTCTTTCATGGAGATACCTTTAAGTAAACTTTATCTCCGACCTGGAACTCTATATCTTTTATTTTTATATCTGCATAGAATTTCTGGTGATCCATGGCTTCTTTGAATTTACCTTTGATGATCCATACCTTTTCTTCTGAATTATCGATCAAGTCAGATTCTACCAATTTCTTTTCACTCAGTTCTATCCAACACGAGGGAGTTCTACACTTCCTACCATACAAAGCCTTTAAAGAAGCCATTTTAATGTTGGACTGATAGCTATTGTTGTATGCAAATTCTATAAGAGACAAATACTTCTCCCAACTGCTACCAAACTCTAACACATAACATCGAAGCATATCTTCTAAAATCTGAATCACTCGCTCTGACTGGCAATCTGTTCGGGGGGAAATGTTGTGCTGAAATGGAGCCTTCTACCCAGAGCTTCTTGTAGACTTTTCAGAAATCAGAAGTAAACCTGGGATCCCTATCAGAAATGATGGATGATGGCATTCCATGCAATCTCACTATCTCATTGATGTAGATTTCTACCATCTTGGTTAAAGGATAATCCATTCATACTGGTAAGAAATGAACAAATTTGGTGAGTCTGTCAATGATCATCCAAATGGCATCATGCTTCTTTTGAGTAGTAGGTAATCCTATTACAAAATCCATAGTTACCCTATCCCATTTCAACTCTGGTATCAAAAGAGGATGAAGCAATCCCGAAGGAATCTGGTGTTCAGCCTTCACTTGTTGACATATCAGACATTTGCCCATAAATTCTGTCATATCCTACTTCATACCTAACCACCAATAATAAGCTTTAAAGTCCTGGTATATCTTGTTATCGCCAGGATGCATGGCATAACTACCATGGTGTGCTTCAGTAAGGATATTTTTTTCAATTCTTCTTGATCCAGTACACAGAGTCTTTTCTTGTAGTAAAGGCTTCCATCACTGTTCAAGGAATAATCACTTTCACTATTATCTTTCAACTTATTCATGACAATCATCAGTTGATCATCTTCTTTCTGGGCTACTTTTACCTGATGCACAAAGTTAGGCTTCACTTGTATTTCAGCTAATAACGATCCATCTGAAGCCAAACTCAAACTGACATTTATAGCTCGAAGAGCTACAAATACTAAAATCAGTTAATAACACTTACCAATCATTTATACATATTCGTTTGAACACAATTATATTACCTAACATGAACTTCCTGCTAAGTGCATCAGCTACTACATTTGCTTTCCCTGGATGGTAGTCGATAAAGCAATCATATTGTTTAATCAACTCCAACCAGTTTCTCTATCCGAGATTGAGCTCTCTCTGAGTAAGCAAATACTTCAGGCTCTTATGATCTATATAAATATAGCATTTTTCTCAATATAAGTAATGTCTCCAAATATTTAGTGCAAAAACAATGGCTGCTAGCTCTAAATCATGAGTAGGATAGTTCTTCTCATGAGTCTTGAGCTGGCAGGAGGTATAAGCAATCACCTTGCTTTCCTGCATCAAAACACAACCTAAACCATTTTGGGAGGCATCATTGTAGATCACAAAGTCCTTGCCTGCCTCAGGTTGTGTAAGAATAAGAGCTTCTGCCAGTATAATTTTAAGCTTCTCAAAATATTCTTGGCATTTGTCAGTTTACACAAACTTAGTATACTTCTGTAGCAGTTGGGTCATAGGAACTGCAATAGTGGAGAAGCCCTTTATAAATCTCTTATAGTACCCGGCTAAATCCAAAAAACTCCTCACTTCAGTAACATTTTAAGAATCGCTTCAATCTTTGAAGGATCTACCTTAATACCTTCTGCAGAAATAACATGACCCAAGAAGGATACCTCATTCAACAAGAAGTCACATTTGCTAAACTTGGCATACAGTTGCTTTTCCATCAGAGTCTGCAGAATAATCCTCAGGTGCTAATCATGCTCTTCTGATGTCTTAGAATACACCAAATTGTCATCGATGAAGACCACTATAAAATGATCCAAGTAAGGATGGAAGACCTTGTTCATCAAGTCCATGAAGGCTTCCGCTGCATTTGTATGCCCAAATAGCATGAACAAAAACTCATAATGGCCATACCTAGTGCGAAAAATAGTCTTGGGCACATCAGTGTCTTTCACACCCATCTGATAGTAACAAGATCTCAGGTCAATCTTCAAGAATACACCTACTCCCTTCAGCTGATCAAATAAATCTTCAATGTTAGGAAAGGGGTATTTGTTCTTTATGGTTACTTTTTTTAACTGCCTGTAATCAATACACAACATGAGATTCCCATTTTTCTTCATTACAAACAGGACTGGTGCTCCCTAGAGAGAAACACTAGGTCTAATAAATCCCTTATTAAGTAATTTTTGTAGCTGAATCTTCAATTCCTTAGTGCCTGAAATAACATCAATAGAGAATTTCCCTTCCCTATCAGGTGGTAAATTTGGTAAATCATTAGGGAGCACATTAGGAAATTCTCTGATAGTAGGCACTTCTGACACCTTTGGATTGTTTCTCCTTGCCTCCAATGCGTAGCACAAGTAAGCTATGCACCCTTTTTTTATTAATCTCTTGGCAGCAGTCACAGATATCACATCAAACAATAAGTCAATTCTCACACCTACAACTGTGATTTCCCGACCTTTTTCAAGCTTTAAGGTGACTCTCTTCTTTTTAAAATCAATAGTCGCTTTGTGGGTGGACAACAAATCCATCCCCAGAATCACATCAAATTTATGAAAGGGTTGCTCAATCAAATTTGCTAGGAAAACGTAACCTTGGATACTAATAGGACACTGTCTATAAACTTTGCTCACTACCACACTATGCCCCAAAGGATTACTCACCAAGATATCCTGGTCCAAGCATGCCTTTTTCATCCATTTATCCCAAGGTAATTCAGTGCTAACGTAGGAATGCGTAGAACTAGGATCAATCAAAGTATGAACTGAATCAGATAACAAAAGGAATTTACCTACTATCACATCTGAAGCATCATTCTCTTCTTTAGATTTGATAGCATAAGTCTAGCCTACAGCTCGTCTCTGTCCCTGATATGCCTACCCTGCTGGCCTAGAAGCTGAAGTGATGGGGGCAGCTCTCCTACCACGACCTCTCGATGTAGAGGATCCAGTACCTGATGCTAGAGAAGCAGCTGAAGCAATTTATACCACTAAAAAATCTCTGATCTGATGCTATTTGGATCCATACCTAAAGTATGCTCCAGTCAAATATTTGCACTCCCCAGGATGAATCTTGCCATAATGGTCACAAGCTATAGCTGTCCCACTATCTTTGTCCCGAGGTGTACTAGCTACTGAAGTAGCTGAAGGTCTACCATGTGGTGCACTGCCCTAACCTTGGCCTGTTGGAATTGAAGGATGGGCACCAGTTGTCTATCACGATCGAAAGATATCTTTTCACTGTAAAATAGAAAGGAGCAAGTACACATTAGATTTCTATAACACCTTTTTACTAACAATTGGTGTAAGGCCCCTAACATGACCCTAGTCGAAAATACATGATTTTATAGGGTTGTATGTGATTAAGAATAAATTAAAAATTTATATTTTGTATATGAGGTATGGGACAAGTGATAAATTATTTTTATTATATTTCTTGAATGAAAAATTAATTTGATTTAATAATATTTAAGGGTGTAATTGAAGCATGAAATATTAATTTAGGGGTCAATTTGTTAATATGAAAATTGAAAGGTAATTTATGAACAAAGGAAAGAAATGAGGGGTTGATTTAAAAGAATTATAAAGGAGAGTGGTCAATGTATAACATGCAAAATCCAGAGGGAAATATTTGTAACATGCAAAATTGTGAAGGACCAACAGGGGAATTTTCCCTACTATTATAAAAGCTAAAATTTAGTTGAAAGAGAGAGAAATATAAGAAGAATTTTCCAGGTCCAAAGTAGCATATAAGTCAGATTTGGAATTCTGCCTCTGTGTAGAATTTTAAAGGCAGAATTTTTAATGTATAATTTTGATTGTTGTTATGTTTACAAGGAATATATGTATTGAGTTTATGAATATGAATTGAATATATATTGAGCTTATGAATATGAACATTTAACGTTTAAATGTTGATATGTTTACAAGGGATATATGTTGAGATTATGATTATGAATTTTTAACGTTTAAAGGTTGTTAAGTTAAATGTATGTATACATGGAAATACATTGATTTACAAATAGCATGTAAAATAATTGATTGAAGTGTTATGTATATACATGTATGTTCAAAAACTTATACATGGCTTGTTATACGAAATTATGCTTATATATATATATATATATATATATATATATATATATATATATATATAAAATCAAATGATAGTGTATATTTTTATACAAACATTCACCTATGAAATTGATTATGAAATGTTAAAGCGTGATAAATGAAAGTTATATGAACAAAGTATATGCCTACTATTAGAGTTCATCTGCAGATAGATAGGTGCCTATAAGGATATTGCAGCTGCCACCATTGACCCGTTTGGGTCTTTATTACTTGACCCCATTTGGGACATGGTTTACCCTGTTTAGGTATGGTTGACTGGTTTAAAGTATAATTTAATCCCGTTTGGATCCCTATTTGTCCTATGAGACCAAATTTGTCCTTCGGGACTAAGTTTGGTACCTTCGGGTATCCATTGTTTCCGTTATTCGCCTTTAGAACTTAAGCAGGCTAAACTAGAGTATAACACATTACAATTAATTAAAACGTAGCTATTGCCTATGATATATGGAATAACATGATTAAAATTGATTTTAATGCCTGAGTTACATATATAAAAGTATAGATTATTTTAATTAAAGTTGATATTCTAGGAAGCTAAATTAAAAGTGGGATTACATTATTGTTAAAAATTTCATGTCTTATCATATGTTTATTGTTAATACTTCATTTTAATATTTCAATTGATGTATGTTATATAATTTTTTTCTACAATCACTATGAGTGGTTATCTTTCATGTTTAGTATCCCCACTAAGCTTTACAGCTTAACACGAGTTATTTTATCCGTGCAGGTTCTTCTGTAGCTAAAGTTTTTGCTTAGGAATATACTCTGCATCAGGACATGCCAACACCAGTTGATAGAAGTTGATGTAGGGATTTTTTGGTTAATTTTGTATAAGTTTCTTTAATATGTTTAATATGTATAAAAGATTATAAAATATATGTATATCATATGGAAAGATAATGTTGTATTATGCTCATTAGGAAGATGTTAGCATGTGCATGCATTTAGGAGCTACAATGGTTATATATATTATAAAATGCTGAATGATATACATAAGATTAAATATAGGAACTAGGGTAGTAATGTCTAGCAGGAATATGATATATGATATATGGTATATGTGATAAACTAATATGAATATATAATTAGAGTAATAGAAGTGGTAAAAGATACCAATGATACTCACAGGAATATAAACAATTAAAGTGACACTTAAAAATTATGCATGTTTGTCAATTAAATGAATCATTATAAGGTATAATGTCAGTTTAATGGTTTAAATTACTATTATTATGAGAGGGTAAATGTATGACATAGTTATATGTTAAAGGCACTAGACATAAGGTGTTTCAATTGGCATGTATATATGGATAAATCATTCACTTATTCCCACTCCGATCTTAGAACCGCTTAAACCATTGCTCTAATACCATAAATGTAACACCCTTACTGTAACAATCTTTTCGATTTAAGCGTTTAACTGGAATTTTTTTCCTTCTGAAATTAAAATTCATAATCTTAACCCTTATTTATTTATTTATTTATTAACCAATAGTGCTTATCCAACAATCATATTCAAAGTCCACCTTAACGATGACCTATAACTATCAAATTTTACTATTCATTTTGCTAAAATTCGGCAATATGATGGCTATAAACTGGACTAGCCCCCTGAAAAATAGACAATAGTCACAGGCCCTTAGGGGCACAACTATTTATATCCAAAAAAACATCTCATGCATGCATTGTACATCACATCTCAACTATACATAAAATATCCACTAGCAGTCAAATCCAAATACATATATACAACCAATGTACTATTACAAATCCATTTTTAAACTTCAAATATTTACAGTAATATATATGCCAAAGCAAAAATATATCTTTAGTCCTTCAAATTCTCCATCCCCTGTGTATTACTGCTCCTGATCACATTCAGAACCTGCACGTAGTAAATCCTACGTGCTAAGTATTAAACATGCCTAGTGGTAACTAAAAATCATAATATTTTTCAAAATAGCATAATTTCACCAAAAGTGCAAAATTTCAATCTATCTTATTAAAAAGCATTTTTTCTATATTTAGAAATCTTTTCACCTAAACATTAGAATTTTGGTAAACTTTTCACTTAATTCCTTAATTTTTCAATTAATTACAAAAATACCCTTTTTTGCAATTTAATTACAAAATTGCCATTATTTTCATTATTTTCACTTTCAATTTGACTTTTGGCATATAAAAGAATTAATTGGGCTTTACTTTATTTTTTTATGTAAAATTATATTTTAGTCCCTAAACTTCACAAAATTTTAGTTTTAAACTATTTAAACATTAAATTATCATTTTACCCCTTATAAATATTTCTTAATTACTTTTACTCACTAAATATAACTTTTTAGGAAAATTATAGTTTTCTCCTAAACTTTTAATTTATTTCAATTAGGTCTTTTTTCACTTTTACTTATCTTTTATACCTTTTTAGCTTATTTTCACATTAATGCCCCTAGTATAATCCTGACAGAAAATTTCAGACCGGATATACAAGATTTGGACCCCACATGGCCATATACAGATTGAGAAATGGCCCTAAATAATCATTTTTCACGTAACAGAAAACAGAACAGATAGATACTATGGAGAATAATGATCCTACCATAGCAAAGCAAGTCATCATAACTTGCACCGCGGTATAGGTAACCCTATGGCTAGCCAATTATATCTTGAGCTAAATTTTGACTGCCTGACTATTACTAAAGGCACAATTTCACTTACTTTCAAAACATTTATTAGATTTTTGCTACTTTCAGTAGTCCTTTCTTTTTAGACAGTCGACTAATTATTTTTTAATACTTTTTACACAGTTTGTGAATTAATACATTATAATTCACCATTTCTCTTCAATTTATGAATAAATTCACATTAATTCAACATTTTTGCCTTAAACATAACCAAAATTCTTAACAAAAATGTTCAATTAATTTTCATAAATTCTATAAAAATTCATGGACATATTATTTCATATTTATAATCATTTAAAGGCTTAAAATATCAAAATACACAAAATACACACTACTTTTCCTTAAGAAAGATTTCGACCAACAAGAGAAGTCCATCATACATATTCTTTAAAATGTATTTAAGCATCCTAATAAGCTTATTTAAGGTTTAATTGCACTATTCTAATTTTAATTTCAAATTTACATACATTTATAAAATTTTCCCTAACTTACCTAAAGGAAAATCATGTTAAATAATGGGAAATAGATGGATTTAAAGCCACTAACCTTTTTCCCTTACCTTAGCCTTGCCTTAACCTCCTTTTCTTACCCTTTAGCTTTGAAAGATTGGCCTTCTCCTTGTGTCCTACCATGGTCGATTATAGAACCCATTAAAACATCATTTTTTGTTCTCTTTTGCAAAAATAAACATCATAAATAAAATCTAAACACCTAAAAATATTAAGAAGCACCCTTAAATAAATTTAAACCCTTAAGTTTCTCATATCTCAATTTGACACCTTAACTTTCTCACTTGATTTCCTTAGTTTAACTTCTTCTAATAACAAGATAGAGGCTTGATTAAGCAGCTAGAGAGAAATCTTGAAGAAAAATTTAAAAAAAAATGGAGTTATGGTAGTTTTGGCTTGGAGAAGGAAGAAAAGAGCTGAAGGAAATGATGAAAGATGACCAAACTCTCTTTTTCCCGTAGATATTTAAGGTGGCTAAATGGGTTGGGCTTTGGTCCAATCCAAACCCACTAAATAAAGCTCGAAAAGCCTATTTTGCCATTTTTCTACAATTCTCCTACTTTCAAAATCCAAATCGCCCTAAAAATGATTCCATCATTCTTATCATCTCAAAAATAGGCTATACACAAAATTTCAATCCAATCAAAGTCCATTTTTGATCCAGTTCAATTAAATCAATTCGATTCAAAATTACCGATATTACCGTAAAATTCACTTTTTGTAACCAAAATAATCTACACACACTACAAGAAAATTTAAAAATAGCAATAGAAAAATAGCAATGGAATTTATTCCGTTGCTAATTTAGCAACGGAATTGCAATTTCATTGCTAAAATTGGTTAAACTTTCAAGATTTAGCAACGAAAATATATTTGGTTACTTTTCGTTGCTAAAAGTGGAGGGAATTTTTAGCGCCAAAATTTAGCAACGGAAATTAGCAACGGAATTACTATACCGTTGCTAAATAAGGTGCTAACAAATGGCGAAAAAATTTTGGAATGAAAAATAGCAACGGAATTAATTTTTCGTTGCTATTTTAGCAACGAAAAATAATTCGGTTGCTAAATAATATGGCTTAAAAAATTCATTTCCAAAATAGCAGCGAAATTTTGTTCCATTGCTAAATAGCAATGGAATTTAGTTTTGATTGCTAAAATAGCAACTGAATAGAAATTCCGTTGCTAAATTAGCAACCGAATACAATTTTGTTGCTAAATTAGCAACCAAATACAATTCTGTTGCTAATTTACATTTTCAATGAAAAGTAGCAACGAAATTGTATTTCCGTTGCTATTTTTTTTTCAATGAAAAATCCCTAATTTTCTAATTATTTACATAATTGCCATCCACCCCGCCATCTGTTATATTGAGAAATGAAGGCAAACAAAGACTGTTATATATTACGAATTTTCTTATAGTTTTTTATTAGTATTATTTTATTTTGTTTTGAAGATATTTTCTAGGCAACCAAACAGATTAATGAAGCGGTTAGCCCCGGTGTAATTGTCTTGCACTTACTGAAAATTTTACTATTTAATGATTTATTCTTTTTTTTTCAACCTATTCAATGATTTCATTAGAAAATATTTGAAACTATATTATTATAGAGAAACCCATGAGTTAAAATGTGTGGCTTAGTCTTTAATGAAACATTTTAATGATAAATATAAAATTATTTTTTGTACATATAAAAAAATTGTAGTGTTCGGAAAGAAATGATAAAACAAACTAAATGTTCTATTAAATGGATTCTCATGTATAAAAGGCATGAAAAAAAGTGTTATATATATATAGAGGAGAGGGGGGGAGGGGACTGTACAGTAGCTTATATTCAGATTCTAAACTCTCCATATGACCAGTAAATAAAAACAAATCCATTAAAAGCGTGCATTACCTAAAAAAAGTAGTGAAGGAAAAAAAAGAGGAGAGAGCGTCAGGGGGATCAGGGAAGCGATTCGCCGGTGTTGGTGACCATCCAACGTCGCCTCCGTCGCCGGTGATCTCTTGCAGTCCCTTATCTCCGTCATGACCACCGCCCCGCCCTTAATCGATCACAACTTGTAGATCGCGGCATCATTTTTCTCCATCAATTTTTTACTTCTATTTTTTTCGATCAGCATTGGCATCAGGAGGTGATGGAATTGTACCGAAGGACTTCTGAAGGTGAGGCGCATCTCCGGTGATCTCTGTCCTTCCTTTCTCATCGACGACGTGTAGATCAGAGAAAGGAGAATCGGTGATTTTCGGAGCAGATCCCGATCAAACCGTGAGGTGATTGGGTGTGCGATCACCAAAAATGGGAAGCTGGGGTTCTGACCTCCATGGCAGCAGCGTTGGTGCACCTTCGACGAGCCTTCGACAAAGATCCGATCACTGGTCCGGCCTGAAAGCAGTGCTAGTTTTTGCTAGATATTTTGCTTGATATATAGTACATTAGCTCTGGTACCCATGCTCTCTTGATTGCTACACTAAGTCAACATAATGTTGTTTTATCGAATCATAAGATTTTGTTTATTTTGAATAGAAATTGTTAGGTATCTTGCTGTTTGAAGCTAGTTACTCTCTTGACTGTTTGAGATCTGCATTCATCCTTCTATGCGTGACCTTTGATCTCGGTTCTCATGTAGTCTTTTAGTTGATTTCTGACTAGTTACTTTTATAAATGTGACTGTTAGAGATCTACATTCATACTTCTATTTGCCCCCTTTGATCATTCTTATATTCTTTGTTTATATGCTAGTGCTTGCTTTGTTAACAAGCTATGTGCTGTCTATATGCCTACCTTGCGGTTGCTTTTGGTTAAATATCCTTTTTGTTTCTTTTTTGATTTTTTTGATGGTCAAGACTCAAATATATGCTTGGACTTGTGATACATCAGCTTTGCTTTATTGCATGTTATATTTTACTTCATTGATCAGTAATTAAAGCTTAAGTTGATTTTTCTTTTCAAATAATTGTAACTGTGATATGTAATTTTACTCTTTAAATAATTTGTTTTAGATATATTCAAAATATATTGAGATTATGAAAGCATCTGAGTGAATTTGGCTATAACACTTAAAAGATACCTTACACTGATAACCTCAGTTATTCAAGCCTACTAAATTTGGCTATGGTTTTTTTATTGTAATAACAATATTTTTGGTCCTTTTATTTACTTAAACCAAAGAGAAAGGAAAGGAAAGAGATGCATAAAAATTGTTTGGATTACTCTTTTGTTAGAAAAATGGATACTCTAAAGTTAAATAAATTCTTATTCTTGACTCATCATCTTGCAGAAAACATGCAACTTTTAACATACACAACTTTTCTTTTTTGTTTCTACCTTTGATTTTATATAAATTTGAGCCACCTTGTATAGCCTGCGAATTCCTACCATTATTTATCAAATTAAAAATATTAACAAACAATTTGAGCCAATTTAAATTTTTAATCAATTCTGAGTTGTGTTATACTCTATTGTGTTCATATCACTGAAACTTTCATTTGATTTCTTGTTGCAGAGTTGTGATTGACAATGATGCTTGTGAGGATGCAATTGTTATCCAGGTAATTAAGCTCCTATAATTTTCATAGTTTTAATATTGGTTGACCATAAATAGGTTGAACTTACATGTGTTTTTTGCTTGTGAATAAGTTTTTCTAATTCAGCCGAGTTAATTGGTGAATTAAGACTGAGTGATGTTTGTTAAATTGTCTTTTTTATATGTTTAAGGTCACCATTCGTTATTCAATTTTAGGTATTAAAAATTGCTTTATCCTTATAGGTTGATGGATGGTGAGGTTCTTCTTAAATTACTCGGATTATAGTTAGTTTTTGAACGAGTCATTTCTTGTTTATCATATTGATATATGCTTTTCAATCACTATTTTGATTGATTTTGTGCAGCAGTTGATTGAATATAATTGATCTTGTGTTTATTGTATTTACTTTTTTTTTGGTTATGAAAGAATCTATTTTTTAAAGAGATGTGTTTAGAATGACAGGATTTTCTTTCCTTTTTTTCTCCTGCCAATGGCCAACTACGACACTGATTGAGAAAAGGCTACAAATCTTGTTATTTAAAAACCTGCACTCTTAAATCAGTAGGTCCCACCGAGGATATGGGAAGACCACTACATGTAGTAAGTTCTTAGTGTTGTACTAGTGTCTTGACTGATTTCTAGTGTCTTGACTATTGTCTCATTAGAATACTTATTCCTTGTGCAAGTTCTTAGTGTTGTGCTAGTGTCTTGACTGATTTCTCATTAGAATTATTTAAAATTAATATGATTAACTTGAAAATAATACTTCTCAAATTGTCTCTGAGAAGAAATGCTGCCGGTAAATGCTTGCAAATATATACATATCTATTTATTTGTTATTTGGTGTGTTAATTGAGGATTCTTAACCAGGATTAGAGACTTATAACTATTTGAGAAATTTCAATTTTATTGCCTGCATTTCCTGTGCAGGCAAGTATTTAGTTTATTTTATTTAACCGTTTAACATATTAAACATATTATCCCGTCCAATTATCTCTGAAATTATTAAAAATATGGTATTTTATTTTATTTTTAATTTACCCTAATAGGTATGAAAGCTTTTATTTGATTCTTAATTTACCCTAATAGGTATGAAAGCTTTTATTATTACTGCATCATTTGTGTGTTTCTTTATAAATTTTGAAATGCATGGTACTAGCAGTAAGAAAGCTGAAGGACGTTAATTATCTGTTATATTTAGTTTAAATTTACACTTTGTTTTGAATCTCATGAGCACTTTTTTCACCAGATTAATAAAAATGTTGATATTACATATTGATATGTTTGAAAATTATTTTAATTGTATGTATGTTTACTATAAAAAAAGGAATTATATGTATTTTTAATGCAATTTTGTATCTCAATTTTAGGTAGACCAACAACTTTCCTTCAAGATTTTAAAGTCATATGGTCTGATTTACACATTAGGCAAATTGATGGAGGTAGAGCTATCAAACTCATTCAGGCCTATAGATTTGTATTTTTAAATATTTCTACTTAGGCAGTTGCATGATCAATTTATGCATTCAGAATTTTGGACTTGTGATGTTCAGAAATTGGATAAAAATTTTGAATTTTTTTATAGAATTCAAAGCTTAATCTAATAATGGCATTAATAATTGAATATTGTAATAATTTGTAGTGACGGATTAGCGACGGACATAACCGTCGTTAATTTTTTTACTTATGGGTGAATTTAGCAACGGAATCTATATTTCGTTGCTAAATTAGCAACGGAATCTATATTCTGTTGCTAAATTAGCAACGAAAATCAATATTTCGTTGTTAAAATTGATAGTTCACCGAACTTCGCATTGTTGAAGTTAGCAACGGAATTCAATTTTCGTAGCTAAATTTAGCAACGGAATAAATTTTCCGTTGCTAAAAATAGCAACTGCCGAATTAGCAACTGAAATTTCCGTTGCTATTTTTAATTAGCAAAGGAAAATTGACATTTTTCGTTGCTAATTTCGTTGCTATATTGGGATTTTCTTGTAGTGACATCATTTTAGGCATGTATGCAATTTTTGATCATTTCTAGGCTTTATTTACATTTTTTAATGGCTCAATCAAACTATAGTCGAAATAGTTAACCTAAAATCGAACCGCTCTATTTTTCTTGTTTTTGACTTTTTAAGGCCTATTTGATCTCAAAATCACTACAAATTTCAATCCCGAACTACCCATAACCAATATTATTTGATAGTCAAATAAAATATTATTCACCTCCGGATGTATTCTTCAGCTTGGAAGCCCTATTTTTTATCGTAATACACTGTTGAATCCTGTATTTCTTAAGCATCTACTTCATTTTAGCCTGGAAGTTTGACCCATTATCTTACACTATATGTTAAAGGAGTCTATATCTATATATTATATTATTTTCAATGAACTTAACCATTAATCTTGCACTCAACTTCTTACAAGATTCTATCTCTACCTACTTTGAGAAGTAGTCAATGGTGACCATCATGAATCTAAGTCAGTTCGAAGCTATCGAATTTCTTCCTAGTTTTGACTTAGTGTGAAATTTGGCAAATCTTTTATACCATCCATCAAGAATCCCAAATGCTTTGAAAAATTAAGAAAATCCATGGTGTAGGTTTTTTGGCTAAGTTTGAAATGGACAGTGCCATAATCATGCTCGTCTTTAAAGTAGCAACTAAAAGATGTAAAGAAATTCCTAGCAAACGTAGGATGTACTTTCGGTGACTTTTTGATAAGGGCATCCCATCTAATATTCTAAATTTGTATCTTAATTTCCATCCAAAGATCACCAGCTATAATGTCAAGATAGGTCTTAGTCAAATACACTAGATTTACAAATGTGGCAATCCCAAAGTACTCATAAAGTTTGACACAATCCTTATCTACGTAAGACGGGATAAGTAAACTTGAGGAACTTGAAGCACCAACATGTTTGTTCTCTTTGGGGCCATTACACAATTCAAAGAAATAAAAGAGAGTATCTCCTCTATCGAAGAGAGGGTCATGCTATGGGAAGGTAAAAAGCCCTCAGTGGAGGGAACAATCTCCTCTAGCCAGGAAACACATTATGGACTAAATGAAAAAACAATAAAAAAAACATATGTTTGCCTTAGTGGAGGGAAATTGCCCTCTACCGAGGAGATTTTAACTCGACACAGCAAATAGGTTTTCTTAGTTGAGGGAAAAATCCATCTACTGAGGTGATCCTCTTAAGGCAGCAATCTAGAAATTGAAAACTCCAATTTTCACCCTTTATTAATTCAATTCACAAAATTTAACTTAACCCCATTGATTTTTCCTTATTTGTTTATTCTTACTTTACCTCCACATTACCAATTTAATCCATATAAGGTAGCCAAATAATTAAACACCTCTAACTCTAATTACACACAACCTTGAACAATTAACCTAAAGCTTAATCAAAAGCATTAGTAGACCAAATAAAGAACATACATACCTTGTAAATTGTACTTCACACCACACTTTGAATATAAACAAGCCGCCCTTTAATTCATGAATCACAAAACACACTCAAATAATAAAAACACACCTTAGTAAAGAAAAACACACTAAAGAAACTTATAAGAAAAAATACACAAGGTTAGAAATTTATTTCTAAATTTATCAAGTCTTCAGCTAGACTTTGTAGAATCGCCTTACTTGTCATGAAAAACTGAGGTTGCCTCAGCGACCTCTAAATGAGCAGCATGACCATCTTTTGGATTCTTGATGGTGACCACTCTGAATGCATTGCTTGAAACCACTTGATATTGCCCAAGCCATCTAGACTTTATCTTATTTAGGAACAACCTCAATCGACTATTATAGAGAAAAACCAACATTTTGGGAACACATTCCTTTAAAATTAGATTTTTTTCATGCATTCAAAAATCATCTCCACTTTCCTTTCCAAATACTCTTCAGCATTGTTTTTACTTTTGAAGGGTGGGATGTTCATCTTAATGGAATTTATGTTGTTATCCCTTCTTTCTTCCCTTCTTCCTCTTTCCTTTGCTAAACATACTTCTTCCTCTTCCTCTAAATCATTAAGCTCAGCATCCTTATTATTAATCCATCTACCTCTCCTTGCTGTCCTTCTAGAATTACTAGTTGTGCTCGCTTCCCACCTGTCCAATCTATCATTTACACTTCATATATCCCACATAAACTTCTCAAAAGTTTCATGCATTGCTTGCATTGAATAAGATACATTTTCAAGCGATATTCCCTTCTTCTTACATTCTTCAGTCATTGTATAATCCTACAAAAGTGTTAGATAAAACATCACAAACACTCCTTTACATGTTAACACTCAGGTTATACCACTCCTCTCGTATTTCACACAATAAAGGCTTTTACCCTCTTAAATAGTCTCACACTCTCTTGCCTTTTCCACTCTTATTCTTAACTATAGAGTTGTTCTGCAAAATCAAAATGTAATTTTAAGCAAATCGTATATAGAGAATATAAGAAAACTTAATAAAACATTAAAAATAAGGTTTTACACAAATCTGGAGGTAGAAATACCTCTATCATGAGCATGAAGGATGTCATGAGCACAACAGTAAATAAAATATTGCAAAGGGTAATGAGTGCAACAGACATGAAGAGTTGCAAAAATTTTTGAAATAACTTTCCAAAACATTACACGCAGGATGAAGACAATGTGTATAATCAATTTTATGTCCAATTGAGTAATAAGAAATAATTTATCACTCAAATAATGTTTACAAAAGCAAAAGCAAGCAATTAAAATACAAATAACTAAGAATGCAAAGAAATATGAAATTGAACTATGTGTCATGGATTTGGCTCCTCGAAAGGAAAAAACCAAACTAGCATCCTAAATTAATCTAAACTGACCCACGCTAGCTCTAACTAATTGTTTAAAAGAAGCCTAAAATTTTACATTAGATTGCAAGTCTTTCCAACTAGCTTTCAATTGAATTTTTTATATTTAAGATTTCGATGTAATTAGTATTAACAAATTTCTTTTTTCACTGAAATTTGGATAAATAGTACCTGTGAATAGTACACACAAAATTTTTTCACTAAATTTTGAATGAACAGTACACTTTTTTGTGTCAAACAATATTCAATATTTAAGATAAATATAACAAAAAAACTGATAATTTTAAACAAAAACCTTAAGCTCTAATAACAAATGACATGGAACCCTAGGATCTAGAAGAATTCCAAACCCTAAATCAATTCAGTTGTTCATACACTTAACATGTAATCCGAAAGATAGATACTTTAAACCTTAATTCCAAAGGAAATTAAAACCTAAAGTAGAAATAGATGAAGAATAGAACTACATAAGATGATACTTGAATAAACCTAATTCTTGAAACAACATCAAAGTAAGAACACTCACCTTGAAAGAAGCAATTCATGCATGAATAAATGTTATTAATCAAATAATCAAAAGATTGTCATCAAGTTGTAGTATTACAAAGTATTTATAAGCAAAGAACTAACTTAGAGTCATTAGGATAATAGGCTAGGTTAATTAACCTTTAATCCTACCTAAACTAGAATAACTTAAAGGAAATTAAAGACCAAATGAATGGGCTATCTGGATGGACCAATCAATAAGCCTAAAACTAATCACTCATAGTTTAAATAAGTCTTACATAAAAACCTAAAATAAATCCCAACTTAAAAATAGATCCATACTTAAGCATTGCACATGCTATGTAGCACATGAGGTGTTCATGCACTTGGCACATGCTTTGCATATGTTTGGCATATGTCAAAGGAATATGTTCGGCACATGACTTGCACATGTCAACTTGCTTCTTCATGGAACTTAATCTAAGACTTCTCACCATGGTCCATTTTAACTCTAAGCAAGTGTACCATCTTCAAGCTCTATTGAATTCCTCCAAGTTTGCTTTCCATGACTCAAACGTTGATATTGCCAATTTGGTCTCAATTGTGTCCGTGAAGGATGTCATGCTCACGACAGTAAACTTTTTTTTTACAAATGATCATATAAATGTTTGCAATTTCTTCTTGATCTTGTTAGCTCCACTTTTTTTAATTGGTCCATCTGAAAACCTCAATGGATCCATTTGTTTGTCCACATATTCATGGATATCTACATCACATACCTAATTACCACTAGGGTGTATGTTGGGGCCTTACATGATGCATATGTATATTGCAAGCAAATGTGATAGGTATTGCAAGTAGATACAATATGGATGCATGTTATATGCGAATGTAATACATATACATGTTATATAAAAGTGTGTGTATATGTCCATGTCTAAGATACAAATTCTTTTAGGCAATAAGGTGCATGGACAATGCGTGCATGGTACATCTTAAAATTTCATTCTATGCAAACTTGTGCTAGTAAATGTATTTTTTACAAAAGGTAAAGTGTGTGTATGCACACTAATGCATCTATGCATGCACAAACTCATAGATCAACCATCATGATTAAGAACCAAGCTGTCAACTTTCTTCTATGTAATCCATTTCCATTACATCCTACTATATCGTCTCTTTTATTTGCCCCAATTTTTGCATAGAAGGCCTTTTTAGGGTTTTCACACTAGCGGGCTATGTCAACTTTTGCTCAAATGGCCTATAAGAGTTCTTTAACCTAGCAGCTTGTCTTTATTTTAATTTTTATTTTAGAAAATGATGAGGCTACTAAGTTATAATTATAGAGTTACAGCAAGAGGAAGAGTAATGAAGCATCCCACTTTTATTTGACTTTAATCTTGATCATTAAGTCACAATACTATCTACTTTCTTAAAGTAATAAATAACCATGCTTAGTCAAGTGTTCTAATCTGACAACACCATTTATACAACAATGACAATCAAGACAGATACTAAAGCAACAAGATGTTTTTCCATTTAACTTCAACATATGTCATTGTAATTACATGTAATTACAACTCTTGTTATACATTAGTCCTTTTGTTTTTTTTAATTGAAAATTTAAAAGTTTAAAAATCCAATGAAAAAAATTGAAATTTTTGAAGATCTCAATATGTGTTTTGTCTTAATTAACTTATTGAGTTATCATATAAGGAAGCTACTATAGGTATTGAGCACACAATTATGGTAAATTAGGACTATAATTAAATTTAATATGGCAACAATTAAAGTATAGTCAAATTTAAAATGTAAATGATAAATGTTATAGAGGAATGTTATTAAAATCAAATCGAATAAAAAATGGGAAAGGTATAGGGGTGGTGGTCCGATCAAACCAACTGGATTTTTTTAAATAATGTTATTTATAACAATTTTATAAATACTGTTAAAATATCACCATATAAAAATACTATAAAAAATTCATTCACCATCAAACATCAATTAAAAAAAACTCTATTTTCAAGTTATTTAACATTTATAACAAAAATTTAAGATAAATATAATAACAAATCAAAAATAACCTAAAAAATCAAATATAAATTTTGTTTTTTATTTTATTCATCAATATCCTATGTATCCCAGTTATTTCTATTTTATTTCTTTTTAGTAAAAAAATATTGTGCGAACATTTTGGATAAAAACTTATTTTTCTCGATTTAAGCCAATTTTTCTTCTTTAATATGATTTTTTGGTTCTTTTTCAATTCAAACAATTACACTCGATTTTTTATGAGTCTAATTTTATATATTAAATTAAGTTGGATTAGCTACTATCCTATCCAATTTTAATAACATTACTGTAGTGACATTTTGAAGAGGTTTAGTCTTTATTGTTCTTTATAAATTTTTAAAAGAAAATGATAGTACCATTCAAAGTACTAACAATCATATTTGAGAAGTATGCTACTAATTATATCGAGATTTGTTTTGCTAGTTTAAGTAACTAAAGTTTATGAGAACCCTATAATAGTTGATTACACCCCAAATTTTCTTGACGATGGAAATAGACATAAACCAAGATATTAGAAGTTTCATGTTCACCATCCTAACAAAAAGCTAATAAGTTTGAAATTTAATTCCTCATTTTTTAAAAAGGAAAATAATCTTTTGCTTTATAATTATAAGTTTAAACATTTAGTTCTAATATAAATCTTTTTAAAAAATTAAAAATCAAATGAGATTGTTATCAAGAATTTTTTAAAATAATGCAATTTAATAAAATATTTGGTGAAGTGGGGCATAACAGAAACCATTTGCAGGATTAGGGTTGTTTTTAAAAAATGTAGCATTTTGCTGCATCATTCAAGCCCTCATAATTGCTTGTACCCCTTTCTAAAGATGTAGCATTCTGATGTGTTATCAATGACATGCCGATAACTACTAATGATGCACTAGTTTGTTGCATCTTTTATGGTTCATCTGCCACCTACGTGATCTTTTCAATGACATGACAAATCACATTGACCACTGGGAGAGGAGTAGCATTACACTAAGTTTCTTCTTCTTCTTCCTTATTCTAAACGCTTAAGAAAAAAAGGGCTCAAGCTTTATCACTCAAGCTTCCTCTCCTGATTTTGCCTCAAATAAGCTGCTACAGTTTTTTTGTTGCTGCATAAACCTAAATAATTAACAAAGTGGATCATTTAAGCTGAAAAAGGTGAGTATAATATTTATGTGAATTTTTGAAATTAAATTGACAAACATTAATTTATATTATTAATTTTTAATTTGTAGGTGTTTATTGTTGATTAATTTGGAGACAGGAAGAAAAAAAGGCAAGTTATCAGTCCTCATTTTATTTAATGTTATACAATATGTAATAATTCAAGTTATTAGAATGGTAGTTTGATATATTGTGGAAAACTTAATGTTAATGTTAATGTTAACTAAAAATTGGTTATAAGTTATATTATATTAAAATTTGCGCTTACTTTATTTATAAAATCTGTAAATGTTATTTTTTTACATGCATTTAGTATTAGTTTTGCATGTTGTATATGATTAATTATTGACGTTAGTTAAATATATTAGTTTTATAAATTGTTATTGAATTTAAATAAACTAAATGCATTATTATCTATTAAATTTGTGCACAAGATATGAAATATTATTTTATTGCTAAATTTAATTATGTTACTTTGTAATTTATTAGTTTATTTTATGCAAATTATAATATTGATCTCGAAAAAGGCCCATTATTTGATTTATTTTTAGTTAAAAATGGCATTAATTATTGTAAATTATTATCTAGTATAATATACAATTTATTAATATAAATTGAAATCATATTTTTTTTAAATATTGGTGCAATTAATATATTCATGTATTAAAAAAATATAGAAATATTTTTTATTTGTTTGTAAAAATTCGTATTGTTAAGAAAAATTAGAGTGAAAAAAAGTAAATATTTTCAAATTAAAATATTGAATATAAATAATGATAATAGTATGTTTTAAAATGATATTATTTTTCTCATAAAAAACATTTGATATATTTATTTCATTTGTATATTATGTGATAAATGAATATATTATATTTATGCGAAATTTGTTTATTTAAAATTTATAGTTAATTAGTAATAATTTTATTTTACTTGCACACGTAACAAATTACTGGTGGTTTTGCACATAGGTTATTAAAAATATGGAACCTTTTAGAAGAGTAGAATTTATTAATCCAAGGCTATACGTTGATAAGCTTCTGATGTTAAATGGCAAGCACCGAGCCAATGTGGTTTGGAGCAAAAGTGTAATTTTATTTTTACTTTATCTTTAAATATTAAATAATTTTAAATTATATTTATTATATATATTTGTCTCATAATTTTATTTATTTCAGGTCGAACATGATGTTTTGTTTGCATGTAGAGCTAGTGTTGAGAGTCACTGTAGGAACATAATAGATGAAAAGATAATATCTTACTTGCATTTATCAGGTTTTTATAGGTGTTCTGGATCGGTGCTATGAATGTTAATGTTGACTTGATGATTGCTCTTGTCAAGAGGTAGAGGCTAAAGACACATACTTTTTTCCTTTCCGTTGGTGAAAGTATAATTATTTTGGAGGATATACAAATACTCACCAAGTTGCTCATAGAAGGACGTGTTATTACAGGACATTTAAATTATGACCAGCCTTATGTTTGTGCTTGGTAGTTAGGGATTGTTCCTCCAGAAGAAGTATTTAGAGAAGCAAAAGCAAAAATGACATGGTTGACTCAACAATTTAGTCACATACTAGTAGATGCGACAAAATACCATATACAATGTTCTTATTGTGCATGGATCCTATGATGTATTGGTGTGTTATTTTGTCATGCTCAGATTAATAATTTCATACATTTGATGTTCCTTCCACTGTTAGAAAATTTAGCTGAAGTCAATGATTATTGCTGGGGATCAACAGTTTTAACATGGCTATATAGGGAGTTATGTTGTGCAACATGACCAAGTGTAGGTGGACTTGGTGGGTATCATCAATTAATCCAAATGTCGGCATGGGAAATACTCCCTCAATTTTGACCACCCTTTATCCATAGATTTGTTCTAGATCAGATGATGTTGCAGGGTTATAGGTAAACATTTTTTATTATATTTAATGTTGGAATATTCTTAGTTTTATTTGTTAAAAAATATGGCAACAAGTTAATTATTTGTTATGTAACAGGTGGCAATCCTCTTTGGATTTGAGAAATAATAAAAATAAAGATGTTAACAACTATCAAAAGGAATTGGACTTACAGTACTAGGATCAGGTTTGTATCTATTTTTGAAATTATGGTAAATTATTTAATATGATTTATTAAAAAATAATTATTTTGTAACAATATTTTGATGATTATTAAATAATTTTTATAGATGGATTGGGAACCATGTAAAAATGTGTTAACTTGTTGCCAATTTTTTATGTTAGTAGACATAGGAGTTAGAGATATGTTGGGCCACTAGTATGTTTTCATATTATTAAGTGGCACCAGCCTGACAGATGTATGAGATAATTTGGTTTGGATCAGTTGATTCCATCCACTCCATAGGACCCTTGATGCTTTGCATTATATTGACCTGAGGGGGCTTGTAGATCAAAATTGCGAAATGAGATTTGCAAATTTCATTTTTGAGTGGAACAATAGACATAGCCGGGTTGTTACTAGTCAAATTCTCAGTTTACCATTGCATTCCAGATTGCAATATATGCAACGGTATATTGCACGAACAAGATGTTTTTTAACCATAATTAGAGCAATAACAGGGGTATTATTATTATTATTATTATTATTATTATTATTATTATTATTATTATCATCATCATTATTATTATTATTATTATTATTATGTTTTTATAAATATTATTGATGATTTATAATAATTTTTTTATTTGAATGTAGGGTAATACTGCTAAACGAATATTCCATAGCAACATTGCTTCATCAGAAGGCGATAATATTCATTTTTCATCAAAAGGCATTTTAGGTGTTGTTGGTGCATATGATAGGACGTCCAATGATTATCCTCATCAACCTATACTTGATCCTGCTGATATTCCACTACTATCCTTATCATATGAAGAGTCTCATCATTCTAGATGTAATGGGAGAGGTATGGTAGAAAGAAGGACGGAAGCTACTTCAATTCCTATTCATCCTAGTGTGCACCAAGACCCCAACTAATGACATGGCCATATTTTCCTAAAGATACTTCTATCTCCTTCAGTATGCCTTCATATCATTATCCTTGGCAGTATAATGCTGCAATAGGTCCTTTTGGATATGTTAACTATAAAGCTAGGCCATCTAGTTTGAATGTTGATCTTAATGTGAGCTTATCTAAAGGAGATGTTACACCATACAACATTTATGGGAAGAGCAATATTATGGTACCACAAGATGATTTTTTTAATGAACTTTTTAGTGGTCGTATTATTTTAGGCACTTAAGGTTTAGTGGATAGTGGTGGATACAATGATCCCAACCTATACGGGATGGATCCCGATACCCTTACCCATAGTACCACATCTCATAGTAAGAGATATTGAAAATGTTTTAGTGGTGTAATATTTGAATATACTAATTATTTATTAATGCACAACATAGTACAAAATATATTAAATTTATTAAAATAGAACATATCAGTAAATACAAGGAATTTAATTTCACTTATTAAAATTTTGATCGGATGGTCCAGTACCACTTGTAAATAATTTTTTATTATGTCCTATCACGAACTAAAATCAATCATGATCAACGTATAAACTACCTTAATAATAGTTTATGTAAGTCTTACTGAACTAACAACTACATAAATTATCCAAAGCAATAGTGCTAAAGTTCAAAGTTCAGACTTAAAGTTCTGAATACATTCCAAAAGTTAAAATATAGAGTCTCCAAAAAATATAAAGAAATCAATCTAACATTCTAAAGTTCAACTAACATTATAACTGAAACATAATATTGTCTAATTCAAAATCAATAACAAAAGGAACTAAGATCCTTGCCAACCGAAGGATAAAAGCTGTACTAGCTGAATTAAACCACTACCTTGCAAAAAAAAGATGGTAGAATGGATATGGTTTTAGTACAATAACTCAGTGAATGATAACTATAGCACACAATGGACTGAGAATAGGCAAAGGTTCAGAGTAATTGAATAAAATATATTCATCAACTAAAATAGAAATGATACTACACAAATAAATGATACGGATCCACCACCATCAACCAGTGATCCTTTAAAGATGTCTAGTGGTCTAAAGATGGCCATGTCATCTTATGTTCAAGGCTTTGTTACTCAAGAATTTAATGAAGATGCCTTTGAGAAGTGTTATGGAGAACTTGAAGATAAGCATAAAGTACTTAGTCTCTTGGAAGCAAGAGAAGGAATTGAGCCAACTTAAGCCATCAAGGGCTTTTAACAACTTTGGGCTTAATTGTACAAGTCATGTGCTTCATTTAAAAGTCACACGACTCACTTAAGTTGAATTTTTAAAGGGCTAGGCATGTGGGCTTCTTTTAGGCTTAGTTTAGTTAGTTTGGTTATTTATTTTAGTCTTTCTTTTGGGCTTTAATTTTTGGCCTATAAGGTTTATTAGTTAGTTTTGTTTCAAGTGTGTTTAAGACTTATTAATTTGGGTTTATTTGGCTTGTAAAAGCTCAAGGAAATTCATGTAAGGCCTTATTAGTATTTAAATTAGGGTTTTAAAGAGTGAATTAGGGTTAGCCACCTTATAAATAGGCTAACCTAGGTTGTAAACTTTAGACTTGAATCAAATTATAAACCTTGAGAGTTTTTCTCTTGGCTTATCCGAAATTCTTTAGCGAGATTGTGAGATTGCTTGCTTTCGTTTCTATTGAATCAATAATTAGGATTACTTATCAATCATTTGATTGTGGTATTTTCTTATTCTTTATCTCCCAATTATTTGCATTTCCATTCACGCATTTTTTGGGGGTTCAATAGGGAGGGTGTTTGTCTTTTTTGTATTTTAAGATCAAAGTATATGTTCAAGGGATTTCGGGTTCTTTAACCTTGGGGTTCCGCATCATTTGGTATCAGAGACAAAAGTAAGGTAAATTCCTATTTATCCTAGTGTTAGGTGTGTTTTTCTTTCTTTGATTTTCTTTATATGCTGCCAAAATTAGTATTAGTAACATTTTTATTTTTGTGTTCTTTTGTGTGTTAAATTTAACCTGTTTCTTTCATTACCTTTTGTTTGATTCTAAGAAAAAAAAATCATGTTACTATTCATCGCTACTATTCATGTACTGTTCATCAAGAAAAGAAAGAAGAAATAAAAAAAAGTGAAAGAGAAGAAAATAGAAAAAGAAAAAAAATTAAGGAGCAATGTGGCAAGGGTAGTTTATATAGCCAAAGGAAAAATATTTATCCTTTCATAAGTGGGAAAAACTAATCCTTTTTGTTTTAGGAATGGGAAAGGCATCATTTATACCTTTTCCAAACACATTTGGAAATCCTTTAAAGGGTAGGAAAATTAATCCTTATTGCTTTGGGTTTAGGTTTTCAAAAATCCTAATCCATATCTAAATTGGAATTACAATCCTAATCCTAGTTAGACAAGGATTTCTACTTGGCAAATAATTATGCTATCCATTTATTATCCATTTGTGCCAATTATTTTTTTATCATTTGTTATCCATCTGTACAACCCTTTTTGGAAACTTTTCCATCATTTGTGTAACCATTTTTGGAACTTTTTCCATCATTTGTGCAACTATTTTTGGAAACTTTTTCCACCATTTTTGCTATCATTTTTGGAAACTTTTACCATCATTTTGCCATCACTTTGCCATCTTTTAGCCATCACTTTGCCACCATTTTGTACACAACTTGACACACTAATCAAGCTTATTCCATCAATTGGCATAGTGAACAAATTGGCTTTAAATTGATTTATTTTGCATGTTTTATACTTTACTTAGTTTAAATTGGCATCTTGTTGATTTCTTTTCTTTGTTGGGTAGCATATTTAGGTTCTAAATTTGGTTTACTTTGTAGGGAATCAAATTCATTCGTTTTATCCATATTGTCATTTTTCTTTTTTTCTTGTTGCTTATTTCTTTGTTTTAAGCTTGCTTTTGTTCCATTATCATTGTTAGAGTATCTTTGCTTGTCTAATAATCTAATTTACTTATCATTAAGTGGTACACCACTCTTGGTCATGTATCACCTCCATTGTGTCTAGAGTCTTCTTTTCTAGTTTTGAGCTATCTTTTTATTATTAGTTATTATTTCCTTGTTTCTAAAATGTGTTCAAGTTTTTTATTTGTGATTTATATTCTAAAATGCAATTTTGAAGTTGCAAGCTTGAGAGGAAAAAGGCAAGAGAGTGAGAGGAAATTAAGAGGGTAAAAGCCTTAATTGTGTGAAACATGAAAGGAGTGACATTTTTTAAGTGGAAAACACATGAAGGAATGCTTGTGAGGTTTTTATCTAAAATTTTCTTGTAAGCAATACACCATAACTGAAGAATTTAGTGGGAAAGGAATATCCTAAGAGGATGATATAAATGTGCTCGTGCTATATTATGCACTTATTGGGGAGATTCAGAAGCTGAACCTTTGGATAGATGGGATAAAAGAGAGGCATAAAGGAAGTACATCCAATATACCTTGAAGGACAGCAAAGAGAAACTGAATTGTTGAACAACATGTAGTGCATGATTATGATGATGAAGATGGACAGGAGACTAGTGCAACAATAGATGGGAACTTAGGCAACATCAAACTCAAGGTTTCTCCTTTCAAAGGCTGAAATAGTGTAGAAGAGTATTTGAAGTGGGAACGAAAGGTAAAGATGACCTTTGAATGCAACAGATATTCAGAAGAAAAAAAGGTGAAGCTTGTAGCTGTGGAGTTCACTGATTATGTAGTGTTTTGGTTGGAGCAACTCAATTTGAGTAGAAGAAAGATAAGAAGGCATCCTATTAATAATTGGGAAGACATGAAGAAAGCCATGAGAAAAAGGTTAGTTCCTTCACACTATTTTAGAGAATTACATCAAAAATTGCATAGGCTTGTGTAAGGAGCAAAATCAGAGGAGTACTATAAGGAAATGGAAATGTGCATGGTGAGAGTATACATTGAGGAGGATGAGGAGGTCACCATGGCTCAGTTCCTAAGTGGGCTAAACAATGGTTGATGCCCTTGAATTATACAAATATGACTCTATGGAAGAAATGTTGGACATGGCAATGAAGATTGAAAAGCAAAAGAAGTGTAGATGCTTCCATAAGATCAACAACAACTCAAATCACTCTTTGGCATCTAAATAGACTAAAAAGGAGGAGAAGAAGGACTTTAGGGTATCTAAACCCTATAGGATAGATTCGACACCCAAAGAAAAAAGGTACCCCAACTTCTAAACAAGGTTGTTAAAGGTAACTCTAGTACTCCTACCCCTAGTAGAGAAATTAAATGTTTTAAATGTTTGGGTAAAGGGCATGTAGCATATGGATGTCTTAATAGGAGGGTAATAATAGCTAGGGATGATGCAGAAATTACTTTTGAATCCAAATATAGTGATAATGAAATGCCTCCTTTAGAAGATTGTCATGATTGTGATAGTGAACGGGAGTTATTAGTTACTAAAATCGAGACATCTTTAGTTTCTAAGAGAGCTTTAAACTTGAATGTTAAAGAAGATAGCCTAGAACAAAGAGAGAACATATTTCACACTAAGTGTTTAGTTAATAGGAGAGTGTCCACAATCATTATTGATGGGAGGAGTTGCACGAATGTAGCTAGTGCAAGTATGGTTGAAAAGTTAAACTTGGCATGTGAGAAGCATCCTAGACCTTATAGGTTGTAATGGTTAAATAATAGTGGAGAAGTTAAGGTGACATGCCAAGTTAGAATGCCATTTTCAATTGGATGGTACAAGGATGAGGTTTTATGTGATGTTGTACCTATACAGGCAGGCCATTTACTTTTGGGGAGGCCTTGGCAGTTTGATAGACAAGCTATTCATAATGGGTACACTAACCGATTTTCTTTTTCTTAGAAAGGTAGAAAGATTGCTTTAGCTCCATTATCTCCTTAAGAGATTTATGAAGAACAAAAGAAAATGTTTGAGAAAGAGAAAGAGGCTTCGGCCAAAAGAGTAAAGGGGAGAGAAGTTTCGGCCCAAGGGGTGAGAGAAAGAGAAAAAGAAAAGAAAAAGGGAAAAGAGGCCAGAAAAGAAACAAAACAAATAAATGGCCCATTGGTTAGTGAAAACAAGCAAGGGGTAAGGCAAAAAATAAATTTTTATGTGAGAATAAGAGAGGTTAAGAGTGTTTTAGCTTTAGGATAACTATTGATCCTTGTCATCTATAAGGAAAATTTGTTTTCTAACACTAACCTTAATCTTCATTCTTTGCCTCCTAATTTTGTTTCCATGTTGCAGGAGTATTCTGATGTCTTTCTTGAAGAGATGCCAGATAGATTGCCACCTTTGAGAGGTATAGAACATTAGATTGACTTTGTGCCGAGATCTACCATTCACAATAGACTAGCTTATAGAAGCAATCCTATGAAAACTAAGGAGATGCAAAAGCAAGTGGAAGAACTCATGGAGAAAGGATTGGTGAGAGAAAGCATGAGTCCATACGCAGTGGCAGTTCTTTTGGTGCCTAAAAAGGATGGAACATGAAGGATGTGTGTTGATTGTTGTGCAATCAAAAAAATCACTGTAAAGTATAGACATCCCATTCCTAAGCTAGATGACATATTGGATGAATTATGTGGTGCTGTGTATTTTACTAAAATTGATTTAATGAGTGGATATCATCAAATTAGAATGAAACCTGGTGATGAGTGGAAAACAACTTTCAAAACTAAATATGGTTTGTATGAGTAGTTGGTTATGCCATTTGGGTCATATAATGCCCCTAGCACTTTTATGAGGCTTATAAACCATGTATTACGTGCATATTTAGAAAAGTTTGTTGTTGTATACTTTGATGATATACTCATTTACAGCAAGTCTTATGAAGAACATATTGAGCATGTTAGGTTAATTTTACAAGCTTTGAGATTTGAAAAGTTGTATGCTAAGCTTAAGAAATGCACATTTGCAAAAATAAACTTGTGTTTCTTGGTTTTGTGGTAACTGCACAGGGAATTGAAGTGGATGAAGAAAAAGTGAAGGCAATTCAAGAATGGCCCACGCCTAAAACTATTTTTGATGTAAGGAGCTTCCATGGATTAGCAAGTTTTTATAGGCATTTTGTGCAAGATTTTTCATCCATTCCTGCACCACTTATAGAAATCATCAAGAAGGATGTTGGATTCAAGTATGGAGAAGAACAACAAAAGGCGTTTGATACTTTGAAAGGGAAGTTATGTTCTACTCCTATTTTATCTTTGCCTAATTTTAATAAGACATTTGAAATAAAATGTGATGCTTCTGGTGTAGGTATTAGGGCGGTGTTGATGCAAGAGAAGAAACCAATTGCCTACTTTAGTGAGAAGCTTAATGGAGCCCAACTCAACTATTCAACCTATGACAAAGAGCTATATGCCTTAGTAAGAGCTTTGGATGTGTGGTAACATTACCTTCTTCCTAAGGAGTTTGTTATTCATATCGATCATGAGTTCCTTAAACATTTGAAGGGACAAGGTAAATTGAATAAAAGGCATGGTAAATGGGTTGAATTTATTGAACAATTTCCCTATGTCACTCAATACAAGCATGGAAAAGATAATATTGTTGCTGATGCATTGTCAATGAGATATTCTTTAATTTCTACACTTAGTTCTAAGTTTCTAAGTTTTGAGCATGTTAAGGAACTATATGTTGGAGATCTTGATTTTGGTAATGTGTATGCAATATGTGAGCATCAAGCTTTTGATAAAGTTTATAGGCATGATGGGTTTTTGTTTAAAGGCAGCAAGCTTTGTTTGCCTAAATGTTCTATGAGTGATTTACTTGTATTAGAGTCTCATTATGGGGGATTGATGGGACATTTTGGGGTGCATAAGACATATGACATGTTGAATGAGCATTTTTATTTGCCTAATATACACAAGGATGTGGAAAAAGTATGTAATTCATATGTTAAATGCAAGCAGGCTAAGTCTAAAACTATGTCTCGTGGTTTGTATATGCCTCTACCTGTGCCTAGTTCTCTTTAGACTGATGTTTATATGGATTTTGTGCTTAGATTGCCTAGAACTAAACATGGTAAAGATAACATTTTTGTTGTGGTAGATAGGTTTAGCAAGATGGCTCACTTTATTGCTTGTCATAAATGTGATGATGCTATTAATATTGTTGATCTATTTTTTAGAGAAGTTGTGCATTTGCATGGTGTTCCACTCACCATTGTTTCAGATAGGGATACAAAGTTCCTTTCACATTTTTGGTGTGTTCTATAGGGTAAGTTGGGTGAGAAATTATTGTTTTCTACTGCCTGTCACCCCTAAAGAGATTATCAAACAGAGGTAGTAAATAGAACTTTGGAGACTTTACTTCATGCCACAGTAGGTAAAAATCTCAAAACATGAGAGCACTGTTTACCTATTATTGAATTTTCTTATAATAGAAGTATTCATTCTTCTACTGGTTTTCACCATTTGAGCTTGCTTATGGTTTTAACCCACTGACTGTGCTTGATCTTTGTCCATTGCCTTTACATTAGATTTCCAGTTTGGATGGTAATAGGAAGGCAGAATTGGTAAAATCTTTGCCTGAGCAAGCAAGAGCTAATATTAAGAAGAAGAATCAAAAGTATGCTAAAAGAGCCAATAAAGGTAGAAGACAAGTGGTATTTGCTCCTAGAGATTGGGTTTGGGTGCATTTTTGCAAGGAATAATTTCCAAACCAAAGGAAGAGCAAGTTGGATAAACATGGTGATGGTCCATTTCAAGTCTTGGAGTGCATCAATGGTAATGCTTACAAGATAGATTTACCAGGTGAGTATGGTGTTTCTGCTACTTTTAATGTGTTTGACCTTTTTCCTTTTGATATACATGTAGATTTGAGGATAAATCTTTTTGAGGAGGGAGGGAATGAAACGGATCCACCACCATCAACTAATGATCCTTTAAAGATGCCTACTGGTCCAATAATAAGAGGACGTGTAAAGAAGCTAAAGATGGCCATGTCATCTTATGTTCAAAGCTTTGATACTCAAGAACTTAATGAAGATGCCTTCAAGAAGTGTTATGGAGAACTTGAAGACAAGCATAAGATACTTAGCCTCTTGGAAGTAAGAAAAGGAATTGGGCCAACTTAAGCTATCAAGGGCTTTTAACAACTTTGGGCTTAATTATACAAGTCATGTGCTTCATTTAAAAGTCACATGACTCACTTAAGTTGTATTATTAAAGGGTTAGGCATGTGGGCTTCTTTTAGGCTTAGTTTAGTTAGTTTGGTTATTTATTTTAGTTTTTGTTTTGGGCTTTAATTTTTGGCCTATAAGGTTTATTAGTTAGTTTTGTTTCAAGTATGTTTAAGACTTATTAATTTTGGCTTATTTAGCTTGTAAAAGCCCAAGAAAATTCGTGTATTGCCTTATTATATTTAAATTAGAGTTAGCCACCTTATAAATAGGCTAACCTAGGTTGTAAACTTCATATTTGAATCAAATTATAAACTTTGAGAGTTTTTCTCTTGGCATAGCCAAAATTCTTGTGAGAGATAGTGAGATTGCTTGCTTTCTTTTCTATTGCATCAAGAATTAGGATTAATTATCAATCATTTGATTGTGGCATTTTCTTATTCTTCTTATCCCTATTATTTGTGTTTCCATTCACATGTTGTTTGGGGATTCAATTGGGAGGGTGTTTGTCTTCTTTGCATTTTGAGATCAAAGTGTATATTCAAGGGTTTTTGGGTTCTTTAATCTTGGGGTTCCGCATCAATAAATCATTTAGTAAGCATAATAATTTTAGATAAAAAAAATTAAAAGTTCCAAATCACATATCAAAACCATGCTACAGTTTAATAGGGTGATGATACTTCATACCACCAAAGGCTAGGTAGCAGATGTTCCCACCATAGACATCATGCAATGCTTCTAATGCAGATGTCAATGGAATATGATGCATGATGATAAGTTATGTGGTTTCCTAACATGTGATATCTATGGTGGGTCCAGATGCAGATTCAAATAAAAGAATGCTCAATAAAGTCAGATACAGATATAGATAATAATTAATCAAATGTACCGATTTGAAAATAAATTTTGTACCAATGTAACATATAACCAATTTTTAGCAAAAACTAGACATAAGTTAAAATTAGAAGATAGATATAATTTCAAAGCAGAAAATGAATAGATCCAAATAAATTGTCAGACAGATAAATTTGATATAAAATTCAAATAACTTCATATAGGTAAATCAATCATTTGCTGAAATGAATAATAAACAAAAAAGAATTCAGAAGCCTGTTCTCAGAATCTAAAGCTCTAAAGCAGATAATTATTCAATTTAAGTAAAATTAAATGAATCAAAATACCAATTAAATCAACCTAACAAATAAAAGTAAATTCTGCATAAAACTAATATAATAAAAATGAATAAAATAATTTGGGAAATTAACATAAAAGTAAATAGCACAATTTCAATTGATAAAATTTTGAAAGAAAATAAACAAAATTAAATAAATTAAAATATTTTGAGTTAAAAATTTAAAAGATGGGTTTTGAAAATAATTGTGTATTGTAATTACTACTCACCTAGAATTCCAAAGAAAGCTAGATGCAGAATGCACACGAAAACCCTTAATTTAATACGAGAGTATTGAAATTTTCTAACCCAAATAAAAAAAGTCAAAATCCTATAACAATCACAAAAACTAAGAAAACTTAACTACCCTAACAATTTGTCCATTAATTCTTTTAACGAGGAAGTATCCTATATAAAATATTTAAAGATTTTAAAATAATAATAATGATATTAGTATAATTCTGGTGATAGTTTAAGAAAAATGAAGATATAAATTAACAAAACATAATTTAGTTTAAAATCCTTAATATTAATTTATATATACACACTCTAACTTCAACAGAGATTCCTTTAATTATAATAAAATGTATAGATTTTGGTTCCATCCAACAACTTGGCAATCAAAATGTTAAGTGCTATTTCAAATTTTGATAATAATAATAATAATAATAATAATAATAATAACAACAACAACAACAACAACAACAACAACAACAACAACAACAACGATGATGATGACGACAACGACGACGACGACGACGACGATGATGATTATAATGATGATGAAATTAATCAGTGGTCTAAGGATATTATACAGTTTATATAAATAGTTTACTTTAAGTTTTCTAAGAGTGCAAGCCATAGGGAAAAAAGGGTTAATTTCATCCATAGTCACTGAACTTACGTCTAATTGCTCAAAAGTGATTAACTTATTTTTCGTGACTTAAATATCACTGAACTTATCACCTTTTTGCAGAAAAATCATCCTGACTGATTTTTGACGATGATTCTTGCTAGAATATTGATGTGGCACATTATGTCATATGTCTGGACATACATGGCATGACATGTCAATAGCCATATCATCGAAAAAGGCCATGTGTTCCAGGCATGTTGACATTGATGGAATATGACATGGTATGAATGTGATGATAGCACAACGGAAAAACAAAAAAATTTTATCATACATACCATACAATTCCAAAGCAAGAAACGAAACATGCAATTTTAGGGTTGTAGAACTTACAACTTATGATGCCTTTTGAAAATTGAATTTGATGATGCCCAGCAACTAAGGTGACTTTATCCGGCTTAGGTCTCGATCACCAATGCCAAGGAACAGCCTTTTACGCCACTCCCTCTATTCTCACACACACAATTGCACCGACGGCTTAAAATCGAGATTGCTAGCTCTCTTTTTTCGGTATTGTGTAAAGGCAATGGTTTGAAGCTACAAAATTTGATTTTGTACTTCTCTTAGGTTGCTATTACTACCCAAGATCACAAGTGAATAAGGAACTATCCTTTCTCCTTGTGAAAATTGGCTAAAAGAAATTCTTTGAGAGAGAGAGAGTTCACGCAAAACCTAGAGAAAATACACTAGGGTTTCACGTTTTTTCCCACAAAAATATATATCTCTTTTCCTTTTAAGTGATTAATCTCAAATATACTACCTTAAGATAATTAATATTAGCTAAAGATAATTATATTTGCCTTTATCACTTAATTAAAATAAGTAATATTTATTGATAAAAACTCTTTTAATTTATCCAAGATAAAAACAAAAGACATTTAATCAAATAATATCACTTAATTTAGGATAAAAGATATGTCATTTAAATCTAATAAACCACTTAAATAAAAACTATACATGTGCCGAAATTCCTTGTTATTTCTCTAGGAATTTCGACCACATCAAATTTCATTTAGATGATTTAATTAGATAAATATGTCTTTAGGCTTTAATACTCAATTAATTAAATTAATACATGACATTTAATTAATTGAAATTAAACCTTGTGGGCTGAATTTCTCTCTCTCATGGGCCAAGGTCCAATAGCAATCTAATAACCCATTACACACATTAATTTGACTTTAATTAAAAGCCCAAATTAATGCCCAATACTTAATTTAAATATTTTAAGCCCAATGCTTTGTGTGCGATCCTATAGGTCCATTTAATGTTGGCAATGAATTAATAAATTAATTCAAAGGCTATATATATTTTCTAGCAAGATATTATAGCATTTCAAATTAAATGAAAATGCATATGGCATTTAGTGACCTAATGCAATTTTGCATAGTCTCTTACCCATAAATATCAGAATTAATATAAGGCATGGAACTAGTCATCCTTATATATATTAATTCCTTTCTTGATATTCCAGTGACACTGAACTCTCAGATAAATAATGATTACTCATTATTTCATCTCGGTATGGCCATACACTTCTCAGTTCACTGATCAAGTGGCCGATGATATTTTCTCTCTTATTGAAAGGGGTAATCCCTTCACTTCTCTTATGCTCTCTAACATGAATTAATGCATACCTAATCATACCCGTACTTGTTACTCTGTTACGAGCACGTTAGGTGTATGTCAAAGTACACAGTAATTCATAAAGAGTTTCATAGAGATTTCAGGTCTAAGAACTCCGATACAAAACTTGCATATGAGAAACACTTATGACTTGTACCATGTAGTGTTCTCATGAGCGGATCGTATCCAGATACCATGTTCTTTAACATATATCTATGATCTCTGATTGACACTCTTGTCCTAATGATCCGTAAGACAGAACTCATAATATCAGAGAGAGCATACTAGTATTAATTCATTGTTATTCCCATAACAATGAATGACTAGGGATATTTAGAATGATGTCTCATTTGTTTCAAGGTCTTACAACCATGGGCCTCACACATGATAACTTAAACCGAAACAACACTCTTGGATAGTTTTATCAATTGATATGCACAAGAATACAAAAGATAAAACAAATGCCTCATTTTATCAATTCAAAGTGCTTTATTACAATGCATTGGGGCTAGGGCTTACACTAACAATCTCCCACTAGCACTAGTCCCAATTGTGCATAGCCCTAAGACCGAACGCTCTCAAATGAGCATCGTGCAGATTTGGACGCAATTGTTTCGTCAAAAGATCTGCTACATTGTCTTCACTTGCTATCTTACTAACCTTGACGTCCCCACGATCAATGATTTCTCTGATCAGGTGGTACCTCCGGAGTATGTGTTTGGATTTCTGGTGTGATCGGGGCTCCTTGGCCTGTGCTATGGCCCCGTTGTTGTCACAGAAAATTTTTAATGGATCTAGGATGCTTGGGACCACTCCTAATCCAGTAATGAAATTTTTAATCCAAACAGCCTCTTTTGCGGCCTCACTTGTTGTAATATACTCAGATTCAGTAGTTGAGTCGGCAATGGTTTCTTGCTTTGAGCTTCTCCAGCTGACAGCACCACCGTTCAAAACAAAAACAAACCCAGATTGCGATCTAGAATCCTGAGTGCTGGTCTAAAAAGCAGCATCGGCATAACCTTGTATGACGAGCTCTTCTTGACCACCATACACTAAGAAGTGATCCTTAGTCCTTCGCAGGTACTTCAAAATCCCTTTTACAGCAGACCAGTGCTTCTCACCAGGGTTTTGCTGAAACCTACTGGTTATACTTAGTGCATGAACAACATCCAATCTAGTACATAACATAGCTTACATGATAGATCCAATAGCAGATGCATATGGGATTCTACTCATGTTGTCCCTTTTCTCTTTGGTTTTAGGGCATTGTTCTTTAGTCAAAGGAACTCCCAAAGCCAAAGGTATGTACCCTTTCTTTGAGTCTCCCATACTAAAACACTTTAGTACATTGTCTATGTACTTTTCTTGACTTAGTCCTAAGAGCCGATTCGATCTATCTCTATAGATTCGAATACCAAGTATTATCTCGGCTTCACCTAAGTCTTTCATTGAGAAACATTTTCCCAACCATTGCTTAACCTTTTGCAATGTTGGAATGTCATTCCCAATGAGAAGGATGTCGTCCACATATAGGACCAGAAATACTACTATGCTCCCACTAACCTTCTTGTACACACAAGGCTCATCTTTGTTCTTGATGAAGTCAAATTCTTTGACTGCCTCATCAAAATGAAGATTCCAACTTCGGGATGCTTGCTTTAATCCATAAATAGATTTTTGAAGCTTGCAAACCTTCTTAGGATGCCTGGGATTGACAAAACCTTCAGGCTGTGTCATATACACATCCTCAAGTAAATTTCCGTTGAGGAAAGCAGTTTTGACATCCATTTGCCATATCTCATAATCATGATATGCAGCTATGGAAAGCAAGATCCTAATGGATTTGAGCATGACTACAGGCGAAAAGGTCTCGTCATAGTCTACACCATGAGTTTGTCGAAAACCTTTTGCTACTAGTCTACCTTTGTAGGTCTTATCAGCTTTGAGTTTGAATAGCCACTTGCATTCAATTACCTTAGCACCTTCCGGTGGATCAACCAAGGTCCAAACCTGGTTATCGTACATTGATTGCATCTCAGATTTCATGGCTTTAAGCCAATTTTCCGAGTCTGAGCTCTCAATAGCTTCTCGGTAGGTAGTAGGATCCTCACGATCTACTAACTCAATAGTGTCACTGTCAGTGATTAGAAATCCATATCTCTCAATCTCCTGACGTACCCTACCGGACCTTCTAGGTTCTTGTGTAATGGGTTCTTGTTCCACAACTGGTTGTGAACTTGATCCCATTTCCAAACCATCCTCTATAGGAGTTTGTGGTACTTGAATTTCTCCAAGTTCTACTTTACTCCCACTGTCTTTCTTGAGAAGGAACTCCTTTTCCAAGAAAACAGCCTTGCGAGCAACAAATACTTTGTTCTCGGCTTGTGAGTAAAAGTAGTATCCCTTTCTTTCTTTAGGATACCCCACAAACAAGAAAACACTAGATTTGGACTCTAGTTTGTCAGATGTTAATTTCTTAACATGTGCTTCACAACCCCAAATCCTGAGAAAAGACATATTGGGTTTTTTCCCAGTCTATACCTCATATGGTGTCTTCTCAACTGCTTTAGTTGGAGTACGGTTCAATAGAAATGCAGCAGTTTCTAATGCATAACCCCAAAAAGAGATAGGAAGATTAGCTTGACTCATCATAGATCGAACCATGTCCAACAGACTTCGATTTCTCCTTTCGGACACACCATTCCATTGAGGTGTTCCAGGAGGAGTGAGCTGTGAAATAATACCACACTCCTTTAGATGACTGTCAAACTCTTGGCTTAAGTATTCGCCACCTCGATCTGATAGAATGGCTTTTATACTTTTGCCAAGTTGGTTTTCTACTTCGTTCTTAAACTCTTTGAATTTCTCAAAAGTTTCAGACTTGTACTTCATTAGATAGACATAGCCATATCTACTGAAGTCATCTGTGAATGTCACGAAGTAGCTAAAACCACCTCTAGAATGTGTACTTAAAGGTCCATATACATCGGTATGTATTAGTTCCAATAAGCCATTAGTCCTCTCACCTTTTTTATTAAAAGGACTCTTTGTCATTTTTCCATGAAAACATGGCTCGCATGTGTCATAAGACTCTAAGTCGAATGACCCAAGCACTCCAGTTTTGTGGAGTCTTGAAATGCATTTTTCGTTTGCATGTCCTAAACGACAATGCCAAAAGTAAGTAGGGTTCAATTCGTTTGATTTAACCCTCTTTGTATTAATGTTGTATATTGACTCTTTGTTTTGTAAATCAAGGATATAAAGGCCATTTTGCAACATGGCATTGCCATAAGAAATGCCTTGGCGATGAATATGAGCATTGCCATTTTTAATAACAAAATCAAATTCATCATTATCCAAACATGAAACTGAAATAATGTTTCATAGCAGGCACATAATAACAATTATTCAAAACAATACAAAGTTCGGAAGGTAAAGTGAGGTGATAGTCGCCTATCTCCATGGCAGCAACTCGTGCTCCATTCCCCACACGGAGGTCCACTTCATTTTTCCCAAGTAACCGCCTATTTCTTAGCCCCTGCACATTTGAACAAATGTGAGAACCACAACCGGTATCCAATACCCAAGTGGTAGAAATAGAAAGGTTAATTTCAACAACAAAAATACCATAACTGGATGCCTTGGCTCCATTCTTCTTTTATTCTTCCTTGAAGAGAGCGTAATTCTTCCTCCAATGCCCTATCTTGTTGCAATGGAAGCAAGTGCTCTCACTCTCTTTGAGTTTTGGCGCCTTGGGCTTGGATTGGGCCTCAGGTGCACTCCCAACTGACTTGGGTTTTCCCTTTCCCTTTCCCTTTCCCTTAGCAGGTCCCTTCTTAATTCCCTTTTGAACCATTAGTATGGGATTGGTCTTTCAAATGTTCTCTTCAGCATTCTTAAGCATCCCATGAAGCTCAGTGACTGACTTGTTCATTGCATGCATGTTATAATTCATCACAAATGTATCATAAGCAGCAGGCAATGATCCTAAGATCAAGTTAGTGGCCAATTCCTTTGGCACTAGTACCTCAAGCTTCTCAAGAGTATCAAGATACCCTTTCATCTTGAGTACATGGGTACTAACAGGAGTACCCTCAGCCATCTTGCAAGAAATTAAGGCTTTTGTTGTCACAAACCTCTCATGACGAGCTTGCTCTTGGAACATCTCCTTGAGGTGCACCATGATCGCATAGGCCTCTTGGTCCATAAATTGCTTTTGCAATTCAGGCACCATAGTGGCTAGCATCAAACAGGTCACATCATTAGAGTCACTTTTCTTGGTCTCAAAAGTTTCCTTTTGAACCACAAAAGCATTCCTAGCAGGTTCCTCAGGTAAGGGTGCATTCAAAACATACGACTTCTTCTCTTGCTTAAGAACTATTCTTAAGTTTCGAGACTAGTCTATGAAATTGGTGCCATTCAATTTGTCCTTTTCAAGGACCGATCGCAATGAGAAATTTTTGTTTGAAGATGCCATTTTCAATTTACAATAAATTTAGCAAGATTAAATGAGGTCTTATTATAATCCCACAAACCAAATTAATATCCCTTTAAATAATTCGCGTTAGTGATTTAATGTGGGCCAAGATCTACTTTTCACAACAACTTATTAGTCAAGCTGAGCTTGTACACCTAACAAGTTAAGTTACTTAGGTAGGAAAACTCCAATCATGTCTCATACATGACTCTTGGATCAAATAGGCTAACATCTTAAGATGTTATAGCACAACCCATTTATTAGTTGCCTAGGTCCGGGCATCCCTTTCCATGATAAGTCCAACCTACATTCACAACCCATGCCTCACAAAGATAATCGGGCGCATCTAGGACTCCTAGTCTACGTGACCGATGATCGATGCCTTGACATGTTTCGAATTAGAAAGGCAACTTTGTGACTTACTATTTTAGGGATTAATTTTATTACGGCTTACATGGCATACGCTTTGTCATCCATACATAGCATGCATATATAAATAATTGCATAAAGTAAAGCATGACAAACATGGGCCCAAAAACCTACAACTAAGATTCTATACTATTACATAAGAATCTTCGAGTTGGGCTTCTCCACTCCGGTGGGCTTCGTCTTGATTTACAAAGTCTTCAAGTATATTCTATTCTAAGAAATAAATGAAAAACTTTTACAAAAAAATATAATGGCTTGCAGGCCATATTTAATTACAAAACCCAGGGCCCATGAATGCACCATGCATATCCATTCATCACACCAAATTAGCAAATAAATATACATAGCATTCATGGATAAAACAAAGTCCAATTTTAATTAATTTAGCCAAGCCCATTAATGGAAATTGTGTACTTGAAAATTTAAGAGAAGACCCCATGACGGGCCTGGGCCAAAGCCCAATGGACTAAATCCTCTTATTGAATAAGTTCTCTTAAAAGCCCAAAACACTAACTAGTTAGATTTGTGCTATAAATCAACTCTAGTATAATTTCCAATTTTGCCATTTTTAATTTTATGTCATACAGCCCATAAACATAAAAAAATACATATAATATGTGCTAACATGAATTAAAAATATAAAATCATGAAGAACACATATATAGTACACGGCATTCATGCAAAAACAAACAAACAACAAAACTAGTTGTTTAATGCTTATGTAATGCCATAAAATGCACAAACATTTAAATCAATTTTATGAGTCATTTAATAATCTAAATAAGTCCATAAATATTGATTTAATGTTCTGTACCAATCTGATCTAAATGTGTTTTTACCATTTTAATCAAAACAAAACAAACAATCTTGATTAAACATGTAACAAATACAAACTAGTCATAGTTTTAAGTGATTTTAAAATTAATCAATTAAATTGTCATGGACCAGAATTAAAACCAAATTTAAAATATGTCCAGACCTGATATTTAATCTTTAAAAATCACTTACAAACATGCCAAAATCAATTTTACATTTAATTTTGAAAACTAGTTGTTAAACTAGCAATTTATATGCCAACTAGCACCTAGTTTCATAATTAACATGTACCATCAGGTATAAATAATTAAATCCGACCATTACCAGCACTAATAACATCTTAGGACAGTATATTAACATTTCATATAAATAATAATACCTATCTACTCAATTAAAATCATTTTTTCACCAAAACAATGCAAAAAACTCAAAACAGAAAATTTCAGATTTGCATGTTTTCATAATGACGATTTTTAATTAATTTTTTCATGCATCTAAAGCACTAAAATAAGCATGTTTATGCTCTGATACCACTGATGGAATATGACATGGTATGAATGTGATGATAGCACAGCGGAAAAACAAAAATGTTTATCATACATACCATACAATTCCAAAGCAAGAAACGAAACATGCAATTTTAGGGTTGTAGAACTTACAACTTATGATGCCTTTTGAAAATTGAATTTGATGATGCCCAGCAACTAAGGTGACTTTATCCGCCTTAGGTCTCGATCACCAATGCCAAGGAACAGCCTTTTACGCTACTCCCTCTATTCTCACACACACAATTGCACCGACGGCTTAAAATCGAGATTGCTAGCTCTCTTTTTTCGGTATTATGTAAAGGCAATGGTTTGAAGCTACAAAATTTGATTTTGTACTTCTCTTAGGTTGCTATTACTACCCAAGATCACAAGAGAATGAGGAACTATCCTTTCTCCTTGTGAAAATTGGCTAAAAGAAATTCTTTGAGAGAGAGAGAGAGTTCACGCAAAACCTAGAGAAAATACACTAGGGTTTCACGTTTTTTCCCACAAAAATATATATCTCTTTTCCTTTTAAGTGATTAATCTCAAATATACTACCTTAAGATAATTAATATTAGCTAAAGATAATTATATTTACCTTTATCACTTAATTAAAATAAGTAATATTTATTGATAAAAACTCTTTTAATTTATCCAAGATAAAAACAAAAGACATTTAATCAAATAATATCACTTAATTTAGGATAAAAGATATGTCATTTAAATCTAATAAACCACTTAAATAAAAACTATACATGTGCCGAAATTCCTTGTTATTTCTCTAGGAATTTCGACCACATCAAATTTCATTTAGATGATTTAATTAGATAAATATGTCTTTAGGCTTTAATACTCAATTAATTAAATTAATACATGACATTTAATTAATTGAAATTAAACCTTGTGGGCTGAATTTCTCTCTCTCATGGGCCAAGGTCCAATAGCAATCTAATAACCCATTACACACATTAATTTGACTTTAATTAAAAGCCCAAATTAATGCCCAATACTTAATTTAAATATTTTAAGCCCAATGCTTTGTGTGCGATCCTATAGGTCCATTTAATGTTGGCAATGAATTAATAAATTAATTCAAAGGCTATATATATTTTCTAGCAAGATATTATAGCATTCCAAATTAAATGAAAATGCATATGGCATTTAGTGACCTAATGCAATTTTGTATAGTCCCTTACCCATAAATATCAGAATTAATATAAGGCATGGAACTAGTCATCCTTATATATATTAATTCCTTTCTTGATATTCCAGTGACACTGAACTCTCAGATAAATAATGATTACTCATTATTTCATCTCGGTATGGCCATACACTTCTCAGTTCACTGATCAAGTGGCTGATGATATTTTCTCTCTTATTGAGAGGGGTAATCCCTTCACTTCTCTCATGCTCTCTAACATGAATTAATGCATACCCAATCATACCCGTACTTGTCACTCTGTTACGAGCACGTTAGGTGTATGTCAAAGTACACAGTAATTCATAAAGAGTTTCATAGAGATTTCAGGTCTAAGAACTCCGATACGAAACTTGTATATGAGAAACACTTATGACTTGTACCATGTAGTGTTCTCATGAGCGGATTGTATCAGATACCATATTCTTTAACATGTATCTATGATCTCTGATTGACAATCTTGTCCTAATGATCCGTAAGACAGAACTCATAATATTAGAGAGAGCATACTAGTCTTAATTCATTGTTATTCCCATAACAATGACTGACTAGGGATATTTAGAATGATGTCTCATTTATTTCAAGGTCTTACAACCATATGCCTCACACATGATAACTTAAACCGAAACAACACTCTTGGATAGTTTTATCAATTGATATGCACAGGAATACAAAAGATAAAACAAATGCCTCATTTTATCAATTCAAAGTGCTTTATTAAAATGCATTGGGGCTAGGGCTTACACTAACAGACATGTCATGTGATGTGGCCTCTTTTGGGGACATATCGTGCCACGTGTATCCAGACATATGATATGACGTGCAACGTCAGCATTTCCGAAAAAATTTTCATCGAAAATCAATCAATATGACTTTTTTGAAAAAATGGATAAGTTCAGTAACATTTAAGTCACGAAAAATAAGTTAGTTACTTTTAGAACATAAGGCATAAATCCAGTGACCATAGGTGAAATTGACTCAGAAGAAAAGAAAAATAAAATATAATAATAATCATAATAATTATTATTATAATGATAACAACAACAACAACAACAACCATAAAAGTAATTGATGGACTAAAACCAATTTGGCAAAGCACCATGAATATGCAAGTTACAATTTTCGATATTTTTTTAATAATAATAATAGCAACAGTAACAATTTTGTTTTTAGTGGACTATGGACAAAGAATTTGATAGAGAAACTAACATTCTTTATATATATACACACAAACCACAATTTAATAGGGTGAATTGTGAAAACCTAATAAAGGACGAAATATTAAAAGTTATTCCTTAATTGAGTAAAAGGAATGCATATAGATAACATTAATTGTTTATCTAAATTTTTCAAAGAGTACATTCCATGAAAGAAAATAATTAAAATTTTTTATTTCAAAACCTAAAAACTCACTAGGGGAAACAAGAGCAAAAGAAAAGAAAATAGTCATAAGAAATAATTAAATCAATTACTAGATGGTTTGGATTAACTTACCTTACAATTAAAATTTGCTATATTAAAATCCAAACGGTGCAGGTGGGAGGGCGAAGCAATGGAATTCAATAGATTTTGGTTCTCTCTTTTTTTTCGTCAATGTTTTGCTTTAGCTTTTCAGAAGAAGGGAAGTTTTATTAGAATAAGAAACTAAAAGTTAGGAAAGTGGAAAAATTATGTTATTTTTATTTTATTATTTATCTATTTCTTTTATTTTTATTAATAATAAAAAAAGTTAGATTTAGGAAAAAATGTTATATATAAAAAAAATTATAACGAAATGTGTTATAACATTCTTTCCTACTAATAAAAAAATTTGTCCTCAAATTTCTATCTAAAAGTTCAAAAGATACTAACCTGAGCTAGCTAGTGAATAATTAAGGATATCCAAATTGTATTTCAGACTCAACCTCCTATATGGCTTCACTATCTTATGATGCTTCCATCAAACTTTGACCAAAGGAATCTCCTTTGATCAAAGCTTCTTAATTTGACGATCTAAAATCTCTACCAGTTATTCCTCATAAGATAAATTCTCACTAATCTCAACAATCTATGGTTCTAAAATATGAGAAAATTCTAGAATATACTTTCAAAGCATTAAGAAGTGGAAAATTGAGTGCACATAAGACAAGTTAGGTGGAATAGCAAAACGATATGCAATCGCACCAATCTTTTTAAGAATCTCAAAAAGCCCAATATAGCGAGGACTCAGTTTCCCTTTCTTCCTAAATCTCATAACTCCTTTCATAGGTGAAACTCTCAAAAACACATGATCTCCAACCATAAATTGTACTTCTTTATGCCTAGGATTAATATAACTCTTTTATCTACTTTGAGCTATCAAGAGCCTATCCTGAATAACATGAACCTTTTTTGAAGTCAATTTTATTAGCTCTAGCCTAGTTAACCTTTTTTCTCCAACCTTAGTCCGACAGATAGGATATCTACATTTACGCCTATATAAAGGCTAATATGGTGCCATTTTAATGCTAGCCTAATAGCTATTATTATAAGCAAACACCACGAAAGGTAAATGATGATCCCAATTGTTGTCGAAGTCCATAACACAAACGTAAAGCATATCCTCAAGAGTTTGAATGGTTCTTTTTGATTGGCCATCTATTTGGGGATGAAAAGCTATACTAAATTGTAATATAGTCTCTAAAGCTTATTGAAATGCCTTCCAAAAATGAAAAGTGAACTGATTGTCAATTTTTGGAATTTAATCATATACAAATTCTTACACGTAGAAAATTTCTTTCTAGTAGGTTGTTCCTTAAATTAAATAAGGCTCACAAGCCCAGCCTTCGTTTCCAACTCTAAAAGAACTTATTTGTTTGAACAACAGATCTACTACTAGGAGGAGCCATTTGCACTTTTATTAAAGATGTATGAAATATGACTATTAATCCCAACCTTTGAGAGTAGGATCAAGGTAGTTAAATAGGCCTTATTGCCCTTCCACGATTGGATACAATATAAACCGAAACACCATGATGTCTAACTATCTCATCAATGCATAATTGATCTAGTTTGGAACAATCGTAAGTTATCTTCACAGGTAAAAAGTGAGCAAATTTAGTCAACTAATCCACAATCACCCAAATTGACACACAACCACCTCATGTACGTGGCAACCCAACTACAAAATCCATAGCAATATTCTCTCACTTCCACTTAGGAACAGAAAGGTGTTGAAGCAAACTAAATGGTCTCTAATGTTCTACCTTCACTTGTTGATAAGTAAATCATTGAGCCACAAAATTAGCAACATCTCTTTTCATCCCACTCCACCAATATAATTCTCTCAAATCTCTATACATTTTTGTGGAACCGAGGTGCACGATATAAGCATAATAATGTGCCTCTTCTAAAATCTCCCTTTTTAAACCTTCCACATCTGGGACATAGAGTCTACTACCATAACGAAGAAGCTTATCATCTCCTATCATAAATCATAAACCTTGCCTAGATGAACATCATCCATTGACCCTCGTAACTTAAGGTCTACCTATTGAGCTGCTTTAATTCTATCCATAAGAAGAGGCCTAACATAAATATGAGCAAAATGAGAACTCGACATCACCTCGAATTTCACACCGTGGTCTATCAACTTATGAAATTTTCTAACTACGGGCCTCCTCCCTATAGATAAATAAGCTAAACTACCTAAAGACTTTTTGCTTAATGCATACGCCATAACATTAGCTTTCTTAGGATGACAATGTATGGTATAATCATAATCTTTGAGCAATTCTACCGATCTTATCTGTCTAAGATCAAGGTCACACTAATCAAAAATGTATTTCAAGCTCTTGGGATCAGTGAAAATCTCACATGTCTCACCATACAGGTAATGCCTCTATATTTTTAAAACAAAAATCACTATAGCCATTTTTAAATCATGTGTAGGATAGTTTTGGTTGTGTTTCTTCAATTGGCAAGAAGCATAAGCAATCAACCACCCGTATTGCATCAAAACACACCCAAAACAAACCTTAGAAGCATCAAAATACACGATATAACCTCCTGACCCTAATGGAAGTGTTAAAATAGGTGTTGTGGTCAAACGGGTTATTAATTCTAGAAAGCTCTTTTCACAAGCTTCTGACCACTGAAACTTCACATTCTTCTAAGTTATCTTTATCAAAGGAGTAGCAACATGAGAAAAATCTTTCACAAATCACCTATAATATCCTACTAATCCTAAAAAATTACAAATTTATGACACTATAGTTGTCTTTGGCCAATGGAGCACAGCTGTAATCTTTTTTTTTATCAATACTTAGCCTATCTTTAGATATCACATGACCTAAAAATGTCACACTATCCAACCAAAACTCACAATTAGAAAACTTAGCATATAACTGGTGATCCCTAAGGGTCTAAAGAATAATTCTCAAATGTTGCTCATATTCTTCCTCATTTTTTGAGTACACAAGAATGTCATCAATGAATACTATCATAAACCTATCCAAGTATGGCTTAAAAACCTATTCATGAGGTCTATAAAAGTAGCAGGGTATTTGTGAGACCAAATGGCATCACTAAAAATTAATAATGCTCGTACCTAGTTTGAAATGTAGTTTTAGGAATGTCCTTCTTCTTCACCCTCAATTGGTGATATCCTGATTGAAGATCAATCTTAGAAAAAGATTAAAAACCCTGTAACTAATCAAACAAATCATCAATTTAAGGGAAATGATATTTGTTACGTACAATGACCTAATTCAATTACCTGTAATCAATGCATAACCTCATGGACCCATTTTTTTGTTTTACACATAAAATAGGAACACCCCAAGGAGATGCATTAGGCCAAATGAACCCTTTATCTAGTAGGTCCTGCAATGGTTCCTTTAATTCTTTTAACTCTATGGCAGCCATTCGGTGAGGATTCATTGATATTGGCTCTATTCTAGGGGCTAAGTCAATACTAAAATCAATCACCCTCTCTGGTGGCAATCCTGGTAGCTCTTCAGGAAATATATCAACAACATCCTTAATAATATCCACCTAATCTACACTAACCTCATCAAATTGTGTACTTCTGACATATGCCAAAAATCTATGACATTTCTTATGCAACAACCTTTTAGCACTAATTGCAAAAATAATAATGTTGAAGGTTATACTATGATCTCCCTGAAAAAGAAACTTTTCCTCCCCAGGAATATTAAAAGTAATAGACTTTTTATAATATTCTATTATAGCATGATAAGATGCCAACCAGTCCATTCCTGAAATTACATCAAAATCAAGCATATCCAATAACACAAAGTCAGCTAACATCTCCCTACCCCCACTCTGTAACTTACATTACTTATAAACAAAATCTGCATCTAAAACATCCCTTATTAGTGTTGCCATAAAAAAAGGATATTCTAAAAGTTTAGATGTACTACTAAACTTCATAGACAAATATAGAGATATGAAAGAATGGGTTGAACCCGAATCAAACAAAACCTTGGCATCGAGCAAATGGAAATTATACCTATCACTAAATTGTTAAATGCCTGAGCATCTTGTTATGTCATAGCATAAATCTTAGCTTGATTTTGACCATAAGATGTAGTAAAGCCTCTACCTCCAACACCTCTATTACCTTAACCGTGACCTTTACCTCTATGCTGAGCAACTATTTAAGTGCCACTAAAAAGAGCTAGGGATGTACTCTGAGTTGTGTTAACAATAGGACAATCCTTCCTAAGATGTCCTAAATAACCACATCCAAAGCATGTTTCAATAGCTCGATAACAAGTACAACCACCATGATTCTTACCATAATGTTGAAAAGGTAAAGAGCTATTTTAACTAGAGGGAGCAATAAATGTCTATGACCTCTGACCATATATCTATATAGTCTTGTGTTGTCCTCCATAACCAATAGTTGATTGAGATCCCTATTTCCATTACTGATAAGATCCTGAATTACTTTACCCCTTGTTAACTTACCCTCTTCTAATCTGATTACCATTCTAAGACTCAACTTTAGGCTTTTTATGCTGCTCTCGAGCCCTACACTCTTCATCAACTATCTCCATTTGTTGAGCTCAATCAATATTAGCATAAAAAATGGGAAGTCTTAAAGGAGCTATATGGTCAACCAATCTATCTCGAAGACCTCTCTCAAATCTTCTTACCTCTTTATCTTTAGTAGGAATTAAGTACTCCCAACATGAGCTAATTGAGTAAACTTCATCTCATATTCAGTGATTGACATGCTACCTTATCTTATTGTCTCAAAGTCCTGAGCTTTAGCTTTTTCTAAGCTAGGAGGAATGAACCTCTCCATAAAAGGGAATGAAATTCAGGCCATAAAAGTACATCATTACCCTTCTCTGCCTTCTTTGATCGGTAACAATTGTATGCCACTCCTTGCAATTGATTGGATGCCAATGCCACCATCTTAGAGCTAGCACATGTTAATACTTCATAACAATGGTCCATGGCCTCAAGAAAATCTATAGGATCAATTAAAACATCCTCACCAGAAAATATAGGAGGCTATAGTCTGAGAAAGTCACTGGTGTCATAAAATCAAGCCCTTTCTTGAGATAAAGTAGCATTAGGAAGCATAACCCCCTGTTGCCTCTATTCTACAAAATATCTAGATATTGTTTGAATTGCCTGGTACATCCCTAATAAACCTACAGCTAAATCCTTTTTAGAGTGCAATTAGGCCTAGATTCTTCACTAGTAGGTTGAGAAGGTTGAGATGTTTGGCCTATAGGCTATGATGGCTCTCTTATAGCTTGAAAAGATTGCTCAATGGTAACCCCCATATGTTTTAGTTACTTTGGCCTTATCTTTATCGATTTATTTTCATTTAGGAGCCGTCACTACCCAACATAAGGCAAAATTATGGTTAATGAACAATTAAGGGATTTAGCAAAAGAGGTAGTGATTCATGTCATGTAGATATTTATAAAAAAAATGTGATCAAAGAAGTGTTAACACTTAATTTCACAATTTAAAGATTCTAAATCGCGATCTGATACCACTTTATTATGACCTAAAATCAGGCATGATCAGTATATAAAATACTTAAATAATAGTTCATGCAAACCTTACTAAATGAACAACTATATAAATTATCCAATCCATAAAAGTTCTTCAATGAGAAAGAGTGCTAAAGTTCAAAGTTCAAACTTAAAGTTTTGAATACATTCCAAAAGTTAAACTATAGAGTCTCTATAAAACATAAAGAAATCAATTTGAGATTGTAAAGTTTGACTAACATTCTAACTGAAATATGATATTGTCTAATTCAAAATTAATAACAAAAGGAACTAAAATCCATGTTAATCGAAGGATAAAAGCTACACTAGTTGAATTGAACCACTGATCTGCAAAAAAAAAAGATGCTAAAGCAGATGTGGTTTAAGTGTAATGACTCAGTGAATGATAACTATAGCACACAATGGATTGAAAATAGGTAAAGGTTCAGAGTAATTGAATAAAATATATTCATCCACCAAAATAGAAATAATAATCCATAAAATAAATCAATTAGTAAGCAAAATAATTTTAGATAAAAAATTAAAAGTTCCAAATCGAATGTCAAAATCATAGTACAGTTCAATAAAGTGATGATACTCCACACCACCAAAGGTTAGATAATAAATGTTCCCACCACAGACATCATGCAATGCTTCTAATGCAGATGTCAATGGAATACGATGTATGATGGCAAGTTATGTAATTTCATAACATGTAATATCTGTGATGAGTTTAGATGCAGGTTTAGATAACAGATTGCATAACAAAATCAAATATAGACTTAGATAATAACTGATCATATGTACCGGTTTGAAAACAAAATTTCACCAATGTAACCTAGAATCGATTTTTAACATAAACCAAACATAATTTCAAATCAGAAAATAGATATAATTTCAAAGTAGAAAACAAATCAATCTAGATAAATTATCACATAGATAAATTCAATACAAAATTCAAATAACTTCATATAGGTAAATCAATCATTTGCTGAAATAAATAATAAATAAAAAATAATTCAGAAGCTTGTTTTCAGAATCTTAAGATCTAAAGCAAATAATTATTCAATTTAAGTAAAATTAAACAAATCAAAATACCAATTGAATTAATCTAACAAATAAAAGTAAAGTTCGCATAAAACTAATATAATAAAAATCAATAAAATAATTGTAGGAAATTAACATAAAAGTAAATTCCATAATTTCACTTGATAAAATATTAGCAAATAAATAAAATTAAATAAATTAAAATATTTTTAGTCAAATATTTAAAATATGGTTTTTCAAAACAATTGTGTATTGTAATTATCACTCGCCTGGAATTCCAAAGAAAGCTAGGTGCAAAACGTATAGAAAGACACTCAATTTAATGTGGAAGTATCAAAATTTCCCAACTAAAATTATAAAAAAGTTAAAATCCTATATCGATCATAAAAACTAAGAACACTTAACTACCCTAACAATCTATCCAGCAATTCTGTTAATGGGGAAGTATCCGTTATAAAATATTTAAAGATTTAAAATAATAATAATGATATTAGTATAATTCTATTGATAGTTTAAGAAAAAATGAAGATATAAATTAACAAAACATAATTAGTTTCAAATCCTTAATATTAGCATTAGGAAGTGAAGGTTAAATTTAAAAATTTCTCAAGGGTAAAAAACGTGACCACCGCCACATTATAGAGTACCATGCAAGAGTGTTATATATATACACACACACACTAACTTCAATAGAGATTCTTTAATTATAATAAAATATATAGCTTTTAGTTCCAACTAACAATTTGGCAATCAAAATGTTAAGTGTTATTTTATCAAATTTGATGATGATGATGATGAAAGTAATTAGTGGTTTAAGGAAAGTATATGCAATTTATATAAATAATTTTCTTTAAGTTTTCCAATAGTGCAATCCGTAGGGAAGAAAAGAAAAAGAAAATATAATAATAATAATAATAATAATAATAATAATAATAACAACAACAACAACCGTGAAAGTAATTGATGGACTAAAACCAATTTGGCAAAGCACCATGATTATGCAAGTTATAGTTTTCGGTAATTTTTACTAATAATAGTAGTAGTAGTAGTAGTAGTAGCAGCAGCAGCAGCAGCAGTAGCAGCAGTAACAATGGCAAATTTGTTTTTGGTAAACTATGGACAAAGAATTGGCAGAGAACCTAACATTCTTTAAATGTATATACAAACCACAATTTGACAAGGTGAATTGTGAAAACCTAAGAAAGGATAAAATATTAAAAGTTATTCCTTAATTGAGTAAAAGGAATGCATGTAGATAACATTAATTGTTTATCTAAGTTTTTTAAAGTGTACATTCTATAAAAGAAAATAATTAGAATCTTGCAAAACCCAAAATCTCATCAGGGGAAACAAAAGAAAAAGAAGAGAAAATAGTCATAATAAGTAATTAAATCAATTACTAGATGGTTTAGATTAACTTACCTTATAATTAATATTTGCCACAGTAAAATCCAAACGGTGCAGGTAGGGAGGGCAAAGTAATGGAATTCAATAGATTTTGGTTCTCTTTTTTTTTCGGCAATGTTCTGTTTTAGTTTTTCAGAACAAGGGAAGTTTTATTAGAATAGGAAAATAAAAGTTAGGGAAGTGAAAAAATTTAGTTATTTTTATCTTATTATTTATTTATTTCTTTTATTTTTATTAATACAAAAAAAATTAGATTTAGAAAAAATATTATATATAAAAAAATTTATAATGAAATGTGTTTTATAACATGTACAATATTTCCACATTTGCTGCAACACATTGCATAACCCCATTCATGCATGTCCATCTCATTACAAATGCGAGTTGTTCTCAATCGACCTTTTTTCCTCACCAATGCCATATCAGGTTTAATTTTTGGGCCATAATACTCTGGCCAATATGCTTTATGATACATAGGTCAAAATTCACCCTCATAGCATTTAAGTGACTCTATAATGCTGTAACGGTTATCAACAAAATGGAACATATCAATATTCCTATTCATACATGTTGCGATGGTATAAGAACAAGGCATTTTAGTTTCTTGGAACTTACAACACTCACACTCTTGCTTTTTAAGGCTCAATACATATGTGTCCGGGTCGATGTTAACCTATGATGCTTTGCTAGCTATCACCTTAAACAATTTATAGCGACTATTATAGCGAATAACGATATGTCCTCTAGCCTTGTTAGCCTATTTGTTCATAATCTCAATGCATTTAAGAGTGAAGCGTAATCTTTGTCCTATTTTGCTCATGTAGAAACCCCTTCTATTCTCAAAATATTTTACCAAACAAGCAAAAATATGTTCAACGATGGCAGTTATCGGTATCATGTGAACACCTTTAAGAGTGTTGTTGACACTCTCAGCAATATTTGTTATCGTATGGCCATATCTATGTCCACCATCCTCGAATAATTTCCATTTGTCTAATGATATCCGTATTGCCTAATTATAGGAATCTTGGTTGAGTTCTTTAATTTCATCCATCTTCTATTGGAATTTACACAATTGAAACTACACACCTACAATGTTACGGGTGAACATTATACTATCATCTAATAAATTAAAATAAATAATGATTAAGATTTTATAACTTACTAACCTTAAAAAGCAAGTCCTTGATTATTGAATTTCTGTATTACGTGTTGTAATTGCTGACAAAATATCGTAAACAGAATCTATAGAAGCTCATAGGTTTTTTCCATCCATTCTTTTCATCCTGAAACAATGCCATTATACCAGCATGTATGTCTGATATGACGGTAATACCAATGCATTAAGTTACACATTTCCTAATCATCATCATAAACCAAGCCTAGTTTAATTTATTCTCAAACTCTACAACCGCAAATGCAACTGGACATTATATGTCATCACCATCAATAGAGCTACTATCATAAGAGTCTATTGGAATTTTCCCATCAAGAATTTGACATCGATTAAAATTATCAACTTACAGTGAGCCAACCCATCAATGCCAAGTTTAAAACTCCAAAAAAACTCTTTGAAACTGCTTGATAGTTAGGTCTTCAGTATCTTATAACACAAACTCATAGACAGTTTCGAGATTGTACTCTTGTAAAGCAAATAAAAAGGCTGACAACCTCACAAATGATTCAACATAACTGCCAAAAATAGACTATAAAGCTCTCATCTTCCCATGCCATGCCTTAGTGTACGACACCTCAAAATTAAATTGATGTTTAATTACAACAATAATGACGTCAACGAGGAGGATGGGTTTTTTACTTACCATGCCCATAATGCAATTTTGAATTATATCTAAGCCTAATTATCTATGATCCAATGAAAGATTGCTACCTGGGCATGAATATGGCCCCTTGAACCTTATGATAGTCCACAGTTAACTTATTTCTTTCTTTATTACCCTTAACTTCTATACGTAACCTCTTTTAAACTATAAGCACCTAACAACCTAATAGTTTGGCTTCAATTCAACCACTCTGAAGTCAACATTCCTCATTATCGAGTACTTTTTTACACAAGATTTGACTTCATCCTTGCTATTGAAAATCAAACCAATTAATAACTCAGACACTTCATCCCAAATTTAAAAGTTAACACCAATCGATATATCAACTTGGGATGCTCCAAAGTCAATATCAGTATAATGCTCTGATGGAAACAAAAAATTACCTTGGCCCACCTCACCACTTAGGTGCAGTGATGCTAATAAACTGGCATATTCTATATGTTCAAACCAGTCACCATTATCAAATTCAGAACTATCACTTTCTGCATCCATGTCTGCATTATCTAATTTTGGATCATCGTTAGATGATAGGTAATCATTATTAATTGCAATATCTTTGAGATCATCCTTTTCACCTAAATTAAAAGTCAATTCACCACTATAATCTACACCAGTGCTTCCAAATATACGATCTTTAAGTAAATTACCATATCTTTTACAGACAAACTACAAATGCTGACTAAAAGAAGCATTTGCTATCTGGGACACAGAATGACATTGATTTATATCTTGTATATGCAAAACTGAACTTTTGTGTCTGACATTTAGGACATGAAAATTTGAACTTCTTTATCTGACTTCTAGGATATAAGATATAGAATTGATTGATGTGTTTAATACTTTGACTTTGCTCAACTAATGTACCAGTTGTAAAATTCATGTCCGTTGAACGACTTTCTGATTTATATCCAAAGATGGATTTACTTAAATAATTACCAAACCTTTAACTTAATGACCACCTAGGTTGACTCTTACATGCAATAGGAATCTGGCTTACTAGAGTGCGTATATGATCGTGCCTTGAATCGACAGATGCTTCCCTTCTAATCAAGTCATCATCCCGTCTACTGGCAGATTATCTTGGCTGACTAGGGCCAGTGTCTTCCTTAAATTGGAAAAATATTTCAATGTCTTGTTGACTTATGGACTGCCTCAACTGACTAGAACCAATGCCATTTATACAGAATTGTTGAGGTGCCACGGTGCTCTCCGTTTGAAACCTTAAATTTGTAAACTAATAACTGTGAGGATACATAGGTGGATTGGATCCTACAACTCCCTCCGCAACCACAATTATTAATTCCACCAAATTATGATGTCCATATCTCCTTAAATTGTCATATATTGCATCTACGTCATTGTCATCTACTAAATCCACCGCCATCCAACATAACAATCCTCCATTATACAATAGACTTTTGTACATAATTCTAAAAATCACGTCATTGATATCTAAGCCTATTTTAACGTGAATTTTATGCTGTAATTCAGGAAAAGTTGGCTTATTTTTTAGTATCAATCTTCGTGTGATGACATTCGAGGCAAATATATCATATTCAAAGTCTGTTACTGCATAACTAATTTTTCCTTTTGTGTGCAAATAAAATTCGGTATATGTTGGCATCTTCCAACTACCTATAGATGAAAATAATATTATCATAATTTTTCTAAACCATGATGCTTGGAATTATATATTTTAAAAATATTTAAAACTAAAAATTATTATTTTGTATTTTTTTAATTTTTTAATTTATTTCTTCCAATTAAAACTAAAAAATATTAACCCCAAAATTTAACATAACTGTTACGAAAATTATACTATAACAAAATCATAAATATGCATTTAAAAAAATAAAATCATTAATATATTTCGTAAATACATTCACATTTAAATTTTAATAATATAACATTATTGTCACTAACAAAATTTATTGTCACATCAAATTTGTTAATAAATATATTATTATGTTATATAAATGCTAAATATTCATTCAAATCTATCAATTTTTTTGTAAATATATACGACAATAGAAAAATATGCTAAAATTAATAACATACATGTTTTCAGTAACTAGTTAAACTACGTTCTCCTTATTATCGAATTCACAATGTACTCCTGCTTTTAAATAAATATAATAAAAAAAAATTAATGTCATTATACCACAAATATAATTAATATATTAAATTATAAATAATCATATCGAATGAAAATTTTTAACAATTTCAACCAAAAATATTGAAAATGTAATAATATTGTTACAAATATTATTATAAAAACTTCTAATGCATGAATTAATTTTTAAAACATTCAGCAGTTGATTATTTGTTTTAGATTCAAATGAATTTCACAAATGAGTTTCAGCATTCGAAACTTATATAGACACCAAATAAAAAAGTTTTTGATGGGAGTTGATGGAAATATTTGATGAAAATGGAAAATGCAAAACTATGGAACTTCATTAGGCAAGTGGCAGACGACACTAACAACGTAGCATCTGGCTGCATCTTCAAGTGCGAGACCCAAGCACACTTTGAACCAATGACACGACTGATGCTTGCATCTTCAAGTGCGGGATCCAAGGCACCCTTTAAACCAATGACGCAACAAGTGATTGCATCTTTGCTATAAACCTCAATATCACAAATATTATCTGACATACTCTATTTTTGCAAATTTTTTTATTAAATAACATTATTTAAAAAAAAATCTTCCACTGTCATCCACTAGAATTAAAAGAAAATACATAAATTTTTTTTGTCAATTACAGTTTAATAAATTATCTTTAAAATAATCAAGTATAAAATTATCATTTTAAATTTATTAAAATATCAAATTATATCTTAACGGTGTATGAACAATGATAGATGAATAATCTTACAATTTTTTACAAATCCAAGAAAATTATTTAATATTTTACAGTATAAAAGTGTTATTTATATTTTTAAATAAATTTAAAGAATTAATTAGATAATTGATTTTTTTAAAGAGATAATATGTTAAAGGCTTACAGCTTACAGGGTTATAATACGGTGGAAAATTATATATTAACTAAAAAAGAAAAACCAAGTTTTAGGTCACATCTTAGCGCGTGTCAAAAATGAATAGTTTTTGGTCGTCGAGCTGCCCACTAAAAGTCCCATGTACACGAATTAATAATTATGTCTCAGTTTTCTAAACAAATTAAAAAAAAAGGTCTCAATTTAGAAAAAAAAAAAAAAAAAAAAGTCATGTGCATGAAAAAGATTATTATATATATACGGTGGGACATTACTAATTGAATTAGTTAACAAGGCAATTATAATTTCTATGGTCCTTTTCTTATTGCTTACAGTAAGGCCTATAAATATTTATCTCCCTTTATTCTTCATTATTACAAGAATAACTAAAGAGTCATACATATGCAGAGAGAGACATATATAGAGAGAGAAAAAGAAACTGCATTTTCTTCAAGTTTCCATCATCCAATAAAAATGGGAGGATTTGGTTTTCTCGGGATTGTTATGTTTGCTTTCGTAGCAAATTTGGGGGGAAGTGAAGCTCAGCTGCAAATGGGTTTTTATGCTAAAAGCTGCCCAAATGCAGAACAGATTGTTCTTGATTTTGTTAACAAACATATCCATAATGCTCCTTCTCTAGCTGCTACCTTGATAAGAATGCATTTCCATGATTGTTTTGTCAGGGTAATTTGTTTTGTATTATATTATAATTAATCTCTACGTTAATTTGTTGTCTGAGATTAAAACATAAACATGATTTAAATTTCAGGGTTGTGATGGATCAGTGCTTTTGAACACATCAACATCAGGGAACCAAACAGAAAAAGCAGCAACTCCAAATTTAACACTGAGAGGATTTGATTTCATAGACAGAGTGAAAAGCCAAGTAGAAGCAGCTTGCCCTGGTGTGGTATCTTGTGCTGATATAATTGCTTTGGTTGCTAGGGATTCCATTGTAGCGACTGTAAGCAATATCTACCAATTTATTTTCTGTCCATTATAATTTGAGTGTGATACACACGCATGCACTATATGGTCCGATCGTTGTGCGTACAATCGGACACTAAAAATATGATGCTCATGATCTAGTATTTATGCAGTTTTTTTTTTCTTTTAGAAAAATAATAAAAATATATGCTAATAATAAACAGGGAGGTCCTTCATGGAAAGTGCCAACAGGAAGAAGAGATGGAACTGTGTCAATAGCACAAGAGGCCATGAACAATATCCCACCTCCTACAAGCAATTTCACCAATCTTCAAACCCTTTTCGGGAATGTAGGACTCGACCTCAAGGACCTGGCCTTGCTATCAGGTAATACTAATTTCTAATATAATTTGAGATTTTGCAGAATAGGTCGTTTAAATACTAACTGAATCCTGATTAGGAAATAAAAATTAGAAAGAATTATCCTTGTCCTCAATTAACTAGAAAAAATCAATTGGAAGAAATAGTTAATTACCTCTAATTTCTGCCATAAAAATAAACTTACTTCTACTTCCATAAATACTAAAAAATAATTTTTATTAATATATTCTTAAAGAAATTAGAGGCATTTACCAAAAATTAAAAAATATGTAATTTTAATATATTTTCAGGGGCACACACAATTGGGGTAGCGCATTGTTCATCATTTTCAAATCGGCTATACAATTTCACCGGAGCGGGAGACCAGGACCCTGCATTCGATAGTGAATATGCTGCAAATCTGAAGGCAAGAAAGTGCACAAATCCCAATGACAATACCACCATTGTAGAGATGGATCCGGGAAGCAGGAAAACATTTGATCTTAGCTACTATTCTAATTTACTCAAAAGAAGAGGCCTTTTCCAATCAGACTCTGCCTTGACCACTAATTCTGCTACTTTGTCTACAATTAATCAGTTGCTTAGTGGTTCTCTGGACAATTTCTTCTCCCAGTTTGCCACTTCCATGGAAAAAATGGGCCAAATCAATGTTAAAACTGGTTCTGCTGGTGAAATTAGGAAGCAATGTGCACTTGTCAACTCTTGAGCTGATTATTTATCTTTTTATTTATTTCTTATTATTATTATGATTGAGAAAAAAAAAATTGTTCATTCGGTCACAGTATGGGTGCGCCACGCATTATGTATCATTTAATCAGTGGGCACCGAATTGTCTTTGAAAAGAAAATATTATTCTTGGTGTGCTATTTTGAGTCTAGTTATTCTCATTGGATATTTGATAATAGAGGTGTTTCTCCATGTAATAAAATTTTTCCAATCAGTATGTAAAATTTATGAGATTGATTCAAACTTTACGTACCAAAGCAAACGAAATAAATTAAGTTATTTATTGGGGAATTGGAGAAATTCTGTATCCAGAAAATGCTATTTGATCATTTAATTAAAATCCAAGCTCCATTACAGAACATTAATGCCTAACTTGGTGGCCCATCCATCATTCTATTAAAAATTTTTTTAAACGTATATCTTTTTTTTTTTTTGAGATTGCTATATAAAAAAAAAAATCATTGTGTAATTGAGATATTGAAAGTTGAAAATATGTGGTAAATAATTATGGGTAAACTTATTGATTGAAGTATGAAAAGACTTTTGGATGAAGACAACTATATATTTATCCCAATTATTTGGTTAGATAGAAATTCAAATAGAAAAAAATACTTGCAATTAATTAAAAGGTACAGCCAATAATAAATTGGTACTAGGGAGTAAAAGATAGGCTTAATAGTAAAATAGTTCCCTTAGATTTGTTATAATAACCAATAACCCTATCTTATTTTAATTTGTTAATTTCATCTTTGAAAAATTAAAATGTGGTGAACATATTTTAAAAAAAATCAAAATTAAATTATATAAAATATTTTATTTATTTGTTATACAATAATATGCTAATATCGTGATATTTTTTTAATTAGAAATTTTAATTCGACACAATTTCAGTTATTGACTATTTTGCTCATAAAATTAAATAAGTCATTACGTAAAAATTTATTTCACTCCATTTTAATTTTTTAAGAATAAAATTTTTCAAATCAAAATATAAAAATTTATCTAACTATATATATACAAAACTAGCCAAATAAATTTAAAATTTATATTTTACCTTTAAAAGGGTAAAGTTGCCATTATACCTATTGCGTAAGCGGATAACGTATGTACACCTTCAAAGACGGCAAGTTTCCAAGTAACAAGTAATATAAACTTAATTGAGAATATATATATATATATAAACTTTGCTTCTTTTTTTTTTTTTTTTTTGGTGAAAAAACTTTGCTTTAAATGATCCATTTCCTTTGTGTGTTTTTTAAGGTATCCCATTTTTGTCCACCCACATCCTTTATTCTTCTCTTATGGTCTTGTATCTTTATTTTGTGATTAACTAACTTCTAAGATGATCTAAAATATTTGTAGATTTTTTTTTTTAATGTTATTGTAAAAAGGAGTTGAATAAAAATTTAAATCCTATTTCGAGTTAATTTCACCTATTAATATTGGGCTTATACTATAATCATGATTTGTGCATATTAATATTGGGCTTATACTATAATCATGATTTGTGCATATTAATATTGGGCTTATACTATAATCATGATTTGTGCAAATTTAAAAATTTCACGTGACGTGTTTTAAAATTCTCTTTATGACATATATTTCAAAAAAAAAAAAAACGATTTGCTATAATAATACTTTAATGATGGATTTTTAATTGTAATATTTAAAAAATTGAAGTATATTTATAAATAAAAAATTTTCTAATTGAATTATTATAGAATATAAATACAGTGAGGTGACTATGATTAATCTCTGGAAAGAATTGGTAATTAGCTTTAACTATTATTCTAAAATGATCTAAATTATTCGATAGAAATTTAATCATAATTATAAATATTTATTATTTTTTATACACTGGCCATTATGAAAATTTTTGCGAGATATTAAATTTTGAAAAAGAAAACATGTTTATGTAATTTTCAGCATGAATCAATGAATAATTTAAAAAAAGAAAAGAAAATACTGTTCTTTATTTGTAGAAAATTTAGTGTTTGATTTAGGGGTGTGCAAATAGTCGGATCGGTTCGGTTTTGGACCGAACAAAAAAAATCAAAAGTCAAAATTTTAAAAATATAAGAATCGAACTAAAACCGAAATTTATAAAATCAAAAATTGAATAGACTGAAATGAATATTTATTGTCAATTATCAATTATATAGCTGGTTCTGAGTTAATATAGGCTATTCCAGACCTGGCTATAATTTGGTTTGGTAGGCTCCGATTTAAAGTAAAAAGAGATTAAAGTAAAAAAAAAGTAATAGTGTCAAATGAATATTTATTTATTTTTTATTAATATTAAATATATTAAATAAAAATTATTAAATAAAAATAAAAAAAAATTATATTTTAATCTAAATATTTATATTTGTACCAAATGAATATTTATTGTGAATTATCAATTATACAGTAAATTTAATTTTTAATTTAATTACTAATACTCAACTACTCAATTTAATAAATTAAGAATTTAAATTTAAATTTATTTTTAAATTTTAATTTTATACACAGCAAATTGATTTATCAATTACATAAAAAATTTAATTTTTAATTTAATCACTAATACTCTACTACTCAATTTAATAAATTAATGATTTAAACTTATATTTTAATTCACTAGAAAAAATTGAAAACACTAATACTTTACTACTCAATTTAATACATTAACAATTTAAATTTAAATTTTAATTTATTTTTAAATTTTAATTTTAATTCACTTATAAAAAAATTAAATTAAAAAAATTAAAAATACTAATATTTCGATTTAAAATCGAACTAATCGAAAATCAATTTTATATTTTGATTTAGAATCGAATAAATCGAAAATTAAATTAATTGAATTAAACAGATTAAAATTTATTTGATTCGATTTAATTTTCGATTCTGATTGAATTATGTATATCTCTAATTTAATTTTAATTTTTCAAAAATCAAATCAATTAATTAAAAAAATAAAAAAATGTCATCAAATAAAAAACGCCAGTCCATTACTTTGTCTAAAAAGATGCAAAAGATGCTGACAGCCTGTTCGAGAAGGATGTTATATTTGCACATCAATAATTGCATGCCACAAGCTGAGATTCTAATCAAAGTCTTTACCTCCTTGGCTTTATTAGAACGTCCTTTTTTCTACCTAACCAATAATTAGATTACACCGTTCACAATTTCTACGTACAGGTGCAAGGAATGATAAAACTATACATTTATATTATTTTTTAATTTATCATGTAGATTAATATTATTTTATTTGACAATTTTTTTTTTTCCGTTAGCCTTTTTCCACTGATTTTTGGGTTAAATCATTATCTTTCTCAAGGCCGACATTAATAATATATAAGTCAAATTGTAACGAAAAAGGTATTAAAATATTCTTAATATTATTCTAATGGATTAAAATATTTTTAAAATTTTATTTGAAATAAAATTACCTTTTATATTATAAAATCGATAATAAAATATTACTCCATCAACCTACCGTCAACACCGAGTTAAAAATGCTGACATGACATTGATATGTTGCAAAATATATCAATGTCACATATATTTTTAATCAAAATATAACCAGAAACATTTTAGTACCGTGAAAAATTTTTTTTGGGCATTTTAGTATCGTAAAAAAAAATTTAAAAGTATTTTCGTACTTTGAGCAAGAAATTAAAGTGCATTACAGTACACTAATAAAAACATTAAAAATCAATAGTCATTATATTAGATATTAATCAATATTTGTTACATTAATTAATAAATACTTTTCATATAAATGTACGGATAAGAAAATAATTATAAATAAATTGTATAGGTCAAGAATATCTATTAATTAATTTTTAATGAATTTTATATTCAAATTAAAGTGAATTAAAAACATTTCAGATAATTCAATCGTTTTGACCATATATTATTTTTTATATTGTTCTATTTATCATTAATTATTTTACAAATACAAAAATAAGTAACAGATATTAAATTTTCCATTGATATAAAATTATTGTTTTTCGTAAGAATTTTTCTAAAGAGGACGAGCAACACTTGAGAAAATTATCCTTTTTCTCTATATTATATTAAACTAATGTTTTCCCTATACTAAAGTTTTTTTTCTTCGAAATATCCACACTCAATTTCATTTTTTCTCTATTATTTTTTAATTTTACAACAAATTTCTCTACTATTTCTTAAATTTACTAACTTTGAATCCAATTTAGTTCATTAATTTAGATTTTACGAGTTGTATAAATAGGTTGTAAAGTGAAATAAATCTAATGATAAGCCAAGAAGATCTACACGGGGACCCATTAAAAATCGAAAATACTACAGTACGTGACTTATGCAAGACTTACCAATTTTATTTTATTATTGTTCCTTAGTTTAGAATGAGTCAATTTTTGTTTTGGTAAGTGTCAGCTATGTAGTTGCCATGACTATGATTGTGAGTCATGGGCCCAAGTAATTGCTAATTAATAGGAAGTGGTAGTTATTTTATTTGTATTTAAATTCTAGTAGAAGAAGAATAAAAGTACCAGTTCACTCAAAACAAAACTGGTGGCTTATTCTTGCTCTAAGTAGAACTCTGTCAAAATAAAACTGTTGTGGCTTTGACCAGCACATTAAGACTACTAATAAGGAACAAATTAAAATTCTCGAAGGAGGATTAACAGGACTCCAAGATAGCTTGCATCGTTTGGAACTTGGCATAACAGACGAATTGCAGCACCTCGAAAGGACACTTAGCCAAGTAACAACAGCCATGCAGGCTAATAAAGAATAATCCAGTAGTAATAATAGTAAAATAACTTGCAATAATCAAGAAAAGATGAGGAAGAATCAGGAGGTGGGATAGTCTTTACTCTCATCTAAATTGCTAAACTCGAGTTCCCAAAATACTCGGGAGATGACCCTATAGAATGGCTCAATAAGGTAGATCAATTTTTCACATTTCATAGCATAACTGCAGCCCAAAAGGTATCGTTGGCAGCCTATTTCATAGGAAATCGTGGTTATTTTATTTGTATTTAAATTATAGTAGAAGAAGAATAAAAGTATCATTTCACTCAAAACAAAACTTGTGGCATATTCTAACCCTGAGTAGAACTCTATCAAATTAAATTTGTGGTGGCTTTGATTGGGACCTATCATTTAAATTTATTTTTTCAATTTAAAAAATAGAAAAATGATGATTTTAATTTAAAACTTCAATTAGTCGAATCAATTTTATAGCTAAAATAGTTCCAAAGAGATCAAGTATAGGTAATAAATATTTTTTAGCTATATAATTTATTTATAATATTTTTTTATTCGTACATTTATGTAAAAAGTATTTATTAATTAATGTAACAAATTTTGATTAATATATAATATAATAAATATTAATTTTTTAATATTTTTATTAGGTATTATAATGCCCTTAATGTCTTACTCAAAGTATGAAAATGCCCTAAAATTTTTCTCATGATATTAAATTACCCTTAATTATATTTTGATTAAAAATACATGTGGCACTGATGTGATATATTTTGCCACATGTTAATGTCACAATAGTACCGTTAACTCAAAGTTGATGGTAGGTTAACGAAGGGGCATTTGAGACAACGTAAAGGGCATTTTATTACTTTTGCCCAATTTTAATTCTTACTCCTCTATAACACTTGTTGCTGAGCACAAATATATATATATATATATATATATATATATATGTAATGTTGCAGTATTATTGATAAATTACATTGATAACAATGATAGGGCATAAATTCAAAATTGAAAAACACATGAAAACTACCTTAATTAATATGCTACTGGTAATGTTTTCTTAATAGAAATTAAACTTTCATTAACAATATAAAAAATACATCTATAAATTACGAATGAAATTATAAAATTTTAAAGTATACAAAATGTACAAAATCAATGAAATTATAGAAATATATCTCTAAATGCTTTCGATGAAATAATATAAAATAATAACATGCTTAAAAAATTTAGATTTCAGCAAAAAAATTCAATCAAATACAGAATAACACTATGTTTGACCCCTACCAACTTTCTTTCTTTTATTTTCAAAATTTTCCTTATTAAAATCATTTTGATCTTTGAAAAAAATAATTAGTTTGAACTTGTAGACCCCCTATCTTTAAATTTTTTTAAACCCTTCATATATAATTTTTGGTTCCTTCATCCTTTCATCTTACGTTTGTTCCTAAACTAAGTTCATGTAACGACTATTCTAATATTCCCTGTAACCTACCATCATTTGTGCTATCTTGCTTCCAATCGGTCACACTATAATACATCTACACTGTTTCATGTTAATTTATGCTACTTATGTATGTACATCATAGTATGAAAATAGAATATATACAAGAAAACACTTGATTATATTACGATTGTAACTAATTTTCCTTTTACATTACACTTAATACAATATGATATTTACAATGACAAAAACAAAAGGAAAAAAAGACAACATCTTAGTACTTTGATTCTTCCTATTGCTGGTGTTGGCTTTGTTGTTGTTGACCTTGTCCTTGCTGAAGAGCCCTAACTTCAGTAACTACATGGATAAACACCCATGCTAAACTAAACAGCTTAGTGGAAAGCAATAAATATGTGAACAACCACTCACAGTGGTAATTCTCATACACATAATTAAGTAATTACACTAAGATGCATTTGCATTCATCAAAAAAATCTACTATCATTAGTAGAGAAAACATCATGACATATACATTTAATATCCACAGTGTAAAAATAAATCACATTTATATATGTTTATAGCATTATTTAACATGCATCATTGAACATTTATTTTAACTATTTAGCATTCTCGATAAATGCCCACCTAAGTTTTATTGGTGTGGATAATGGGTGTTGTGGATACCCATAGGTATCAATCATGTGAATACCCAAAGGTGTTAATTATGTGGATATTTGAAGGTATCAAACTTGTAAACCCAAATGGGATCAAAACTATAGTCCTAAATAGGGATAAACTGTGAATCCAAACCGGGTCAAGACTATGGCAGTTGTAAGTGTACCATATAGGCATGCCTATCTATCCATAACCAAGCTCTATATACAAGTATTAATCTAGCTTTTACAATTTTCCTTTCATCAAGCTCAATTCATTATATTACACATGTATACATATACATGTATCCATAATAGTCACTTAGATATAGCTTTGATCATTAATGCATATTCTAAAAATAGAAACCTTCATATAAGTGTACACCCTCTAGTTAGAATATCTTTAATCATACTTATTCATGTATATAGTTAGATACACATGTCATAAACATATATACATATATATATATATATATATTATGACTAATGTATAAAAATACGAAGAAAGGTATTGATATATATATATATATATATTATGACTAATGTATAAAAATACGAAGAAAGGTATTGATATATATATATATATATATATATCAATACCTTTCTTCGTATTTTTATACATTAGTCATAATGGGTTATATGTATGAAAATTTATTTATGGCTTGAGGGTTGTCCAAGTTAATCATATACTTATATTTTCTTAATTAAGGAGTGTTTATAATTTTATTTCAAAAGTCCTTTAGGCTTAACATACATTTCATGTCTTACTCTACGCTCATTTTTTATGTTTTAAAGTGCATTAGATGTGTTTAGAAATGTTTGGGTAAGTTTTGGTGACTATTTGAGCCTAAAAATCATGCATAAGTTGTAATAGATGAGTCATATAGGAGAGAAAAATTGGTCTCAATCAAATACAATGGTTGTAATTGATGGACTAACAAAATATTGGTTATATAGGGGTACATGCATCACATAAATGGATGAATAAATAAAGAATTTACATAACTAACAGAATAATCTTTCCATGATTATTAGCTAAACTAATCTAGGAGATAAGAATAATTTACCTCAAATAGTTTGTATAGTTGTTTTACTTTATTATTGGGATGTAGCAAGCCACTTGCATCCAAAAAATATAGATGCCTCCAATTGTATCCACACTAGCAAGGAATTAAAAGTACCAAATTAATGGATACAATACAAGAGCCAAAATTCCCTACATGCTAGCAATGTAATTCTACCAGAGAGAAAAAAAAAGAAGAAAACAAAATCCTAATTAGTTTAGAATTACATGTAACTTGCATACCCTAATTCTCTAGTTAAGGGTTTATATTTATGCATGATTCTCAGAACCCTAATAGGATTAGAATCATCTCATTAATATAGGAAATGGATGTGTTACATACCAAAAACAAGGAATCCCAAAAAGTTATATGCCTATAGGCCCTTAGGTGACCCATGAACAAGTCATTTTGCCCATATAGTCCATATGTGTATTAGACTAGTCCACCAAGCATGTACATGAATTTTATAACTCTTATAAAACATATCACATACCCATTGGGCCCAAGTAGGCCTAACTAAAATTTTTAGAGATCATGCACCTTTTCCATGTGCACAGAGAGAGAAAATCTTTTTATTTATCATATTCAACTCAAATTTGTTTCTCATTTATTTCAAACTCTTATGATGACATCCTATATCATAATAGAATATATATTTTTATCTTTTTTCCATTTATTATAAGTGTGTGATCCTTAGATTTTTTGTGTAATTTGGCAATACAAAATGTAACTAAGAGTTTTAATTCAACTAGAATTACTTTATATAAACTCTTTTAAATCATAAGTCAATTCCTAATTGACGTTCATACATATTTAAGTGTAAATCGTTAGAGGCTTCTAACCAAGCATGATGACTATCCAAGTGATAAAAAGTCAATGGCTTGACTTTACCCTTCTATATTCAGTAACCATGCAATTACACTTTTCACCTTTTCTTTATCTCATTTTGGTTTGAGCATAGATTTTTGTTAGCTTAAACCTTAATCAAATTTTTAGATTAAATCCAAAATATGTTACATCTATTAAGTAATTCCTTATTTTCAAAATGCCTTTTGTGAATTTTGTTAACTCTTGCATTTTACTCTAGCCAAAGATTCCAAATAAGAAAACTTAACAAGATGAGTGATATAAACTCTCTACTATTAATCAGGAGTAGTAAAACTTTTATTGATTACTTTAATTTGAGTTAAAGGTCTTACACCTTTACCACTATGCATAGGCCTCCCTTGGATGAAAAATTGAGAAAGAAGTATTTCCCTTACCTTGGGGTTATAAATTAGGATATCATCAAATCAATTCCAAAATCCATAATTTCAATTCACAAACAATTTAAACACAAAATACATAAAATAAACACTAATTAAACTCAAAAATAGACTTAAACACACATGAATAAAGGTATAATTTGAAGTTATCACTGATGGATAAAATAAAAGGCTTTTGAAGGAAGCAAGGAAAAGACCACAATATGGTTAATGCATTTTTCATCCAATTTATGCACAAAGACTTTATTATACCTAACGAGGTGGTGCCTTTAGTAGGATTGCATTTCGAGTAACTGACCCACTTATATATAAAGCATTAAGTTAAGGTAAAGTATTTTAATATTTTAGATGTTTTTAGTTATACTAGTTTAATACTCATCCAAATTTGTTTTCTTATACAAGTCTCTTTACTCAGTTATACCATTATGGGTAAAATGAACAAGTTGCTATTACAAGCAATGAATCTAGAGAAAATAGTTAGTGAATTAACATAAAAAGTGCAGCGATGCCTAGAAAAGAGCCAAACTTGCAAAAGAAAAATTTTTCAAGTGCAAGGGAGAGCTCGATGCAACTAATGAGTTGCTGATGAAGAGAAATGAAAAGAATGACAAACTAAATAAATGATTTACAAAGTTAGAGGAAAAATATGACTTATGTAATACCCCAAACTACACCCTAGCATTAATATGACATGTCTAAGGTATATATGAAATGAATATTAAGAGTTAAGCGAATTAATGAATAGTTTAATGCCATGGATGGCATTGGTACAAAAATTTAGGTTAATTTGGTATAGTAGTAAAATTGTGACATGTGCGTATAAATACATGTAAGATATGGATTAATATGTAAATTAAGTTAAATTTATCTGTCAATGTGTGAATTAAAGAAGATTTAGGGTGGAATTATAATTAATCAAAGTTAAAAAGAATATACCAATAGGAATTTAACATATGGCCTTCTAGAAATTCGAAAGGAAAAGCAAATTTTTTTTCTCTTCTTTCACCCAAAACTCTACCCAATTCCTCAAAAAGGCCATAGGAAGGTTGGAAAAAGGGCAAAGGATAAGAAGAAAAGTGGCAAGCTAAGAAAGTTTTAAGGTATAGGAACTCACTATTTTCTTTGTATATGATTTAAATGAATTGAATGGGTATAAGGATCATTTGAAGATGTTTTTTAATGATGGAGCATAAAATTGAAGTGATTTTCATGATACAATGTCACATGATTGTGTGACGCATAGCAAACCCTGCGTATTATAACAATTAATCTTTTGAAGAGAAGACAGGAGAAGAAGAAGGAGATATTTTTAGTGAGAAAAAGGTTTGAGATATCACTTTTTATCATTTTCCATTTATTTCTTCTTTGTAAATGTTTAAATGATATGTTAGGAACTTAAACTGTTATGTTTATATCTATTTCATTCTTATCAATACAAATAGTCTTTTATTACAGAATCTTCTATTAGTATCTTATGTATGACCATTATAAGTGAGAGTATAGTTCGAGAGATATATTCTTTCTTAAAGATAATAAAAGTTCATTATCATAACATTGCTTGAGAGATCAGAATGTCAAAATGTTAAGATGATTGTTATAGGTTGGTTGTTTTTCTTAAAATATGTGTTTATGATTAACTAACCCATTAATGAGAGTTAAGGGTTAGAATTATATATGCATGTTTTAGGCATTATATTTCATGTCGAGAGAGTGAATTAGAAATTTAATCCAACATGGTTTGCATTATAAAGATTGCATTTCAATCAAAAGAATAATTTCAAGTTTCATATTTGTTAACTTATATCATTTAGTTTATTTGTCTTCTTTGATTATAAATAAAGTAGATTTAATTAATTTCTTAGTATTAGTATAATATTGATAGTCTAGTTTTATAACCAAATTATTGAACATTGTAAACAAGATTGAGATCAAGTCATAGTGTGTAATAACCAATCTGTTCCTTGTGGGAAAGATATCTTATGTACTAATCGATAAATGTGGGCTTGCAAATTTAACATTATCAAGTTTTTGGCACCATTTTTGAGGATATGATTGATGTTTATTGCCATTATAATTCATCATTTAGGATTTTGGATTGCAAAATTTAATTAGTTTTTGTTTGTTTATTTTGTTTTTATAGATTTGATAGTTTGAGTTTATGCTTTGAACAAAGCGCTCTCAAGAATAACATGAACAATTGAATCCAAAGATAGAAAGATTTCTTTTAGGAAACCAAAAACCAAAGAAAAAGAAGATTAATAGAAGAAATATGGCAAAAAAAAAAACCCACCAAGATTGATGGACTTTGCTACATCTACACTGAGTGGGGCTCAACAAGGTGTAGTTCATCCAATGGTAAATGATAATTACTTTGAAATCAAGTCTTCCTTATTACAAATGGTACAAAAAAATATACAGTTTTATGGTTTGCCAAATAAGGATCTAAATGCTCATTTACCAAATTTTCTGGAGATATGTGGCACTTTTAAAATAAATGGAGCATTGATGGATGCAATGAAGCTTAGGATTTTCCATTTTACATTAAAAGATAAGGTAAAAGCTTGGTTAAATTCCCTTCAAAAGGTTCTATAACTACTTGAGACCATTTGGCACAAGATTTTCAATCTAAATATTTTCCTTTAGCCAAAATTGTAAAGATAATTAAAGGATATTACTCATTTATTCAAAATGATAACAAGTCTTTGTATAAAGCTTGGGAGATATTTAAGGAATTATAGTGGAGTTTTCCCATCATAATCTTTTAAGGGAGTTACTCATACAAACATTCTATAATTGTGTTAATCCTACAATTAGAGGAACAATTGATGCCACTGCAGGTGGATCCTTTATACGGAAGACTACGAATGTTTCATTTGAATTACTTGAGGAAATGTCTACAGATAATTATATATGGTTGATGGAGAGAGCAAAGGTATGACCTTTTTCCCCTGTTAAAGGTATTCATTTAATTGACTCAATTGTTTCCTTGCATGCACAAGTTGCACCCTTGACTTATAAAATTAACAACCTAAGCATGGGAAAAACCATATCAAATGCTTGTACCATATGTGGTCAATAAGGTCACACTAGTGATGGTTGTAATTTGGGATTGGCTAGTATGGAAGAGCAAGTAAGTTTTAAGGCTAAGGACGTAGTAATCCCTATTCTAATACTTATAACTGTAGTTGGTGAAACCATATGAATTTTTTATGGGGTAATAACTAAAATAGAGGAGCAGTTAGATTTCAAAAACTATAAGATAGATTTGGAGCATTAGAAGTGAAAATGGATAGGTTTTTAGAAGGGATAAATTTAAAGATTAATTCTCAAGATGAGAATCACAAGAGTCTCGAATCAAAGTTTGATCAGATAGCAAAGAATCAAGCATCATCCATCCATAACTTAGAAGTCCAATTGGGATAACTTGCCAATGCATTGCCTTCAAGACTTCAAAGATGTCTTCCAACCAATACGAAGGATAATCCAAGAGAGTAGATGAAGGCAATCATATTGCGATCAGGTAAAACTTATGTCAATGATTTTGTTTTAACTAATAAGAGTGGAATTTTGCAAGAAAAAAAAGTGAGGGAGGTAGAAGATTCTTCTATCATGAGCATGAAACCACCCGCGAGCATGACAATGGAAAATATAAACAAAGTTACCGGTATGACTTCTAATGCGGGTGTGATAGAGGAAGTTTCCAAAGGCACAAATTTTCAACCTCATCCACCATTTTTGCAAAAATTAAATCAAAAGGATACTGTTAAGCAATTTTTAAACTTCCTTAATAAATTAAAGAATTTGCATATTAATTTATCTTTTGTTGAGCCAATAACTCAAATTCTTAACTATCCTAAGTTTTTGTAAGATTTTATTTCTAAGAAAAGAAGTTTGGAGCACATATCTACTGTTGCATTAACTGAAGATTATAGTTTAATAATCACAAATAATCTACTAATAAAGTTAAAATAACATGGTAGCTTTACTTTTCCATGTAAATTGGGGAATATAGAGTTTCCCATGTGTTAATGTGACTTAGAGGCTGGTATAAATCTTATACCATTTTCTATATTTAAAAAGCTAGGTTTGAAAGATTTCAAATATACTTCTATGGTTTTACAACTGGCTGATCAATCTATTAAAAAACTATATGGCGTAATTGAAGATGTGCTTGTGAAACTAGATAAATTTATATTGCCTGCTAATTTTGTGATTTTTGACTTTGCTTATGATGCCAATTGTCATTTGATTTTGGGTAAACCTTTCATGAACATTGGTAGGGCACTAGTGGATGTTTTATAAAGGAAGCTAATTTTAAGAGTAGGGGAAGATATTGTTGAATTCCATATGAATAAAACACTAAAATACCTTATGGATAAAAATGTTTGCATGAAAGTTAACCTTATTGATGTATGTGTATTGGAAGTTTTAGACATTGAAGATAAAAAAGAAGCTAACATTAAAGAGGAAGTTCAAGAGGAGGTAAAGCAAGATGATCGTAAGCCTGAGCTTTTGTATAGAAGTAAGGAGCCATTCCCACCATCCATTGTAAGTCCACCTATTGTGCAATTAAAAGGGCTACCTAGCCATTTGAGGTATGCATTTCTCGATGCTAATAACACTCTACCCATTATAGTTTCTAGCAAGCTTACTAGAATACAAGAGAATTTTCTATTACAAGTTATTAGGAAGATAATTAAAGCACAGGTTGGCAAATTTCTAATTTGAGAGGAATTAACCCCAATGTGGTTATGCATAGAATTCATATGGAGGATGGATATCAACCTAAGTCCAATCGGCAAATGAGACTTAACCCAAATATAAAGGAGGTAGTTAAGAAAAAAATAATAAAGCTTCTTGATGTTGGCATAATTTATCCAATTTTAAATAGTGTATGGGTTAGTCCTATATAATGTGTTCCAAATAAGGGGGCATAACTATAGTTAGAAATGAGTTTGGTGATTTAATTCCTATAAAAACAACCATAGGTTGGAGGATTTGCATTGACTATAGGAAATTAAATGCAGCAACTAGATAAGATTATTTTCCTTTACCATTCATAGACTAAATGCTTGAGAGAATTGCTCGTCATTTTCACTATTATTTTCTAGATGATTTTTTTGGTTATTTTTAAATTTTTTATCTATCCTAGTGACCAACAGAAAACAACATTCATATGCCCTTATGGAACATTTGCATATAAAAAGACATCCTTTGGGTTATGTAATGCACCATCCAATTTTTAATAGTGCATTACTGCTATTTTTAGCGATATGATAGAGGAAATCATGGAGGTATTCATGGATGATATTTCTATTTATAGTGATTCATTTGAGTTACATTTGCATAGTTTGGATAAAGTATTGGCTAGATGTGAGGAGACTAACTTGGTGCTTAATTGGGAGAACTGTCATTTTATGGTTGAAGAGGGAATAGTGTTAGGACATAAGATTTTGAGTTAGGGCCAAGACTGAGTTGATAGAGATGTTACCTCCACCTACTACAAATAAAGGTGTGAGGTCATTCTTAGGACATGCTGGTTTTTATAGAGGTTTATTAAAGATTTCTCATTGATTGCTAAACTTTAACAAATCTTTTGGTTAAGGATGTGCCTTTTAATTTTTCTACTGTATGTATAGAAACTTTTAAGAGTTTAAAGAAGGCTCTTGTGAGTGCACCTATAATTACTTCACCTGATTGGAGTCTTCCTTTTGAGATTATGTGTGATAAAAGTGACCTAGCTATTGGTTATGTTTTAGGTCAACATCAAGAAAAGTGTTTACATGTTAAATACCTATGCTAGTCACACATTGTCAGGTCCTCAATTGAATTATACCACCATAGAAAAAGAGATGTTAGCTATTGTTTTTACATGTGATAAATTTAAGTCTTACTTGTTGGGGTCCAAAGTTATCATATATACTAATCATGTAGCCCTTAGATACTTGTTTGCTAAAAAAGATGCCAAACCTCATCTTATTTGTTGGATCCTTTAATTGTAAGAATTTGACATTGAAGTTAGAGATAAGAAATGTTCTAAGAATATGGTAGCTGACCATTTATCGAGATTAGAAAATAATCATGGACTTATGGGGGATTCAGATGAAATTAATGTTAGTTAAACATTTAAGTACACCTTGATATGCAAATTTTGCTACTTTATTGTTAAAGGAATTTTGCCACATGATATGTCATATCAATAGAGAAGAAACTTTTTTTTTAGATGTTAAGTATTACCTTTGTGAGGAGCCTTACTTGTTCAAAATTTGTGTAGATGGAGTTATTCGTCGCTGTGTAGATGAGGAAGAATATTTGAATATTTTAATCATTTGTCATTCAACTTTGTATTCATGTCATAGTGGGAGCACTAAGATCGTAGCTCATGTGCTTGAGTGTGGGTTTTATTGGCCTGCATTATTTCAAGATGCTAGGAAGTTTGTTGCTTAATGTGATCGATGCCAAAGGGTTAGCAATGTTAGGAAAAGAAATGAGATGCCATTTACCAATATTTTAGAGGTGGAGATATTAGACGTATGGGGGATTGACTTCATAGGTCCTTTCCTTACCTAATTTGGATAGAATTATATATTAGTTGGTGTGGACCATTTGTCCAAATGGGTAGAAGCCATGTCAACACCAACTAATGATTCAAAAGTGGTTGTCAATTTTTTGAAATAGCTTTTCTCTAAATTTGGTGTGCCTAGGGCCATTATAAGTAATGGAGGTAAACATTCTATTAATCATTGTTTTGCATCATTATTATAAGTATAGGGTACACAATAGAGTAGCTACACCTTATCACCCACAAATAAGTGGTCAAGTAGAGGTATATAATAAGAGTTAAAATAGATCCTTAAAATGATGGTTTCTAATTCAAAGAAGGATTGGGCACATAAATTAGATGATGCTCTTTGGGCATATTGTACTGCATTCAAAACTTCTATTGGTATGTCTCCATATAGATTAGTATTTGGAAAGACTTGTCATTTTCTAGTTGAGTTGGAGCATAAGGCTTTTTGGGCAATTAAGACATTGAATTATGATTTTAAATAAGCTGGTTCTAATAGATGTTTACAATTAAATGAATTGGATGAGTGACATCTTAGTTCATATGAGAATGCAATGATATATAAAGAAAGGACTAAGAAATGGCATGATGCACATATAAGATATAAGAATTTTCAAGTAGGGGATAAGGTAATTTTTTTTTTAATTCTAGATTGAAGTTATTTCCCAAAAAAATAAAAACTTAAATCTCATTAGAGTGGGCCATTTGATGTGACTCAAGTATTTGATCATGGGTATTTAGAGCTTAGAAATGATAAAGGTGAACTGTTTGAGGCTAATGGCCAGAGGTGTAATGTTTACTTGGAAGGAAATTATCATGGTAGAGAGATTTCATGTATCTCTATAAGGTTGGTTGATAATGTAGACTGCAATTTACTTATGTAATCTTTTTATTTCCAGTTTCATTTATTTATTTATGTTGTTTAATTTGATAGTTTGTGCTTAGTTTTTCTTCTTATTAATCAAATTAGTGTATAATATATAGGTTTTCTTTGTGTTAAAGTATATTTTCCCAGTGCATTTTGTTATCTTTTAAAAAATTATTCATTTTTTTATCTCCATCATGAGCGTAACCATACAAAGAGAAAATAGGGTTAGCCTCTATCGCAAGCACGATCCAGTCCGAAGTGTTCATTATTTTCCCTCTATTGTGAGCATGATAAAAGACATGATTTGAAATTATAAGGTCTTTTTGTAACCGTTGCCCCCATTTTAAATCCCCTATAAAAAGATTTTTGAACCTTTTTATCATTATTTTTCTACAGTTTTTCATCTTTCCTCCTTCCAACTTCTCATTTTCTCTATAATTTCTTAGGTTTTCTTTCTCTTTTTTTTTATTTTCTCTCTGTTATTTTTCATTTTTTCCTTGGGTTTTTCTCTTAGAGGTTTTGTGCTTTTTTATTATAATCACCATGGTTCAATTAAAGTCTGTGGGGAATAAGGTAAAAAGGATAGCCTACTGCAACCTCTTCACAAGATTAAGGTACTATGATTTTCTCTCACATATTCAACTGCCATTTTCTAATTTTTTCTAAAGAAGAAGGTATGAAATTCAAATTTTTTTTTTCTAAAAATGAGATAGTTTGCTTGTGGAATTTGAATTTTGTTTTGTTAGAGACTTTAGGGTTTAAAAGTGATATATCTAAAATTTTGAAATGTATAAAATGGGAGAAATTTACACATATGGAATTGTCTATTAGGAGGGAGTGGGCAATATAATTTTTTTGTGACTTTGGCCTATATAGATAATAGGAAAATTCAATTGAAATTTAAGCATGAGGGTACAAAGTATATTTTTGGCTTTAATGAGATGCATGACTTGTTTGGTTTTCCATTAAACGGCCAATAGTTTATTCCTTAACATTTTATAGCTTTTGATACCTTGAAAAAATTGACTGGATTGAGTCATTTTGACACTAAAAACTCCATAAAGCATGAGGGTACAAAGTATATTTTTGGCTTTAATGCCATGCTTTGTTTGGGAGAGTTAAGAGTAACAATGTCTAAACCAAGGATATATTTATTTTGTCTTTAGTGCAAAGTAAGAAAACACTCTATTCTATCTCATTTATATTTGATGGCTTGTATAATGCTTATGTTGCCAAAACCAAAACTATAGGGATGGGATATGGTAACTGGGATAGTTTTAGGATGTTTAGGGCAATTATCCAATTTTAAGCCTGCTAAAAAATGATACAATAACTATATTGGATGTGAAGTTTTTGAGAAATTCTCAATTATTAAAGAAAGGAGGGTAGCCTCTGGTTTTCTTTTCTTATAATAAGCACAATAAGAAGTCTAGTTTAGGGAAAGGAAAAACACATATTACTGCTGTTGATGATTATGACAGTGGAGATTCTGATGATGATAAGAAGGTTGAGGCTGACAATTTGGCTACTGATGCTAATGAAAGAGGAAGCTCAACAAGTTAGCAGAAGGTGTCGAATCACTTGGATGCCATGGATGAAGCCACTAAGCTATGAAGGTGGACACCATGGAGGCTCATATAAGGGAATTGAGTAAGAGCTAAAAGAGTATGACTTAAAAGTTGGCAGGCTTTTGCCACAATCAAAATGTAGAATTCACCCCTTCTTCGCCTAGTTATCCTAGTGGAGCTTCTTAAGGGATAATTTTCTCTTAATCCTTTTTAATTTTTGTTTTAAGTATTGTTTTTGTTTATTTTTAAGTTGAGTAACTTTGTTGCGTTTTTAGGTTGTGCATATTTCTTACACAATAAGGATATTGTGTCCATTAAGTTTGGGAAAGCTAGGTTGTGGTTAATATTTATATTTTTAGGTTGTATGCGAGTTTATGTGTTTGTGGAGCTTTAGTATTTGATGATTTTCGGTGGCATTTTTATAAAATTTCTTGCATTTTAGGATTATCAGTCTAGTTGATGAAATTCTTGGCAATGTTATTGGATTACGTGTTTTAGTATATTGTGTTAGAGAGTATGCCTTAGAGCCCATATAAAAGGAATTTATTTCATATGTATAAATTCATATTCTTAATAAAAGGCATCATTCATTTATTAATGCTATGTTTAAATACATGAGTTTGTAAATCTTAAATTAATAAATGAAGTCCTAAATATTATAAACACAGTGGAAAGGCAATCATGAAAGTGTTTATGATATGAGATGTCTATTGCATACAAATGTGTTAATATCCAAATATCCCTAGTCATAGAATTAACAAGATAGGACATTATTAATTCAGACAGACTAGCACATGTTATGCTTCTTCAATGGTACAAGCAGTGGTTCTCATAATTGTGATTCGGGAAGATAATCAAAGCTAACATATGGATGCTTGTTTGAAGAACAAGTTCATTGAAGACCTGCAAAGAGAATCCTCACATGGATATTAAATATATGTCAGTGAGGAATCTCTTCATAGTGGTTGTGAATAACTTGGTGGGCCCAAGGAGCTAATTTAAATTAAATATTATAAACTATAATTAAGTTTATTAATGAGTTTTAAGGGCTGGAGTGGGCTTGGCTCATTCTAAAAGGCCCAAATGGTCTAATAGACACAAAACTAGTTTGTGTGTGAACACACTTTAGGGTTTATAGTGTGGGTTTCGGCCTACCCTTTGTTTTAAGCCCAAAATTGATTTTTTTAATTATTTAATATGAATAATTAATTAAATAATCAATTGATAATCAATTAATAATCAATTGGATGTTAGAAAGTATGCCCTAGAGCCTATGTAATATAGATGTATTTCATATGTATGAACTCATATTCTTAATAAAAGGCACCATTCATTTATTAATGCTATGTTTACATATATGAGTTTGTAAATCTTAAATTAATAAATGAAGTCCTAGATATTATAAACACAGTGCAAAGGAAATCATGAAAGTGTTCATGATGTGAGATGTCTATTGCATGCAAATGTGATAATATCTAAATATCCCTAGTCATAGAATTAACAAGATAGGACATTGTTAAATTAGACAGACTAACACATGTTGTGTTTCTTGAATAGTTCAAGCAGTGGTTCTTATAACTATGATTATGGAAGATGATCAAAGCTAACATGTGGATGCGTGTTAGAAGAACAAGTTCATTAGAGACCTGCAAAGAGAATCCTCACATGTATATCAAATCTATGTCAGTGAGGAATCTCTTCATAGAGGTTGTGCAAGTATCCTTAGACTTGAGATCACCAAGGTTATCTTAAGTAGCAAGTGATATACTTTGACTCTATAACTGATTACTTTCAACTGGGGGTAAACATAGTTAGGAGGTTGGGTATATCATGACCTACTTGAAGATAGTTGAGTGATTGACAAAGGATTCACCATCCTAGATTTATTAAAGGAAGTTATCTCGCATGATTCTATAATTGCCTTATTTAGAGAATCTCTGGCCAGAGTAATATGCCAAGATGGATAAGGATCTATGAAGGGAATTTTGGGAACAATGGTTAAATTAATAGAACATACATAATTAGATATATATGAGTTGACAAAAATTCATACTCAGAATCTAATTGAGAGAAGAGTGGTAAAATTAGTAATTGCACGATAACTATTTCTATGGAAGGGTATACTCAAACCACTTGACTTTCTTAACATTTGGGTAGTCATGATGCCTAGGTAGAGGCCGCTCAGGACTTGTATAATAGTGTATCATAAATATCAATAGGGATTGATAAAATGATTTAAAAAGTTTAAATCATGTGAGTTTTGAATAAAACTCATAATTACATATTATATTGCAAATATGGACAGGAACCCAATAGGTCACACACATATAAAGTAAAGGATAAAATGGTAAAAAGACAAGGATAATAATATTTGATATTATTATGGGAGAAGAGAAATGAATAAGAGAATAATTAATTAAAGAGTTTAATTAATTATGATCAAGTAGAATTGTTCGCATAACTTTTTAGAAATGTTCTGTAAAATCGACCTAATTAAAATATTGTATTTCATAATTAATTATTATTGGACTATAAGTGTTATAGGGCTGATATAATAATTAATAGGTCCATTGGAGGAATTAAAAGAGGCCCAGAGAATTGGTTTTGTCGTAGAAACCCTTTAGAGAAAGGGTTACATGCCAAATCCATATAGAAGGCCTTAGAGGCCTAATTCTTAGACCAAAATAAATTAAATATATTTCATAAGTTTTATGGAGCCTACATATTTAATTTGGATGGATTTGGAATTCATTTGGGTGATTAAATCCAAGTGTATGCATAAAGGGCCTAGTTTATGGATTTTGTGCATAGTCCTTTATGAATGGACTTAAATTGGATTTAATTGAGTCCAAATAAATTATTAATAATTTCAGAAGCCCGTTTAATATTTCTGTAGCAATTTTAAAGAGCTCAATCCCATTATGAAGTTGGATTTTTAACCTAACTATAAAAATTCAAGTGATAGGGATTTTAGGGTTAAGTGAACATTAAGAGAAAATAAATTCTCTCTCTTTGAAAAACCCTAGCCGCCACTCCTTTGCTGGCTTCAAGGGAAATTTGGCCAGCCCTTGTGTTCCATCATTCTTGGTTCATTCAATCCTTCTCTGGTGTGGATTACTAATTGGAGGTGTTTAATTTTAGACACTGTGGTTTGCGACAAGCCGGTGAGAAGGAAAATCAACCGTTCAACAAAAATCAAAGGTGATTTTTCTTATTCTCATTAATATTTATATTGTAAATTCATGGCAAGATCAGATCTATTGGTTAAAAATTTTAAATTCTACTTATGCATGTGATGCATGTAACCGATAATTCCTAACATTAGATTGATAATTAAGGCAAGAACACATGCATGCAAAAAGGTTCCTAAGATGAAAGTTTCCAAAATGGAAAAAGTTTTCTAATTTGATGACATTATTAAAATAACTCAAAAGTATGTTTCAAGAGTTGAAACAAAGTTAGTAATCCATTATATATTTTACTTTATGCATTAGAAATGCATATAAGGATGTATGATTAGCATGATGGATAGTTATGGACAAAAGCCCAATGTGATTGAGCATAATGCTTGTTTCATTCCAATGAGGACTTTCATGTCCCAGCCACTTGTTTTTAATTTATATTTCTTTTTCAAATTGTATTATGTAATTAGATTACTTAGATTAGAATTATAGATAGAGATGGAGACAACTATCAAGGAGCAAGATGGGCCGGATGGAGATCCAACAAGATTGAAGATAATGTAATTATTTTTATTTGTTTGAATCATGCATATTACCTAGGTGTGACCTTTTGATTTCCCTTTTGGCTCGAGAAAATCAATGCAGTAAAGTCCATAACTATACCATATTTGTATGCTTATATTTATGTGATAGATATAGGATACATACCAATGTATGCCAACCATGTATGATGAGACTTAATTAACTACAATCCCTCAAATAAATACTAAGGTATATAAGCCTTCCATTAATTGAAGGAGAACCAAAGTTCTTTATAGTATGGGTTGTTGACCACAGTCAAGCTCACATTATATCGAATATTTTTGAATCTAATTAAATAGGTCATCTTAGCTAGCCCATTAGCTTGTTGACCACAGTCAAGGCTAATGGTTCTTGAGGCAAGATTAGGGAATGCATATATGATATGCATGTATCAAGAGTTGATAACCTAATGATCCAATAGTTGTGTAGAGACACAATTGGTATAGAGATACCTACCTTTCAAGGGTATGGAGTTTGGCTCGTTGACCACAGTCAAGGTCAAATTACATATTAAGGATTGGATATTGACCCACTAAGAAAACCAACGGGTTTTCTCGGATTATATAGTGAGGGCTATTAATTCATAATAAAATAGTGGGAGTAAAGGGATTAATTAAAGACCTAATTAATGCATACATATATATGAACATACTCTCATATGTTTTCTTTTCACATCTAGGTCATCATCATGAGCACATCGAACATTAACATACGATCAATCTTGGATAACAAGCTGGTGGCAACTATTCTGACTGGATCAGACAAGTGAGAATTATTCTTAAAGCTAAAAAGATCCATTATGTCTTGGATAAAGATCCACCACCACTTCCATCAGATAATGCCATTAATGAGATCAAGGGCACTTATCAAAAATACATAAAGGATAGTGAAATAGCAGCATGTCTGATGCTGGGTGCTATATCCTCAGAGCTTCAGAAGCAACATGAGATGATGGATGCTAGAGCCATAATTTTGCATCTATAGGAGTTTTATTCTTCTCAAGCTAGAACTGAGCAATATGAGATTTTTCGAGCACTATTTAGCTGTAAAATAGTGGAAGGCACTTCGACTGCTACTCATGCATTAAAGATGTATGGGTATATTAAGCATTTGAGTAGACTTGGCTATGTAATGGATAATGATCTATACATAGATTTAATCTTGTACTCGTTGGCTCCAAGTTATACACCTTTTGTGCTTAACTTCAACATGAACGAGATCCTAGTAACCATTCTTGAGTTAATCAACATGCTTAAAATAGCTGATGGATCCTTCAAGAAGGATTTAAAAAGTATCATAGTTGTCACTTCTACTAAAGGCAAGAAGTAAAAGAAGAATAAGATGACCAAGTCACAGCCAAAGCATGGTGGGGTTTCCAAGAAGAAGGTTGCCAAGAAAGAGAATCCCAAAGAAACTTGCTTCCATTGTGGAAAAGATGGTCATTAGAAGTGTAACTGCAAGGCCTATCTAGATTTTCTTAAGGAGAAGAAGCAAGTTGATGCTTTTACTTCAGGTATTCATATGATTGAAATTAATACTTATTCTATTGCTTCAAAACAATCTTGGGCATTAGATACCGGATGTGGATCTCATTTGTATAATGATCTACAGGGGCTTAAAAGCATTAGAAGAGTTGGAAAGGCAAAAATATGTCTACAATCAGCTACTGGACAAAACATCTCTACAATAGTTGTGGGGACTTACCATTTTCCTTTTCCAAGTGGATTAATACTAAAATTAAATAATTATTATTATGTTCTAGCTTTATCCAAAAGTATTATTTCTTTCAGTTGTTTATTTAACGATTATGACATTTTTTTAAAAGACAATATTGTTACATTTTTAAGAAAAATATGTTTTATGCTAAAACTATCATTGAGAATGGTATATTTGTTCTTTATTTAATTAAAGAAGTGCATAATGTGAATACCAAGAGAATGAAACAAGATAATCTAAATACCTCATATTTATGGCATTATCGTATAGGCCATATAAATGAGAAACACATGACCAAATTACACAGGTCAGGTGATTTAGGATCATTTGATTATGAATCATTTGATACATGTGAATCTTGTTTATTGGAAAAAATGACAAAAGCTCCCTTTATTGGTAAAGGAGAACGAGCTAAAATTATTTTGGACTTAATACATTTAGATGTATGTGGTCCAATGACTACACATGCCAGAGGACGTTACTCCTACTTCATTACTTTCATAGATGATTATTTCAGGTTTGGATATATCTATCTAATGAAATATAAATCAGAAGCATTTAAAAAGTTCAAAGAATTCAGAAATGAAGTAGAGAAGCAACTTGGCAAGAGTATTAAGACACTTAAATAAGATCGAAGTGGAGAGTACTTAAGTCAAGAATTTTAAGATTATCTTAGAGATAATGGGATTTTATCTCAATGAACACCACCATATACACCATAACATAATGGTGTATCTGAAAGGAGAAATCAAACACTATTAGATATGGTTTGATCCATGATGAGCTGAGCAAACTTGCCTAAGTCTTTTTGGGGATATGCACTAGAAACTGCTGTTTATGTATTAAATAGAGTTCCTAGTAAATCGGTTAATGTTACTCCATATGAGATATGGAATAACAAGAGACCCACACTTTCTCATATGAAAGTATGGGGTTTTCCTGCTTATGTGAAGAGGACACTATCAGACAAACTAGATATTTAGTCTGACAAATGTTTATTTGTGGGATATCCAAAAGAAACATTTGGATATTATTTCTCACCCCTTAGAATAAATGGTATTTTTTTTCAAGGCATGCTATCTTATTAGAAAGAGAACTTCTCCAACGAGAGGATAGTGGGAGTATAATTGAACTTGGCGAAGTTCAAGACCCACAAATAGAAGTAGATCAATTGATTGAACTTGAGACTGAATTTCATAATGATGAGATTACAGTTGAACCTTAGTTTATGGGTTTTGTTCATAGTCCTTTATGAATGGACTTAAATTGGATTTAATTGAGCATAAATAAATTATTAATAATTTCAGAAGCCCATTTAATATTTCTCCAGGAATTTTTAAAGAGCCCATTCCCATTATGAAGTTTGATTTTTAACCTAACTATAAAAATCTAAGTGATAGGGATTTTAGGGTTAAGTGAACATTAAGAGAAAATAAATTCTCTTTGAAAAACCCTAGCCGCCACTCCCTTGCTAGCATTAAGGGGAATTCGGCCAGCCCTTGTGTTCCATCATTCTTGGTTCATTCAATCATTCTCTAGTGTGGATTACTAATTGGAGGTGTTTAATTTTGGAAACTGTGGTTTACGACAACCCGGTGAGAAGGAAAATCAACTATTCAACAAAAATCAAAGGTGATTTTTCTTATTCTCATTAATATTTATATTATAAATTCATGGCAAGATCAGATCTATTGGTTAAAAATTTTAAATTTCGCTTATACATGTGATGCATATAATTGATAATCCCCAACATATTGTGTGCACCTATGAAGGTTTATGTTTAGCCAAAGTACTTTGGTATAGGTTATCTTTAAGTTATGTTTCTTTGTAGATGTATCTTTGATTGAGTTAATGAAGCATTGCTTAGATTGGCTGTGAACTTTAACCTTGTGAGCCTTTGAACTTTTTGATGATATAATTTTCTTATTTTGTGAGAGAACCTTTTTATATCATATACTCTAGAACTTGTTACAAGTAAGTTTCGAGACTACATTTAGTATAAGTTATGCATGAAAAATTATAAGGGCATTAGAATTAGCTAATTTAACTTGCTTAAAAACCCAATCTTTTAACTTTAGGTATCCAATTTTGAGACATTAGCCATTTTTCTTATTTGATACACACATTTTTAGCCTTAAATCCTTTTTGAATATTAAACTTTTTTTTGGCACCCTTTTTATGGGAGGATTAGTTTTATTATATCATTTGATACAAATTTGCTTTAGTTGTCTGCTTGATACTAGTTTTTGATCCTTTACATATAAGTCCGATAGAATAAGAGAAAGAAACATCAAAAATAAAAAGGAAAAGAAAAGAAAAAATCAAGGAAAAAAGAGAAAAATAAAAAGAAAGGAAAATTCGAAGCATAAAAGAAAAACTAATAAAGTTATGGACTTGAATAAGGGGACTTGAGAAAAATAAGTTAGAATTCTTATGTATCATGCTACGTTTTAGTTATAAGTCTCATGTGATGTAATAATTACTTTTCTTCTCCACAAGTTTGAGCTACTTGACAAAAAATATTCCTACCCTAACCTAAGCCACGTTACAACCCCTTATTAAGACCCTTTGAATTTATGAATTGACTTTTTGCTAGTAGTGGAGATTTTTACTCATTACAAACTTATGGTATATATTGGTATATTAGGGGATGGAGTGAAACACTAGCCTACTAAATATTTGAGTGATGTAAGGAAAGGTGTTAGCTTGAGAGAGAGTTGCTCTAGGCAATGTGACATTTTCCATGATTGGTACATGTTGTAAGAAATTTGATTTTCAAGGTGCTTATATTTTTGTACTTTGTATTCTCATGATCCTTTGGTGAAGTGCACATGGATTTTAAAGTTGAATATTCATGATATTGCCTAGAAATTTGTTCACATAGATCAGGGATTGTGAGATTTAGGCTATTTCATTTACCACCAAATATTTGTCAACTATGTAAGCTCTATGATAATGCTTTTGCTTGGGGATACGCAAAGGGTAAAGTGTGGCAAATTGAAGTGAGTAGTATAGTTCATTTTAATTTAGTATTTTATGTGTGTATATTCATTGAGTAAATGTTTAATTTTAGATATTTTATGTGAAATTTAGTATCTTTTATGTTTGTGCGTGTTTTGTGTGATTTTAGGAGTAAAATGGAGAAAGCTGGGAGAAGAAGGCAAAAATTGAGGAATAAAGCCAAGTCCCTATCATAGGCACATCAATGGTCACAAGCATCACCAAGCAAAGTAGCATAGGAAAAGTCAAAAAAAGAAAAAAAGTCAACATCAGAGGGGGCATGTTATGTCACGAGCTTGACATCCTTCGCGGGTGCGATAGCAAAGATGTTGGGTAGTTAATTTTCAAAAGGCAGCTCAAGAGGCATAACCTTTCACCAAAGGTTGTGTACCTCTATGAGTGTATTTGAAGGGACACACTGCTTGGCAAGATGACTACAAAAACAAGGATGGTTAATAAGAAATATATACAAGTTTTAAAAGAACAATTTTTATTAATTTTTTCATAAAAAGTTAGAACAAATAATCTTTTAAAGAGAAGACAAGAAAATAAGAAAGAGATCTTTTTAGTGAGCAAAAGGGTTAAGAGATCACTTTTTAGCATCTTTCATTGATTTCTTCTTCTTTGTAAATGTTTAAATGATATGTTAGGAACTTAAACTATTATGTTTATATTTATTTCATTCTTATCAATACAAATAGTCTTTTATTGCAAAATCTTCTTTTAGTATCCTATGTATGACCATTGTAAGTGAAAGTATAGTTCAAGAGATATATTCTTTCTTAAAGCTAATATAAGTTTATTATCATAACATTTATTGAGAAATTAGAATGTCCTAATGTTAGGATGATTGTTATAGGTTGGTTATTACTCTTAAAATATATGTTTATGATTGACTAACCCATTAATGAGATTTAAGGCTTAGAATTATATATGCATGTTTTAGTCATTCTATTTCATGTTGAGAGAGTGAATTAGAACTTTAATCCAACTCCGCTTGCATTATAAAGGCTATATTTCAATCAAAAGAATAATATCAAGTTTTATATTTGTTAACTAATATCATTTAGTTTATTTGTCTTCTTTGATTATAAATAAAGTATATTTAATTAAAATTTTAGTTTTAGTATAATATTAATAGTCTAGTTTTATAACTAAATTATTGAACATTGTAAACAAGATTAAGATCAAGTCATAGTGTGTAATAACCAATTTATTCCTCGTGGAAATGATATCTTAAGTACCAATCGATAAACCATGCATTTGCAGATTTAACACTACCACATCTTAAAAAAATGTAGAAATGGTTAAAAATGAATAAATAACAAGCATGGCATCAAAATCATATAAGATATATATGTTCAAGGCATGAGTTTAGAAACAGGAAGAGGGCCTAAAATATTACCCTTAGGATATGATTTCTATTATGTAACTTTAGAAGAATGCGTTCCAAGCTCTTTCCATATTAAAAGTGTTTAAGACATTTTTGTGTTTATTTATGTTGGTAAGAAGATGTATAAGAGCTTTTGTGCTCTTGAATGCAGAAACTAGATTTTCTATTTCAAGAACTCACTTCTCCTTTATAACTATTCTCTCTCTTTTGATTTAGGGTTTTTAGGTTTAAATATGAAGAAAACATTTGAATCTAACTAGAATTGGAAAATCCTGGAAATCTACCCCAAATCCTCTAAAATCTCAAGCCAAAAATCCAGTTTTTAAAATAAATTTTGACTCAGTTTAAAAGCATTGGGATTCTAAAAAACCCCTACAGATCTGAAAGAGTTTTGACCTAATTATTTTTGGTAGATGGCTAGGAGGAAAATGACCATAGATGGTTGTCCCTCAATGACAGACGGCCTTCTATCATATGGAATGCTGAAAATGTGAGATTTTTCAAAGTATTTTTGATGCCCTAGAAACACAAAGTTAAAAATTACAAAAAACATTTTTGAAAATTATGGATGAAACTTCGAATTTGCACCTTTCATTCGAGATATGAATTTTTATTCATCATAGTAACTCTGTTTTGGGCTGCCTTAGGACCCGATGTCTAAAAACTGGCATTTTGATAAAATTCTGTCAAAGGTTCACCAAGACCAATTTTGGCATTTTTGCAATATCTTAGCCTACAAACCTCCAAATTAGATAATTCTAGTTTGAGATTAAAATTAAGATATAATAGAAATTTATAGAAGAAATTGAGACTTAATTTTGCTCCTAAGGCCTTTGAAAATTTGATTGAATTTGATAACTAATGTTGCCTCTATTTTGGATTAGTTTGTAATATTTTAAGTATGTTGCCTATAATAATTATCCAATTTGCCTAATTTTTTATGAAAAAAAAAACTAGAGACATAGGAAAACAATTATCTAGAAAAACATTTTGTCTAAAAACTTTTTTTGCTATGTCAAAATGGCTACACAAAATGGGCCTAGGAATCTATCTTCAATAAATCTAGAAATTTTGCACCACACAACTATTATAAGTAAAGGAATAGCCATGTATGATGTATTCTGGACTTAAATTTCATCCCAATATGATTTATATGGCTGTTACCTAAAATATCCTAGTCGTGTAGTACTTTGTTTCATCCCAATAATGATTTTTCTCATCGAAAATTCACCGAACTTTACTCAAACCTTTTTGAATGTTTATGAAACTTTGTAAACACATGTAAATTATTATAACATGACTTAATATACCTAAAATATGAATGATGCATTGATATATGAATATATACAAATACAAATACAATTTAATTTAATTAAATATGTATATATAATGAGTTTTAATGCAAATATTGCAAAAAAAAGCCAAGTGTACATGTAAATGAACAACATCCGAAAAATATAATTATGTAAGTATGTGTGTGCATACATACATACATATATATATATACATACATATATATATATATATATATATATATATATATATATATATATATATATATATATATATATATATATATATATATATATATATATATATATATATGATTACTAGGCAAACTCATTTAGATGTATGTTTAAATAATGTCCATATTGTGAAATGGTTGTGTTTCTTGGATATTCTGATACAATATGATAATATTGTCTGCTTTAATATGCGAAGTGGATATATAGGTGTATGTATAGGGATTTTGTAGCTACTCTAATTACACTAGTTTGTGTATTTATCTTGGTACTTTGGTATCTCTAATTCAGAAATATGATCTTAAGACTTATGTCTCTCTAGTGATGCCTTTTAATGCATCTCTAATGGATGCCATTATATGTTATCATCAAGCTCCAGTTATCTATGCCTTGGCCTACTAAAGCCTTAGATATAGGTAAGTAGGCATTCCTAGAACTGCTCTAGTGACACTATGATATCTTTAATTTGAGACTTATGTCTCTTGAGTCTAGTTTTTCGTACTTCCAGTACATGTTATTACTTGAGGGTTAGCCTCTCCAATTGATACCTTTTGGCATCTTCAATTGATGCTTACTTTGAGCATTTCCTATACCCATTATTCACACTTATACAAAATAACAAACAAATGAGTAATTGATCTGTTTCCTATCCTAATTCATTCTATTCTATTTTGATACAATTTATTAACTATAATTAATTGTTTAATGTATAACTACAATATCTAATATGGAATTTATAATATATATATATATATATTCTAATTTGACAGCTAAACTATATAGGAATCATGTACATAAATATTTGAATACATGAATAAATGATTAAATATAGTATATGAATATATTAGTACATGAATATGATATATGTGAATGTGATCGGCATATGTGATTCGATACAAAATTTTCTATATGGTTTTTAGTACCCACTATATCTAAATGTATCTTCAGCTATAATGATAGTAGATAACTATATAACATGAATAAGAGAATTTATGATTTTGGATTTTATAATAAAGTATAGTATGTTGAAAGGAACCACATTATTAATAGGTTAACGCATTAAACTACACAAAAAATAATGCAGTTAGTACATGTAACTTACATGGTATAATGACCTATATTCATGATATATGTTCATGAGTAAGGAAATTAGTTAATAATAGATTATGATAGGTACTGAATAAAGTTCATTGATAAATACAATTAAAAGAATTAATACATAAGCAAGGTAACTAAGCTCTATAAGTGGATAAATAAAGTTTTGTTGAACTATCAATAAATGTAGGGCATGGCACTAAAAAATACCTCTAATAGCGACATGTCAAAGAATTAGTAAGTAGAACTATATGGTTTTGATTCTTATTTTTGGGATATGTAAGAAGCTTGGAATGTATATTCCAAGTTCAAACCAAATAGCCCAGTACATATATATATTCAAATGTCTGGGGTAATATAGTGAATGGAACTCGCCATAAGGTTTTGCCAATTTATATTATAGGAATACTGAGATATAAGTACCTTGTAAAGATATTCAAGTATGAATATATATAATTGATATGAATAGTAATTATGTATGACTTTAATAAAGTATAAGATATAGGAAGTTGGTACAAGTTAGATAATACTTAGTAAGATTCAGTATTAGTAAATAAACTATGAATATATGTGATGCATGCCAAATTCGTTCGATGCCTCATGGTAGAATCCAGCTTGTTCTCAAAGGCTCGCTTCTAGGATCCAAAATTGAACGAGATTTATAAAGTTCATAGATTGGCCATTTCACAATAGAAAAAAAGATTCGACCCAATTCAATTGTTGGTGGTCAACTTATGATGGCATCTAAGTAGGCCCAAGAGGTAGATGTCATACTGTCATCACACAAAAGAACGTTGGGAAATGATTTTAACCTTATGATGCCCAAATCAAAGATGGTTCAAGACATCACTCTTACTTATATCTTGGTAAGGTTTTTTTTTTTAAAATGATTTTTTAAAATTAATCCACTATATCCCCTCTCACATGATGCATAAACATTAGTAAATAAGTAAATAAATAATTGAGTAAGTAATGAAAGTGATAAAGGAAATAAAAGTTTACATAAGAAATTTGTCCAAAAAGAATTAAAAGAGTCATACATAAATTGAGGAATTTATTCAAGGTAGGAACATTGATTCCCACACATATATTTTACAAAAAGATGAAGAATCTTTATCGATTTTAGAAAATGCTAGATGAGTGATCCCAATTTTTATGAAAACAAGGATTCTTCTTTGATGTGTGATTTTGAGTTAAAAATTGGACATTGGTCCATTTTATTAAGAAAAGCTCAATTTATTAGTAAAAAAATATTTTAGGTTGATTTTTATTTAATAGTGAAAGAAAATCATTTTATTACTAGCTATTACAATTCCTAAAATAAATTCAAAATAAAGAGATAAAATAAAAGGAAATAAACAAAGGAAATAAATAAATTAGGGGTAGGATAAAAAATGTCCATAGGAATCCTTTAAATCATTTCGGACTAAAACTCCTAAAAGTCGTAATGCAATAAATATTAAATGCTCAAAAGACACAAGGAAAATAAATGGTTGGTATATTGATAAATAAAATATATACCAAAAAATAAAATACAGTAAGCATGCATTTTGAAAAAAAGGATAAACAAACATAACACTAAAATTACACAAAATAGAATTAACATAACAACATATAAATATGTAAATAAGCATACAAGTTAAATTATAAAAAAAAGAACATGATAGGAAACAATAAAAACAAAAAACAATGGTCACAGACGGCCAATAGGGAGATAGATGGGATAAAAAATAAGTACCACGATGTCCTGTTAATCGGCATGATCGATGAGCATCTATGGGCCTTTCTTCTTATCTATCAAACGTAGATCAGGCATAATGCAACCAAAATAGTAAATCCTAATTTATAACTTAAACATGCATATTTCTACCTCCTACTCATGTCAGATATAATCCTAAGCTTAAAATACATTTAAATCATGCTAAGACAATTAATTTTAACATAAAAAAATAAAAATTCAATTAAGAATAATAAAAATACATCAATGGTAAAATTCTTAGAACATGTTCTTTTAATCATGATATAATCACATTCAGAATATTCATGGAATCACAAAATTTTAGAGGCATAAAAAAAAACTAAATAACAATGGATTATGATAATCATGGTATAAACATATGAAATAAAGTTGAATCAAATTAACAAAATATGTATTTTTATGCCATGATAAAGAGTGAGGTTTAGAACTAGAATATTACCCTCAAGAGAATAGATTTTTTTAATGTCTGGAAACTGCAACTCAAATTTCGATGATTGATTTCCACATTTGAAAATTAATGTACTTTGTGTTTGTGAAGAAAGCTTGGGAGAGCCTTTGTTCCCAAAAAGTAAAAATTAATTTTTTACTCTTAAGAATGTGGTTGCCTCTAAAGTCATAATGTGTGATCCCCCCTTTGAAATATAGGATTTTTTAGTACTTAAAGGAAGGAAAGAGTTCATAAAAAATTCAAATTTTGATCCCTTAAAACTTACCTTAAAAGTCTCTAAAATCTCATGCTAAAATATGACCTTAATTAACCAAAAATCTATCCCAGATTCAAACTACTAGAAAATGTGGGAAGTGTTAGAAAATCCCCATCGAAGGGCATATATGATTGATAGATGGTCGGCCCCTAAAATAGCCATAAATGGCTGTGTATCATAGAAAAGGTTTAAAAAGCAATATTTTCAAACTCATTTGCATTCCTTAGAGATACAAAGTTTAAACCAAAAATATTTTAGAAAATTATGAAAATAATGGATGGAACTAGAATTTTATATTTTCTATTTGAAATAGGAATAATTCTTCCTCATTAGGTAATCCTGATTTGGGCTACCTCAAGACCTGGTGTCTACAGTTACCCCTAAATTTAGGAAACTTTGTGTACTAGTGCTTAAGTCAACCAAAAATCAGAGTAAAAGGAAAAAGATGCATACCTAGGGTAGCAAATCCCTTATTGATTGATGATTATTAAGGTGCGTAGTTTATCATCAACTTGTCAATGCGTTAATACTTTTCAGTGAAGCAAGTGTCTTCTCGTTAACTTGTTGACACATTAACCCCTTCGATGAAGCATATGGTTTATTGTCAACTTGTCGACACGTTAAACCTTTTTGGTGAAGTAGGTGGAATGCCCACAAAGTGGATTTCATGCTTTGAAGAGACTTTGAACTTTGGAGATTTATGCTTACACGGAAACTCTGAAGTTTTATGCTCGTAGGGAGACTTTGATGTTTTAATGGTTTATGCTTATAGGCAGACTTTGATGTTTTTGATGATTTATGCTCATAAGGAAACTTTGATATTTTTTATGATTTATACTTATAATGAGACTTTAATGGTTTATGCTTATATAAAGACTTTGATGGTTTATGCCCATAATGAGACTTTGATGATTTATGCTCATAAGGAGACTTTAATGATTTATGCTCATAAGGAGACTTTAATGATTTATAGTCACGTAGATATTTTGATGGTTTATGCTTACAAGGAGACTTTGATGGTTCATGCTCATTGGGAGACTTTGATGATTATGCTCATAGGGGACTTTGATGGCCGGCAAAGAGAATTTAGTTTTGAAACTCTTTTCCTTTTTTTGTTTTGTTTTTTTAGATGTATTTCACAGCTTTGGAACTTTTAATGTGTTGCATATTTGCATAACTTGTACTCTTTGTATTTTTGTATTTCTAGTGCATTAAAGGATTTGAGCTTTTATAGATCTTAAATTTTTATACATTTGAAGAGTTTGACTTTATGTACAGTATGTGTGGTGCATCTAAGTATATGCCTTATGATAGAGGAACTTACCTGGTTGTCCCCAACAAGGGTGCGTGTGGACAGCCTGGCTCCTCCAAGGATGATCACTAATAATTCTATCTTAATTTGATTACCCATCATTATTGCACGGTAATGCTGAGCTGGAGGCATCCCTCGAAGTTGCTTTGCCTATGAAGTCTATTTGGAATTTTCTCTTTCTTTGCTTTTTTCCTTCTTCTGTTTCCTTTTTTTATCTTTTTAAGGTTATGTGCAATAACATATATACTTGAATTATGTGCAATTGTATGCAAAAAAGTATTTTATGCATGTAGATATAATATGTGATGCAAGCACATTAGGACCTATTTTACATGAGGTATGCTTGTAAAGAATAATATGTGTGAATGCATGAAAAATTGCATAGACTACTATCTAGGCAATTGATCATTGAAAGTGCGGCTTAACTATTACTTCCTCCCAGGTGCCTCTTTAGAGATCTATTTTTGAGTCTTTTTGTTTTGCCCAATTTCTAAGCTATAAATATTATCTGATACCCCCTAAGGATCTTTTATCCCTCCAGGCTTCTATCTGAAAGGAAATTATTTTGGGCCTTCTCTTTGCTAGTAACTCTTTATTCCTCTAGATGCTTGTAGTCATTATTTAAAGGTAGTACGCCCTTTTTGGGTTTTAACACTAGATTTTCTTAACGGGAAATGACATAACCTTATGCCTAACTTTTTCTTGGAATGGACCTAACCCATTCTAATGGCTTTTAATTTATGTTTTTTAGATTCTTAAGATAGACTACCAATTTTTAGATTTTCACCATATCCCTTGGCCTAACTTTTTCTTGGAGAGCTAGTTATGATTTTCATCTTTAACAGCATCTTTTTTTAGGCATCTATACTACCAACTTCAGCATGTGTCCTCCTATGTGACATAAGTTTCCTTTGATTAGTTAATCATATGTTTATGTTCAGCTTATGCATGCATCCTTATTTATACGCACCATATAGCGATACCAACAATCATAACTTGACATGTAATGCAAAAAAATAGAGGTTTTATTCAATCATAAGGAGGGCATCTCATATGCATCTGACTCCTATTATCAATTAGCTTTCTTGAGTTTTCTTAATTAAATATTTTCACTCAACCCTAATTTTTTTGCCTAGGATGCCTTTTTTTTTTGGTTTTCAACCTAGTAGGGTGCCTACTTTTAGCAAGCTGCCTTTTTAATTTTTAACCTAAGTGCTTTTCTTTTTTCCTCTTTCCTCTTTATTTTTTTTTATTTATCTTTACCATGGAACCCTTTTTAGTTTATTAGTACAATAGCTTGACACCAAAAGGTATATTAACCTTCACTATGTCGAACTCTCAAATGTGACAATAGAGGCCCTTAATCTTTTGGCCACTAAGCACTACCCTTTGGATCAAATACTGGTAGAATGTTGGACCTATAAAGATAAAGGAATGGACCATTTCACTAGTATACCTATTCTAAACCCTTTTAATTCCCCATCATGATAAAGTACATCTCTATGAAGCTACTAGTAAGGAAATGTGGCATATTTTATCGAGCCACCGCAAGCACTTCCCTTTCCCAAAGAAACCTCTAAGATTTGCCCTTGAATTTGATGTGAAGAAAAGGCATGTGGGTTTGTAACAAACTCACGAACTATTCCCTATCTTGTGAAAGGGAAGTTCTTTTGGGATTGCAAAAAAGAACCCTAAAACATCCTTCTTGTACATGTATCTAGAGAACTTGTCTTTGAGATATGGAGAACGATTTTATCTCAGAGACATAATAACATAATTCTTTCCCTCATCATTAGAAGTTAGAATAACTTTTTGGGCCATGTTTGCATTAGTTTTATAATCCGATTGGTGCTTATCCCTTTCCAAATTTAGCCAACTCGTTGTTTTGGCAAACTAGAGAAGTATGTCCTAGTAATGCATTTGCTAATTCTCAGTGCTTCCTTGGACCTAAGTAAAGACCTTTTGTTTATATATATTTTTTTGTTTCTTTTTTTATCTCTCAAATTTACCTTAAGATGCCTTTTTTTTTGTTTTTAACCTAGTGGGGTGCCTACTTTTAGCAAGGCTGCCTTTTCGATTTTCAACCTGAGGGCTTTTATTTTTTCCTCTTTCCTCTTTACTTTTTTAATTATATTTGCCATGGAACCCTTTATAGTTTAATGGAATAATAGCTTGGCACCATAAGGTATATTAACCTTCACTATATAGAACTCTTAAATTTGACAATAGAGACCCTTAATCTTTCGGCCACTCAACACTACCCTGTAGATCTAACGATGGTAGAATGTTGGACCTATAAAGACGAAGGAATGGACCATTTCACTAGTACACCCATTATAAACCCTTTTAATTCCCCATCATGAGAAAGTACAACTATATAAAGCTGCTAGTAAAGATAGAGGTGACATATTTTATAGAGACACTGCAAGCACTTCCTTTTAATAAAGAAACCTCTAAGATTTGCCCTTGAATTTGACGTGAAGAAAAGGCACGTGGGTTTGTAAAAAACTCATGAACTATTCCCTATCTTGTGAAAGGGAAGTTCTTTTGGGATTGCAAAAAAGAACCCTAAAACATCCTTTTTGTACATGTATGCTAGAGAACTTGTCTTTGAGATATGGAGAATGATTTTATCTCAAAGACACAATAACATAATTCTTTCCCTCATCATTGGAAGTTAGAATAACTTTTTAGGCCATGTTTGCATTAGTTTTATAATCCGATTGGTGCTTATACCTTTCCAAATTTAGCCAACTCATTGTTTTGGCAAACTGGAGAAGTATGTCCTAGTAATGCATTTGCTAATTCTCAGTGCTGCCTTGGACCTAAGTAAAGACCTTTTGTTTATATATATATTTTTGTTTCTTTTTTTATCTCTTAAATTTACCTTAAGATGCCTTTTTTTTGTTTTTAACCTAGTGGGGTGCCTACTTTTAGCAAGGCTGCCTTTTCGATTTTCAACCTGAGGGCTTTTCTTTTTTCCTCTTTCCTCTTTACTTTTTTATTTATATTTGCCATGGAACCCTTTTTAGTTTATTGGAATAATAGCTTGGCACCATAAGGCATATTAACCTTCTCTATATAGAACTCTCAAATTTGACAATAGAGACCCTTAATCTTTCGGCCACTCAGCACTACCCTGTAGATCTAACGATGGTAGAATGTTGGACCTATAAAGATGAAGGAATGGACCATTTCACTAGTACACCCATTCTAAACCCTTTTAATTCCCCATCATGAGCAAGTACAACTATATAAAGCTGCTAGTAAAGATAGAGGTGGCATATTTTATTGAGCCACTGCAAGAACTTCCTTTTCCCAAAGAAACCTCTAAGAGTTGCCCTTGAATTTGACATGAAGGAAAGGCATGTGGTTTTGTAACAAACTTATGAACTATTCTTTATTTTTTAAAAGGAAAGTTCTCTTAGGATTGCAAAAAAAGAACCCTAAAACATCCTTTTTGTCCATGCATGCTACAAAACTTGTCTTTGTGACATGGAGAATGGTTTTATCTCAGAGACACAACAACATAATTCTTTCCCTTATCATTGGAGGTTAGAAAAAAATTTTAGGTCATGGTTAATTGAATCAGTGTCTTTAAAATGAGCTATAGTTATTGCCATGCATGATGCAAGTAAACAAGACATTCTAGACATAAGAAAAACTCATATAATTAACATAACTAGAAGAACATATGCATTCTTATAACATTAGTTCACGGGCATATTAGTGTAAGCCTTAGCCCCAATACATTGTTATAAAACATTCAGGTTAATAAATCAGGCATTAGTTTTCTCTATTGTATTCCAGTGCATATCGAATGATAGAACTATCCAAAAATGTTGTTTCAGTTTTAGTTGTCATGTGCGAGGCACATAGTTGTAAGACCTTGAAACAATTGAGACATCATTCTAAATATCCCTAGTCAGTCATTGTTATGGGAATAACAAATGAATTAAGACTAGTATGCTCTCTCTGATAAGTTGAGTTATGTCTTACGGATCATAAGGACTAAAGTGTCAATCTGAGATCATAGATACATGTTTAGAACATGGTATCTGGATTCGATCCGCTCATAAGAACACTGCATGGTACAAGTCATAAGTGTTTCTCAATTACAAGTTTTGCATCAGAGTTCTTAAACCTAAAATCTATATGAAACTCTTTATGAATTACTGTGTATTTTGACATACACCTAAAATACTCGTAACAGGGTGACTAGTATGGGTATACTTTGGCATGCACTAATTCATGTTAGAGAGCATGAGAGAAGTAAAGGGATTACCCCTCTCGATAAGAGAGAAAATATCATCGACCACTTAATCAGTGAACTGAGAAGTGTACAGCCATACCGAGATGAAATAATGAGCAATCATTATTTATCTGAGAATTGTAACTGGAATACCAAGAAAGGAATTAGTATATATAAGGATGACTAGTCACATGCCTTATATTAATTCTAATATTTATGGGTTTGGGACTATGCAAAATTAAATTAGGTCACTAAATGCCATTTACATTTTCATTTAATTTGGAATGCTATAATATCTTTCTAGAGAATATATATAGCCTTTAGATTATTTATTAATTCATTGCTAATATTAAATGGACCTATAGGATCACACACAAAGCATTGGGCCTAAAATATTGATAATAGAGTATTGGGCATTAATTTAGGCTTTTATTTAAAGTCAAATTAATGTGGATAATGGGTATTAAATTACTAAATGGACTTTAGGCTATGAAGAGTGAAAAACATGGCAAAGGGAATGGATAATTAATTATTTATTTATCTTTAGATTATTAATTATTTATCTTTAGATAATTAAGTTAATTAAGTTTAAATTCCTATATGTATTGAATCAAATTATACCACTTAATTAGGAAGAGATGGAGGCTGAAATTACTACCTAAAAGCTAGTGAATTTTGGCACCGATAAAAACCCTAGCTAAGTGATATATATAGATAAGAAATAACTTTGCCTTTTTAGGTTTCTCTCTCTCTCTTTGCCGAAATTTCAAGGGAAAAGAATTCTTTCTTCTTCTCTTGTATTTTGGGTAGCTATTGAAAACCCTAGACGAAGAACAAGATCAAATCTTGTGTCTTCATACCACACCTATTGCCGAATACTAAACATAGAGTTTAGGCTTACTTTGCAAGTGTGTGTGAGAACATAGAGTGGTGTGGCACAAATGCAGCACCTTTGGCATTGGTGATCAAGATCAAGGGTACATAAGTTTATCTTATATACTGGTCATTGCAAAAATCAAGTTTTAAAGTGCATTCAAGGATGTAAGTTTAATCAAAAACCCTAAAATTGCTTGTTTCGATTCTATATTGATTATTGCATGGCGTGTATGATCAAAAGTTTTAATTTTTCCACTGTATGATTATTATATTTATGCCATGTGATATCCTATTAGTGGTATCAAATCCTAATCATTCTTTTTTTAGTGCTTTGGATGCGTTATGGCTTGATTAAAAATCGTTTGTTGCATGAAACGTAATGCTGAAATTTTCTGTTTTGAGTTTTTTTTGACCTGGTTGATTGAAAAAATGATTTTAAATGATTAATTAGGTATTATAATAATTATGGCATGTTAATATACAGTCCTAAGATGTTTTTAAACCTGTTCATGGTCTTTTTTAATTATATATACCTGATTGTACATGTTAATCTTGAAACTAGGTGTTTGTTTACATGATATGTGTATGTAACCAACTAGTTTCTCAAAATTAAATGTAAAAACGTGTTGGGCATGTTTATAAGTGACTTTTAAATATTAATAACAGGTATGGACATGTTTTAAAAATGGTTTTAATTCTGGTCCATGACAATTTAATTGATTAATTTGCAAATCACTTAAAACAATTACTAGTTTGTGTTTGTTGCATGTTTAATCAACATTGTTTGTTTTGTTTTGATTAAAATGGAAAAAATACATTTATATCAGATCTGAACAAAACCTTAATTAAATATTTATGACCTTATTTAATTTATTAAATGGCTCATAAAATTGTTTTAAGTGTTTGTGCATCGTTTGCAGCATTATATGAGCATTAAGCAACTAGTTTCATGTTGTTTGTTTGTTTTGTTATCAATGCCAAATGTGTATGTATTCTTCATGAAATTTTATGTTTTAATTCATATTGGTTCATATTATTTGTATTTTTAATGTTTATGGGCTGTATGACATAATATTAAAAATGGCAAAATTAAAAATTATACTAGAGTTGATTTATGGCACAAATCTAACTAGTTTGTGTTTTGGGCTTTTAAGAAAACTTATTCAATAAGAGGATTTTGTCCATTGGGATTCAGCCTAGGTCCATCATGAGGTCTTCTCTTAAAAGTACAAGTACACAATTTCCATTAATGGGCTGAGCTTAATTAATTAAAATTGAACGTTGTTTTATCCATGGATGTTATGTATATTTGATTGCTTGTTTTGTGTGATGAATGTAAATGTATGGTACATTCATGGGCCCTGGGTTATGTAATTAAATATGGCCTGCATGTGATTATAGATTATTGTAAAAGTTTCATTTATTTCTTAGTATATAATTTATTTGAAGACTTTGTAAATCAAGACGAAGCCCACCGGAGTGGAGAAGCCCAACTTGAAGATTCATATGTAATAGTATAGAATCTTAGTTGTAGGTTTTTGGGCCCATGTTTGTCATACTTTACTTTAACACACTTATATATACACACGCTATGAATAGATGACAAAGTGTATGCCATGTAAGCCGTAATAAAATGAATCCCTAAAATAGTAAGTCACGAAGTTGCCTCCCTAATTCGAAACATGTCAAGGCATCGATCATCGATCATGTAGACTAGGAGTCATAAATGTGCTCGATTATCTTTGTGAGGTATGGGTTGTGAATGTAGGTTGGACTGAACATGAAAAGGGATGCCCAGACCTAGGCAACGAATAAATGGATTTGTATTATAACATCTTAAGATGTTACCCATTTGATCCAAGAGTCATGCACGAGACATGATTGGAGTTTTCCTACCTAAGTAACTTAACTCTTTAGGTGTACAAGCTCAGCTTGACTAATGTGTTGTTGTGAAAAATAGATCTTAGCCCACATTAAATTACTAAATTGAATTATTTAAAGGGATATTAATTCGATTTGTGGGATTATATGAAGACCTCATTTATTCTTGCTAAGTTTATAAATTTTTGTAGATTGAAAAATGGCTTATTCAAACAAGAACTTTTCATTGCGATTGGTCCTAGAAAATGACAAACTGAATGGCACCAATTTCATAGACTGATTTCAAAACTTGAGAATTGTTCTTAAGCAAGAGAAGAAGTCGTATATTTTAGATGCACCCTTGCCTGATGAACCTGCTAGGAACGCCTCTACAGTTCAAAGGGAAACCTTTGAGACTAAGAAGAGTGACTCCAATGATGTGACCTATCTGATGCTAGCCACTATGGTGCCCGATTTGCAAAAGCAATTCATGGACCAAGAGGCCTATGCAATCATGGTGCACCTCAAGGAGATGTTTCAAGAACAAGCTCGTCATAAGAGATTCATGACAACAAAGGCCTTGATTTCTTGTAAGATGGCTACGGGTACTCCTGTTAGTACCCATGTACTTAAGATGAAAGGGTATCTTGATACTCTTGAGAAGCTTGAGGTACAAGTCCCAAAATAATTGGCCACTGACTTTATCTTAGGTTCATTGACTGATGATTATGATCCATTTGTTATGAATTATAACATGCATGCAATGAACAAGACAGTCACTGAGCTTTATGGGATTCTTAAGAATGCTAAAGAGAACATTCGAAAGACCAATCCTATACTTATGGTTCAAGGGGCCATTAAGAAGGGACCTGCTAAGGGAAAGGGAAGGAAAAGGAAAAACCCAAGAATGACTAGGCACGGCCTAAGTTTAGTGGGAGTGCACCTCAAGCCCAACCCAAGCCTAAAGCACAAAAGCTCAAAGAGAGTGAGAGCACGTGCTTCCATTGCAATAAGTTAGGGCATTGGAGGAAGAACTGTGCTCTCTTTAAGGAAGAAAAAAGAAGAATGGAGCCAAGGGGTCCAGTTCTGGCATTTTTGTTGTTGAAATTAACCTTTCTATTTCTACCACTTGGGTATTGAATATCGGTTGTGGTTCTCACATTTGTTCAAATGTGCAAGGGCTAAGAAATAGGCGGTTACTAGGGAAGAGTGAAGTGGACCTCCATGTGGGGAATGGAGCACAAGTTGCGGCCATGGAGATAGGCGACTATCGACTCACTTTACCTTCTGGATTATGTTTAGATTTAATGAATTGTTATTTTGTGCCTGCTATGAGCAGAAACATTATTTCAGTTTCATGTTTGGATATGGATGGATTTGACTTTGTTATTAATAATGGCAATATTCATATTCGTCGCCAAGGCATTTTATATGGCACTGCTATGTTACAAAATGGCCTTTATATCCTTGATCTACAAAACAGAGAGTCCATATACAACATTAATACAAAGAGGGTTAAATCAAACGAATTGAACCCTACTTACTTCTGGCATTGTCGTTTAGGACATGCAAATAAAAAATGCATTTCAAGACTCCACAAATTTGGAGTGCTTGGGTCATTTGATTTGGAATCTTGTGACACATGCGAGCCATGTTTGCATGGAAAGATGACAAAAAGTCCTTTTAACAAGAAAGGTGAGAGGACTAGTGACTTATTGGGATTAATACACACCGATGTATATGGACCATTAAGTACACAGGATAGAGTTGGTTTTAGTTCCTTTGTAACATTCACAGATGACTTCAGTAGATATGGCTAGGTTTATCTAATGAAGCACAAGTATGAAACTTTTGAAAAATTCAAAGAGTTTAAAAATGAAGTAGAAAACCAACTTGGAAAAAGTATAAAAGCCATTCGATCAGATCGAGGTGGTGAATACTTAAGGTAAGAGTTTGACAGTCATCTGAAGGAGTGTAGAATTATTTCACAGCTCGCTCCTCCTGGAACACCACAATGGAATGGTGTGTCCGAAAGGAGGAATCGAACTTTGTTTTATATGGTTCGATCATTGATGAGTCAAGCTAATCTTCTTGTCTCTTTTTTGGGGTTATACATTAGAAACTACTACATTTCTACTGAACCGTACTCCAACTAAAGCAGTTAAGAAGACACTATACGAGGTATGGACTGGGAAAGAGCCCAATGTTGGATTTTAACGGTTACATGCATCGCATACATGAGCGGAATTTTAATTTTTTTAACCATTATATCTGATCTTACCATGAATATACAATATAAATATATGAGAATAAGAAAAATGACCTTTGAATTTTTTTTAACAGTTGATTTTACTTCGCACCGGGTTGTCGCAAACCACAGTGTCCAAAATCGAACACCTCCAATGAGTAATCCACACTAGAGAACGGTAAATTGAACCAACAAATTGGTGTTTTACTAGGGATGGCCAAAATTCTGAGAAGCTAGCTTGGAGTTGGCGCAAAAAGGAGAGAAAGATTAGAGAAAAAGACTTTCTTTTTGTTTTAATTACTTAACCCTAATTCCTCATTAGTTGGCCTTTTATAGTTAGGTTAAAATTCCAATTCCTTAATGAGATTGGGCTCTTTAAAATTGCTGGAGAATTATTAATTGGGCCTCTGGAATTAATTATAATCATTTGGGCTAAATTAAATCTAATTTAAACCTTTTCATAAAAGACTATGAACAAAACCCACAAACTAGGCCCTTTGTGCAACTAATTGGATTTAAATACCCAAATGGATTCCAAATCCAACCAAATTAAATATGTGAGTTCCATAACACTTATGTAACATATATAAATTAACTTGGTGCAAGAAATAGTCCATTAAGGCCTTCTTTTCTGGACTTGGCGTGTGGCCCTTACAGAAGGGCTTTCGCAAACTGCTTCATTCCTCTGGCCCTTAATAATTCTTCCAATGGACTTATTAATTATTATACCAGTACTATAACACTTATAGTAGTCGTATAACACTTATAAGACAATAATAATTAATCATGAAATACATTATTTCAATTAGGTCCAATTTACAGAACATTTCTCAAAAGTTTCACGGACAATTTTATTTGATCGTAATTAATCAAACTCTTTAATTAATTATTATCATATTCACTTCTTTACCTTCATAATAATATCAAATATTATTATCCTTATCATTTAACCATTTTACCCTTTTCTCTATATGTGTGTGACCTATTGGGTTCCTATCCATGTTGGCAGTATAATATGTAATTGTGAGTTCTATTCAAAACTCACATGATTTAAATCATTTTATCAATCTTTATTGATATTTTGATACATCATTATAAAAGTCATGATTGACCTCTAGCTAGGCATCATGACTATCCAAATGTCAGGAAAGTCATGTGGTTTGATTGTACCCTTCCATAGAAATAGTTACCGTGCAATTACTCCTTTCACCACTCTTATCTCAATTAGATTTGAGTATGGATTTCTGTCAACTCATATAATTCTAATTATGTATGTTCTATTAATTTAACCATTGTTCCCAAAATGCCCTCTATGGATCTCTATCCATCTTGGCATATTACTCTAGCCAGAGATTCTCTGAACAAGGCAATCATAGAAACATGCGAGATAACTTCCCTTGTTAAATCTGGGATAGTGAATCCTTTGTCAATCACTCAACTATCTTCAAGTAGGTCATGATATATCCAATCTCCTAACTATGTTCACTCCCAGTTGGAAGTAATAAGTTATGGAGTCAAAGTGTACCACTTGCTACTTAAGATAACTTTGGCGATCTCAAGTCTAAGGATACTTGCACAACAGCTATGAAGAGATTCCTCACTAACATAGATTTAATGTCCATGTGAGGATTCTCTTTGCAGGTCTCCAATGAACTTGTTCTTCTAACAAGCGTCCACATGTTAGCTTTGATTATCTTCCATAATCACAGTTATGAGAACCACTGCCTGAACCATTCAAGAAGCATAACATGTGCTAGTCTGTCCCAATTAACAATGTCCTATCTTGTTAATTCTATGACTAGGGATATTTAGATATTAACACATTTACATGCAATAGACATCTCACATCATGATCACCTTCATGATTGCCTTTACACTCTGTTTATAATATCTAGGACTTCATTTATTAATTTAAGATTTACAAACTCATGTTTTCAAACATAGCATTAATAAATGAATGATGCCTTTTATTAAGAATATAAATTTTATACATATGAAAAACATCACTATTACATGGGCTCTAGGGTATACTCTCTAACAATCTCCCACTTGCACTAGAGCCAATCACTCATATGTCTCAGACCCATGCTATTTATATGGTGATCATGCTTAATCTGGGAAAGTGCTTTAGTGAGGGGATCCGCCACATTGTCATATGTGGGAACCCTTTCTATTTTCACATCATTTCTAGCTACTATTTCCCTTATGAGATGGTAGCGTGTGAGAACATGCCTGGATCGCTAATGAGACCGTGGTTCCTTTGCTTGCGCAATGGCTCCATTGTTGTTACAATATAAAGGAATCAGATCAACAATGCTAGGCACCACTCCTAGTTCGGTTATGAACTTTTTGATCCAGACTGCTTCTTTGGCTACTTCTAAAGCAGCAATGTACTCAGTTTCCATTGTGGAATCAGCAGTTGTTTCTTGTTTGGAACTTTTCCAACTAACTGCTCCTCCTCCCATTATGAACACATAACCAGATTGTGATTTACAATCATCTTTATCAGATTGGAAGCTGGCTTCTGTATACCCAATTACTTCCAAACAGTCCTCTCCATATACCAAGAATATATCCTTAGTCCTTCTCAAGTACTTAAGAATATTCTTGACAGCTGTCCAGTGTTCCTCTCCAAAATAGGATTGGAATCTGCTTGTGACACTCAAAGCAAATGCTACATCTGGACGTGTACATAACATAGAATACATGATAGAACCAATTGCAGAAGCATATGGTATTCTATTCATGCTCTCTCTATCCTGTAGTGTCTGTGGACACATAGACTTAGAAAGGTGTTTCCCATGCACCATGTGTTGGAATTTAACGGTTACATGCATCACATACATGAGCGGAATTTTAAAATTTTTTATCCATTAGATCTGATCTTGCCATGAATACACAATATAACTATATGACAATAAGAAATATCACCTTTGATTTTTGTTGAAAAGTTGATTTTACTTCGCACCGGGTTGTCGCAAACCACAGTGTCCAAAATCGAACACCTCCAATAAGTAATCCACACTAGAAAGGGGTAAATTGAACCAACAAATTGGTGTTCAACTAGGGCTGGCCGAAATTCCAAGAAGCTAGCTTGGAGTTGGCACAAAAAGGAGAGAGAGAATAGAGAAAAAGACTTTCTTTTTGTTTTAATTACTTAACCCTAATTCCTCATTAGTTGGCCTTTTATAGTTAGGTTAAAATTCCTACTCCTTAATGAGATTGGGCTCTTTAAAATTGCTGGAGAATTATTAATTGGGCCTCTGGAATTAATTATAATTATTTGGGCTTAATTAAATCCAATTTAAACCTTTTCATAAAAGAGTATGCACAAAACCCACAAACTAGGCCCTTTGTGCAACTAATTGGATTTAAATACCCAAATGGATTCCAAATCCAACCAAATTAAATATGTGAGTTCCATAACACTTATGTAACATATATAAATTCATTTGGTGCATAAAATGGGCCATTAAGGCCTTCTGTATTGGAGTAGACGTGTGGCCCTAACAGAATGGCTTTCGCCAACTTTCTTCATTCCTCTGGCCCTTAATAATTCCTCCAATGGGCCTATTAATTATTATATCAGTCCTATAACACTTATAGTAGTCTTATAACACTTATAAGACAATAATAATTAATCGTGAAATACATTATTTCAATTAGTTCCAATTTACAGAATATTTCTCAAAAGTTTCGCGGACAATTTTATTTGATCATAATTAATCAAACTCTTTAATTAATTATTATCATATTTACTTCTCTTCCTTGATAATAATATCAAATATTATTATCCTTCTCATTTTACCATTTTACCCTTTTCTCCATATTTGTGTGACCTATTGGGTTCCTGTCCATGTTGGCAGTATAATATGTAATTGTGAGTTCAATTTAAAACTCACATGATTTAAACTCCTTTAAATCATTTTATCAATCTCTATTGATATTTTGATGCATTATTATACGAGTCATGATTGGCCTCTAGCTAGGCATCATGACTACCCAAAAGTCAGGAAAGTCATGTGGTTTGACTGTACCCTTCCATAGAAACCGCTACCATGCAATTACTCCTTTAACCACTCTTATCTCAATTAGATTCTGAGTATGGATTTCTGTCAACTCATATGAATCTAATTATGTATGTTCTATTAATTTAACCATTGTTCCTAAAATGCCCTTCATGGATCTCCATCCATCTCGGCATATTACTCTGGCCAGAGATTCTCTGAACAAGGCAATTATAGAATCATGCGAGATAACTTCCCTTGTTAAATCTAGGATGGTGAATCCTTTTTCAATCACTCAACTATCTTCGAGTAGGTCATGATATACCCAATCTCCTAACTATGTTCACTCCCAGTTGGAAGTAATCAGTTATGGAGTCAAAGTATACCACTTGCTACTTAAGATAACTTTAGTGATCTCAAGTCTAAGGATACTTGCACAACCGCTATGAAGAGATTCCTCACTGACATAGATTTAATATCCATATGAGGATTCTCTATGTAGGTCTCCAATGAACTTGTTCTTCTAACAAGCATCCACATGTTAGCTTTGATTATCTTCCGTAATCACAGTTATAAGAACCACTGCTTGAACCATTCAAGAAGCATAACATGTGCTAGTCTGTCCGAATTAACAATTTCCTATCTTGTTAATTCTATGACTAGGGATATTTAGATATTAACACATTTGCATGCAATAGACATCTTACATCATGAACACTTTCATGATTGCCTTTGCACTGTGTTTATAATATCTCGAACTTCATTTATTAATTTAAGATTTACAAACTCATGTATTTAAACACAACATTAATAAATGAATGATGCCTTTTATTAAGAATATAAATTTCATACATATGAAAAACATCCCTATTACATGGGCTCTAGGGCATACTCTCTAACAATCTCTCACTTGCACTAGAGCCAATCACTCATATAGTGATCATGCTTAATCTGGGAAAGTGCTTTAGTGAGGGGATCCGCCACATTGTCATCTGTGGGAACCCTTTCTATTTTCACATCATTTCTAGCTACTATTTCCCTTATGAGATGGTAGCATCTGAGAACATGCTTGGATTGTTGATGAGACCGTGGTTCCTTTGCTTGCGTAATGGCTCCATTGTTGTCACAATATAAAGGAATCGGATCAACAATGCTAGCAACCACTCCTAGTTCGGTTATGAACTTTTTCACCCAGACTGCTTCTTTGGCTGCTTCTGAAGCAGCAATGTACTCAGCTTTCATCGTGGAATCAGCAGTTGTTTCTTGTTTGGAACTTTTTCAACTAACTGCTCCTCCTCCCATTATGAACACATAACCAGATTGTGATTTACAATCATCTTTGTTAGATTGGAAGCTGGCATCTGTATACCCATTTACTTCCAAACTGCCCTCTCCATATACCAAGAATATATCCTTAGTCCTTCTCAAGAACTTAAGAATATTCTTGACAGCTGTCCAGTGTTCCTCTCCAAAATTGGATTGGAATCTACTTGTGACACTCAAAGCAAATGCTACATCTGGATGTGTACATAACATAGCATACATGATAGAACCAATTGCAGATGCATATGGTATTCTATTCATGCTCTCTCTATCCTCTAGTGTTTGTGGACATATAGACTTAGAAAGGTGTTTCCCATGCACCATGGGTATAAACCCTTTCTTAGAGAGATCTATATTGAACCACTTCAATACTTTATCTATATATGTACTCTGAGAAAGACCTAGCAACCTATTGGATCTATCTCTATAGATCCTTATTCCCAGAATATAGGATGCTTCTCCAAGGTATTTCATGGAGAATTGCTTGGATAACCATATTTTAATAGATTGGAGAAGAGAAATGTCATTTCCTATGATCAATATGTCATCTACATATAGAACTAGGAAGACAATTGCACTCCCACTGACCCTTTTATACACACAAGGTTCATCTTCATTCTGTGAGAAACAAAACTCTTTGATTGTCTCATTGAATCGTATGTTCCAGCTCCTAGAGACTTGCTTCAATCCATAAATGGATCTTTGAAGCTTGCATACCTTTTCGCCATTTCCTGATGTGAATCCTTCTAGTTATGTCATATACACATCCTCGGCAAGATTTCCATTAAGGAAAGCTGTCTTCACATCCATTTGCCAAATCTCATAATCATAATGAGCTGCAATGGCTAAAAGTATTCTTATAGACTTAAGCATCGCTACAGGAGAAAAAGTTTCGTCATAGTCAATACGTTCTTTTTGACGATAACCTTTTGCTACTAAGCGAGCTTTATAGGTAACTATATTACCTTCCATGTCAGTCTTCTTTTTGAAGACCCATTTGCACCCTATGGGTTTTATCCCTTCAGGTGGTTAAGTTAAAGTCCATACTTTGTTCTCATACATGGAGTCCAATTCAGACTGCATAGCCTTAAGCCATAAATCACGTTCTGAACTGTTCAAAACTTCTTGATAGCTTGTAGGCTCATTGTCCTCTACTACAGTTATGCCTCTATCCGAATCAATGTGAAATCCATATCTCATAGGGATAGAACGCATCCTAGTAGATCTTCTAGGATTTTGTGTATAATCAGGTTTAACTGTAATCTCATCATTATGAAATTCAGTTTCGGGTTCAATCGGTTGATCATCTTCTATTTGCGGGTCTTGAACTTCACCAAGTTCAATTTTACTCCCACTGTCCTCTCGTAGGAGAAATTCTCTTTCCAAGAAGACAGCATGCCTTGAAACAAACACCTTTTGTTCTAAGCGATGATAGAAATAATATCCAAACGTTTCTTTTGGATATCCCACAAATAAACATTTGTCAGACTTAACATCCAGTTTGTCTGACATTGTCCTCTTCACATAAGCAGGACAACCCCATACTTTCTTATGAGAAAGTGTGGGTTTCTTGTTATTCCACATCTCATACGGAGTAACATCAACTGATTTAATAGGAACTCTGTTTAAGACATAAACAGTAGTTTCTAGTGCATATCCCCAAAAGGACTTAGGCAAGTCCGCTCGGCTCATCATTGATCGAACCATATCTAATAGTGTTCAATTCCTCCTTTCAGATACACCATTGTGTTGTGGTGTATATGGAGGAGTCCATTGAGATAAAATCCCATTATCTCTAAGATAATCCTGAAACTCTTGACTTAAGTATTCTCCACCTCGATCTGATCTAAGTGTTTTAATACTTTTGCCAAGTTGTTTCTCTACTTCATTTCTGAATTCTTTGAACTTTTCAAATGCTTCAGACTTATATTTCATTAGATAGATGTATCCAAACCTGGAATAATCATCTATGAAAGTAATGAAGTAGGAGTAACCTCCTCTGGCATGTGTAGACATTGGACCACATACATTTAAATGTATTAAGTCCAAAACCATTTTAGCTCGTTCTCCTTTACCAATAAAGGGAGCTTTTGTCATTTTTCCCAATAAACAAGATTCGCATGTATCAAATGATTCCAAATCACCTGACTTGTGCAATTTGGTCATGCATTTTTCATTTATGTGGCCTAAACGACAATGCCATAAGTATGAGGTATTTAGATTATCATGTTTCATTCTCCTGGTATCCACATTATATACTTCTTTAATTAAATCAAGAACAAATATACCATTCTCAATGATAGCTTTTGCATAAAACAAATTGTTCTTAAAAATGTAACAACATTTGTCCTTTAAAGAAATATCATAATCGTTCATCAAACAACTGAAAGAAATAATACTTTTGGACAAAGCTAGAACATAATAACAATTATTTAATTCCAGTACTAATCCACTACGAAGAGGCAAATAGTAAGTCCCCACAACTATTGTAGCGATGTTCTGTCCAGTAGCTGACTGCAAACATTTCTCAGCCTTTCCAACTCTTCTAAAGCTTCTAAGCCCCTGTAGATTATTACATAAATGAGATCCACATCCGGTATCTAATACCCAAGATTGTTTTGAAGCAATAGAATAAGTATTAATTTCAATCATATGAATACCTGAAGTAGAAGCATCAGCTTGCTTCTTCTCCTTGAAAGAATATAGATAGGCCATGCAGTTACGCTACCAATGACCATCCATTCCACAATGGAAGCAAGTTCCTTTGAGATTCTCTTTCTTGGCAACCTTCTTCTTGGAGATCCCACCATTCTTTGGCTGCTCCTTGGTTATCTTCTTCTTTTTCTTCTGCTTCTTGCCTTTAGTAGAAGTGACAACCATGACACTTTTTGGATCCTTCTTAAATTATCCATCAGCTGTCTTGAGCATATTGATTAACTCAGTAATGGATACTTGGATCTTGTTCATGTTGAAGTTAAGCACGAAAAGTGCATAACTTGGAGCCAACGAGTACAAGATTAAATCTATGTATAGATCATTATCCATAACATAGCCAAGTCTACTCAAATGCTCAATATACCCATACATCTTCAATGCATGAGTAGCAGCTGAAGTGCCTTCCACCATTTTGCAGCTAAATAGAGCTCGAGCAATCTCATATTGCTCAGTTCTAGCCTGAGAAGAATAAAGCTCCTCTAGATGCAAAACGATGGTTCTAGCATCCATCATTTCATGTTGCTTCTGATGCTCCGAGGACATAGTACCCAGCATCAGACATGCTGCTGCTTCACTATCCTCCATGTATTTTTGATAAATGCCTTTGATCTCATCAATGGCATTATCTGATGGAAGTGGTGGTGGATCTTTATCCAAGACATAGTGGATCTTTTCAGCTCTAAGAACAATTCTCACTTGCCTGATCCAGTCAAGAATAGTTGTTGCCAACCAGCTTGTTATCCAAGATTGATCGTATATTAATGTTTGATGTGCTCATGATGATGACCTAGATGTTAAAAAGAAAAGATATGAGAGTATGTTCATATATATGTATGCATTAATAAGGTCTTCAATTAATCCATTTACTCCCACTATTTTATTGCGAATTAATAGCCCCTCACTATATAATTCGAGAAAACCCGATGATTTTCTTAGTGGGCCAATATCCAGTCCTTGATATGTAATTTGACTTTAACTGTTGTCAACAAGCCAAATTCCATATCCTTGAAAGGTAGGTATCTCTATAACAATTGTGTCTCTACACAACTATTGGATCATTAGGTTATCAACTCTTGATGCATGCATATCATATATGCATTCCCTAATCTTTCCTCTAAAACCATTAGCCTTGACTGTGGTCAACAAACTAATGGGCTAGCTAAGATGACCCATTTAATTAGATTTGAACATATTCGATATAATGTGAGCTTGATTGTGGTCAACAACCCACACTATAAAGAACTCTGGTTCTCCTCAAATTAATGGAAGGCTTATATACCTTAGTATTTGTTTGAGGGTTTTAGTTAATTAAGTCTCATCATACATGGTTGGCATACATTGGTATGCATCCTATATCTATCACATAAATATAAGCATACAAATATGGTATAGTTATGGGTATAGTTATGGACTTTACTACATTGATTTCCCCGAGCCAAAAGGGAAATCAAAAGGTCACACCTAAGTAGTATGCATGATTCAAACAAGAAAATAATTACATTATCTTCAAGCTTGTTGGATCTCCATCCGGCCCATCTTGCTCCTTGATATTGGTCTCCATCTCTATTTCTAATTCTAATCTAAGTAATCTAATTACATATTACAACTTGAAAAGAAATACAAACCAAAAACAAGTGGCCGGGACATAAAAGTCCTCATTGGGCCAAAACATGCATTATGCTCAATCACATTGGGCTTTGTCCATAACTAACCATCATGCCAATCATACACCCTTATATGCCTCTATAATGCATAAAGAAATGGATTACTAACTTTGTTTCAACCTTTGAAACTATATTTTAAGTTATTTTATTGATGTGATCAAATTAGGAAACTTTTTCCATTTTGGAAACTTTCATTTTAGGAAACCTTTTTACATGCATGTGTTCTTGCCTTAATAATCAATCAAATTGATTATTAATTAAATATAAATTGATTATTTAATTAATTAATCATATTAAATAATTAAAAGAATCAATTTTGGGCTTAAAACCAAGGGTGGGCCGAAACCCCCAAAAGTAAACCCTAAATGTGTTCACACACAAACTGGTTTTATGTATTTTGGACCATTTGGGCCTTTTGGAATGAGCCAAGCCCACTCCAGCCCTTAAAACCCATTAATAAACTTAATTAATGTTTATAATGTTTAATTTAAATCAGCTCCTTGGGCCCACCAACTCATTCACTATTTTAAACCAAGTCCGTAAACATAATTAAGCCCAATAAGTGGTTTTAATAAATTAAAATTAATCAAATTAATTTAAGGCCCATTTTAATTAATCCAATTAATTAAAAAACTTTAATATATCAGATTTAGAAGATCAAAAGTCGTTCTAACCAAGAACACATCAAGAACACACGAAGAACACCAATTTATCGAAACTTTCGACTAAACTAGTTTTCATGCAAAACTTGTTCGATTTTAATTTCGTTGGATCCTACGGCTTAATATCCCATATTAAAAACATAAAATATCATCTAAATGATGTTTTAATGGATCCATAAGAAATTAAATTAGAACAGCCCCTTAAATCACCTAGGGTTTCACGCCAAACCCTAATGGGTTTCACGCCAAACCCTAATCACAATCATTCAAAAATTTCGTTTTTGTTTCCACCAAATTTATTTGATCACACATACAAATAGAAATCAATATTTCTCATTCATGAACAATCAAATCTAATATTTTAAAGTTCATGAAATAAATAACTCAAAACAAAACAAAACTTATTCTGCAGAAAAATATAGAATTGTATATCCATGGCAAAACTGTGGCTCTAATACCATGTTGGAATTTAACGGTTACATGCATCACATACATGAGCGAAATGTTAAAATTTTTTAACCATTAGATCTGTTCTTGCCATGAATAAACAATATAACTATATGAGAATAAGAAAAATCACCTTTGATTTTTGTTGAACAGTTGATTTTACTTTGCACCGAGTTGTCGAAAACCACAGTGTCCAAAATCGAACACCTCAAATGAGTAATCCACACTAGAGAGGGGTAAATTAAACCAATAAATTGGTGTTCAACTATTTCTGGCTGAAATTCCAAGAAGCTAGCTTGGAGTTGGCGCAAAAAGGAGAGAGAGAATAGAGAAAAAGACTTTCTTTTTGTTTTAATCACTGAACCCTAATTCCTTATTAGTTGGCCTTTTATAGTTAGGTTAAAATTCCTACTCCTTAATGAGATTGGGCTCTTTAAAATTGATGGAGAATTATTAATTGGGCCTCTGTAATTAATTATAATCATTTGGGCTTAATTAAATCCAATTTAAAACTTTTCATAAAAGACTATGCACAAAACCCACAAACTAGGCCCTTTGTGCAACTAATTGGATTTAAATACCCAAATGGATTCCAAATCCAACCAAATTAAATATGTGAGTTCCATAACACTTATGTAACATATGTAAATTAATTTGGTGTATGAAATGGGCCATTAAGGCCTTCTGTATTGGAGTAGGCGTGTGGCCCTTACAGAATGGCTTCTGCCAACTTTCTTCATTCCTCTGGCCCTTAATAATTCCTCCAATGGACCTATTAATTATTATATCAGTCCTATAACACTTATAGTAGTCTTATAACACTTATAAGACAATAATAATTAATCATGAAATACATTATTTCAATTAGGTCCAATTTACAAAACATTTCTCAAAAGTTCCGCGGACAATTTTATTTGATCATAATTAATCAAACTCTTTAATTAATTATTATCATATTTACTTATCTACCTTCATAATAATATCAAATATTATTATCCTTGTCATTTTACCATTTTACCCTTTTCTCTATATGTGTGTGACCTATAGGGTTCCTATCCATGTTGGCAATATAATATGTGATTGTGAGTTCAATTCAAAACTCACATGATTTAAACTCCTTTAAATCATTTTATCAATCTCTATTGATATTTTGTTACATCATTATACAAGTCATGATTGGCCTCTAGCTATGCATCATGACTACCCAAATGTCAGGAAAGTCATGTGGTTTGACTGTACCCTTCCATAAAAACAGTTATCGTGCAATTACTCCTTTCACCACTCTTATCTCAATTAGATTCTGAGTATGGATTTCTGTCAACTCATATAAATCTAATTATGTATGTTCTATTAATTTAACCATTGTTCCTAAAATGTCCTTCATGGGTCTCCATCCATCTCAGCATATTACTCTGGCCAGAGATTCTCTGAATAAGGCAATTATAGAATCATGCGAGATAACTTCCCTTGTTAAATCTGGGATGGTGAATCCTTTGTCAATAACTCAACTATCTTCAAGTAGGTCATGATATACCCAATCTCCTAACTATGTTCACTCCCAGTTGGAAGTAATCAGTTATGGAGTCAAAGTATACCACTTGCTACTTAAGATAACTTTAGTGATCTCAAGTCTAAGGATACTTGCACAACCGCTATGAAGAGATTCCTCACTAACATAGATTTAATATCCATGTGAGGATTCTCTATGCAGGTCTCTAATGACCTTGTTCTTCTAACAAGCATCCACATGTTAGCTTTGATTATCTTCCATAATCACAGTTATGAGAACCACTGCTTGAGCCATTCAAGAAGCTTAACATGTGCTAGTCTGTCCGAATTAACAATGTCCTATCTTGTTAATTCTATGACTAGGGATATTTAGATATTAACACATTTGCATGCAATAGACATTTCACATCATGAACACTTTCATGATTGCCTTTGCACTGTGTTTATAATATCTCGGACTTCATTTATTAATTTAAGATTTACAAACTCATGTATTTAAACACAGCATTAATAAATGAATGATGCCTTTTATTAAGAATATAAATTTTATACATATGAAAAACATCCCTATTACATGGGCTCTAGGGCATACTCTCTAACACCATGGGTATAAACCCTTCCTTAGAAAGATCCATATTGAACCTCTTCAATACTTTATCTATATATGTACTCTGAGAAAGACCTAGCAACCTGTTGGATCTATCTCTATAGATCCTTATTCCCAGAATATATGATGCTTCTCCAAGGTCTTTTATGGAGAATTGCTTGGATAACCATATTTTAACAGATTGGAGAAGAGAAATTTCATTTCCCATGATCAATATGTCATCTACATATAGAACTAGGAAGACAATTGCACTCCCACTGACCCTTTTATACACACAAGGCTCATCTTCATTCTGTGAGAAACCAAACTCTTTGATTGTCTCATTGAATCGTATGTTCCAGCTCCTAGAGGCTTGCTTCAATCCATAAATGGATCTTTGAAGCTTGCATACCTTTTCGCCATTTCCTGATGTGAATCCTTCTGGTTGTGTCATATACACATCCTCAAAAAGATTTCCATTTAGGAAAGCTGTCTTCACATCCATTTCCCAAATCTCATAATCATAATGAGTTGCAATGGCTAAAAGTATTATTATAGACTTAAGCATCGCTACAGGAGAAAACGTTTCGTCATAGTCAATGATAATTGTCATTTTTATGATGCTTTTAATATGTTTTCAGGTATTTAATTAAGTTAATTTTGTGTTAATTAGGTTTAATTAGAGTTATTTTGTTAATATTTATGTTTTTAGGGTTAATTCCGTGTTTTGTATGTTTTTCAGGGTCAAATTGATAAAAAGGGCTTAAAGTGTAAAAAGTGCAAAGTTTTGGGCTAAAAGTGCAAAATTGAAGAAATTAGGCGACAAAATGAAGCTCCAGTCCAGAGGCCTGACACGTGACCACGTGAAGACATTGAAGAGTACTAGCCATGGCCACGTGAAAAGGAACAAGTGAAATGCATAATGAAGTTGAGTGGCCACGTGAAGAAGTATGTGTGAAGATGCCGTGGCCATGTGAAGTATCAAAGAAGAAATGAGAAGGAACCACGTGACCACGTGGATTCCCATTGAAGGACCACACGTGGCCACGTGTGGAGGAGAGGCTTACATACACGTGGTCACGTGTAGGAGATGCACACTGAGAGGCGTGGCCACATGATGCAGTTTTCCTATTCACACAGTTTTTCTCGAGCTTCCTATTTTGGCAAATCCTCCTGTTTTGAGCAGCTAAATTGTTTCCAATTTAATTATAAGAGTTTAGGAAGTAATTTACATCTTCTTTGGCCTATAAATAGCAGACAATTACACAGATCAAGAAAAAATGAATGAAGATCAAATTAGTGAATTAGGGATTAATTGTCTTAGTTTTAGTTTTATTCGTTTTCCTAGTTTTTCTGTTTTTGTTTTTATTTTCAACTTTGTTTTAATATTTGAATTTTGTCTTTAGTTTTTAATGATGTTTAGGAAGTAGTTTTTCTTCTTTTGCTAATGGATTCTTGAGATCTTAAATTTTTCATTGTTATGACTTTGTTTTGAGCTTAATTTCAATATTGGTTGATTATTTCTATGTTTTAAGCATATTCTTATCCTTGATTGTGTTGAGATTGGTTGTTGGTTTATTGAATAAATAACTAAGAATTGGTTTTGATATAGTTAATGATTTGCATGTTCTTGGGTTGGCTCTTTAATGTTTATGCATGATTATTATCCGAAATATGAAATGATTATGTATGAATTTTATTGGTTAATACTAAGAGAGGAAGAACTAAGAATGGGTGAAAGTTAAATCTCTTGAGGAAGGCTTTAATAGACATCTAGGAGGGTTAATTCAGACTTTTATGCCAAGTGTTGAATTGTTCTGAATAAGGGAGTTTAATGCTTGGAATGATAATCTTGAATAAAGTTATCTGGTTTTATTTATCTGAATTCTTCATAATCACTGGTGTTTATATTGAATTTAAGTCATTACAATGAAAGTTAAGATGGATAGTTTCCTTAGCAAGAGAATTCTAGTTATTGTTTTGTTTTTAATTTATGTTTTAGCTTTTTTTTTGTTTAATTGTTTCTTTTATTTAATTTTTGCTTTTAAAACAAAAACCATTTGGGAAACAATCTCGGATTAATTTAATTCATACATAGGTATTATTCTTAGCAATCCATGTTCCTTTGGGTACGATATTTGGGGTCTTAATCTTATTTCCCTATATTACTAGTCGATCTAGTACACTTGCTAGACACCGGTCAAGTTTTTGGCGCCGTTGTCGGGGAGCATCGGTGTTGTTTGTTTAATATCTTTGGTTGAGTTAGTTTGGGATTTTTATTATTATTTTGTTTTAATTTGGTGATTGTTCTTTGCAGGAAAAATTCTAAACATCTTTCAAGATGATGCAAGATGAGGTCCAAGATTATGAAGTATTTCTTTTAAAACAACGAATGAATAATCTACTAAGACAAAGAGAGGAGATAGAACGATTGCGTGCACAATCGCAAAATCCTTGTTCATCACCATCCATTGCTGAAGATTCTTATTCTCTTTTGACTTTGAGATTACAATTGGAAGAATTGAGAAGAGAGAATCAACAACTTCGATACTCAAAAGAAGCCTGTATCTCCGAGAATCAACGTCTTCATAACCAGCTTATATGTAAGAACGAGCAATTTTGGGCTGAAAAAGAGACATGGGAGGCTACATCAAGGGCTCAAGAGGAAAATTTTAGAATTCAAGAAGAAAAGATAAGGGCTCAAGAGGAGACAATTAGAAGTCAGAAAAATTTATTAAGGGATAAAGAGCATGGAATTGAAAAGTTGGAATCTAAGCTAGAACTTTTGAGCACTCAAGTTGATGGTAGTAAGGAAAAGGAACCAAATCAATCATTCATGGAGGATAAGGAACAAAAGAAACAATTCATATTTGAGGATACGTCATGTATTAATTTAGAGGATGTTGGATCTCTAGTGGAGAATTTATCACCAAAGGAGCAAGAAAGGAAAGATTCTCAAGTGGAGATACTGGATTCAGTCCGCTTGGAGAGTTTATTTAGGCTAGAAGAGCCGGTAGAGTTCGTGATAAATGAGCCAACAGATGAGTCATATTTTATTGAAGATATGGAGTTTTCAGCTTTGATAAACTATGACAAATTTCTTCTACTAATGGGAGAAAATGAGGAGCAAAGTCCGGAAAGACCTACATTTGGTTCACAAGCTCGACCTCCCGAGAGTAACAAGAGTCAAGCTGGGACTCAATAAACCAGAACTTCTTCTCTAACTCTTCTCTTTAAATTGTCATCTATTTTTTTTATGTTTTGCATGTTATTGTTTTTTTTAAGGTTTCATGCATGTTTGTTAGTTGTTTGCATCTTTTAATTCATGAGTTTAAGATATGGGTTTGAACAAAAAGCTACTTCTAATGATTTTTATGCTTCATGATTAAATTTGAATTTGAAGAGCTTTTAAAGGAATTAAAGAGCTAATATGATTTTTGAGGAAAGAAAAAAAATTGAACTTGTCAAAGATTTAAGAGTTGGTTAGATGTGAGTTTGATTTTAAGCTTCATGAATTTGGCATATGTTGAGTTAAGAGTGGACTACAATTGAAATTTAATTAATTAATGTGCATATTGTTGGCATAATTCAATTGGAGCTTAAAGAAAAAAAGAAAAGGCATAATTAAGTGATTAAATAAGTATGAGGAATGTTTTATTCATATGGTGAATGCAATTTAATCTAGTACTTTGATATGCAGAGAAAATGAAGTTCAAAAGAAGGAGGAAGGGGTGAACACGTGACCACGTGTGAGGAACAACACAACCACAAGTGGCCACGTGACAGGCTATTGCTTGCCTTTTTGCTCCCATGCGTGCCCACGTGGTTTTATTCACTAGCATATGAGTGGCCATGTGAAAGCCTCCTGCTTGCACCATAAAAATCACGTGGCCACGTGAAGGTAAGCTTACAACCACCCATGGCCACGTGTGAAGCACGCCCCCATTTCAAATGCCCATGGTTTTGTTTTCTTTCTTCCCTCACACTTGCATTTTCTGTGCTCTTATCACTCTCCTCACTCATACCTCACCCACTACACTTTCACACACTCACATACTCACTCACTTGATCAATCCACCAACATGCACACACCAACCTAAGCTTCACATGGCCACGCACACATTATGCACAAGCAAAAACACAGACATCCTCACTCACTCACACACCTCAAAGTTGACCTTCATCTTTTTATTATTTCTAACCTCATTAATTCAGGTAGCATTGCATTTACTCTTAGCTACTTATTGTTTGACATTGAACTTCATTGTGGCTTCATATAGGTTGAGTTTATATTTAAATTGGCTAATTTTCTTTTATGCTTACCATGACCAATTGAAATATTTCTCTTCCTTTTATTTAAGCCTAACCATCACCAAATTATATTTCACTTGAGATTATGCATTGTTCACTTTGTCACCTATGGATAGTATGCATTGAGAACTTAAGCAAGTTTGGCCTAGTTACATTTATTCACTTAGTTACCATGTTTATTAAGTCTTGTTCATTGCACTGCATTTGGTTTAGAGGCATGTTTGCTTGTTAACTTAATTCCATTGATCTCTTGCCTTCTTTTTGACTTGATTATGGTTCTAAGTATGGTGAGCTTACATTTTTGGTCACTAACTTGTTTCTCAAAAGTGATAAAGTGTGCTGACATTTTCATACTTTGCTGAGGACAGCAAGATTTTAAAGAGGGGGATAGAGCTCAGCTGAGCTGAAAGTGAAGACCAATTTAAGGGAGTTTTTCTTACCTTGCCCATTTTCTTACTCATGAATTATGTTGTTTTAGTTGGTTTAGTTGTTTAGTTTGGTTTTTTTAGTTTGCATGTTTAGTTTTTAATTTGCATTTTAGTTTGGTTAATTCATTTATCACTTATGTTACATTTAGCTTAATTCGCCCTAGTTTTTTCTAAAAAATTGAACACTTTGAACTTGAATTTAGAATGTGAAATGTTTAAAATTCTTGTTTAGCATTAGAACAAGCATGTTGTTTAATGAATTTTTAGCTAGTTTCATATTCAACTTGACTTATATTTGTTAGTTTCTACATTTTTGAGCACTTAAGACCAGTTTTTATACTTTAAAGAAAAACAATGCATTGAAATAGTTGAGTGATGAATTTTATGACACTAGAACCTTCCTCATCACCCTTCAAAGCATAAAAATAACTTAAAAACAACTTGGAAAGTGATCTAGGCAATGTTTTTCTTGTTAAGCCATATCTTAACTTATTTCCTACCTTATATGCATATTTATCCTTTGTTAGCCATTTTGAGCCTAATGAGGTATGCTGAATGCATGCCATATTTATTTTTTTTCTTGTTACACTTATTTATTTTACCATATAGCTTAAAAATCTTTTAGCTTCCCTTCTAGAATTGGCCACTCTAGGATTGGATGGATTAATAAGAATTGGGTATTTTGATGGGTGTGATAAGATGTTGTTGATTTTATTGTTAATGGCTATTGTTGAAGTCAAATGAATAGTGACTTTGTGATTACCCATGTTATTATTGTATTGTCAACATCAAAGCTAGTGAAGTGAAAGAAAAAAAAAAGAAAAGAAAAGAAAGAAAGAAAAAAAAGAGAAAAAGTGAAAGAAAAAGAAAGAAATTTACAAATAAAGCTAGCATGTATGGCAACATCTTAAGTGTGGGGTAGTTACAAGAAAAAAATGGTTATGACTTCTTCAAAAAGGGTATGAATTGTGAATAAAAAAAGAGTTTTAATTATTATTTCTTGTTCATAAAAGAGCTTTGAATTGTGAAGGGTTGAGAAATTTTGGCTAAATTCTTTATTGATTAAGTTAATGGGATGAAATTTGTGAATTATTAGTCTATTTTATCTTCGAGTGGCTATTCTTATTATTGATCTTTTATCCATTCTTTGATAACCAATACCTAAGCCTCATTACAACCTTTAAAAGACCTAAGTGATTCTAAGTTTTGTTTTTGAGTTGTTTAGCGGAGATGACCTTCGAGTTCCGGTGCTAAAGGAGAGGCCTATGGTGTTTCTAGAGTTTCAAGTGCGAAACCTTGAGTATACTTATGTGTACATTCATTCTAACCTTGACTATGAATTTGCATTGGTGTTTTGGATTTTGAAAATACTTAAATTGTTTTGGTCTTGCACACACACACAAGGAAACTAACTTATATTGTCTTGATTGAATTTATTCTAGTTGAAAGTTTTATTAAGTGCTCTTGTTAATTGTTAAACTTGGTTTTGAAATGTATGATTCTTTATTTAAGTTTTATTATTTTGAGAAGTTGGTTTGTTCTAATTTGCTCGAGGGCGAGCAAAGTCTAACTGTGGGGTATTTGATAATTGTCATTTTTATGATGTTTTTAGTATGTTTTTAGGTATTTAATTAAGTTAATTTTGTGTTAATTAGGTTTAATTAGAGTTATTTTGTTAATATTTATGTTTTTAGGTTTAATTCTGTGTTTTGTATGTTTTTCAGGGTCAAATTGATAAAAAAGGGCTTAAAGTGTAAAAAGTGCAAAGTTTTGGGCTAAAAGTGCAAAATTGAAGAAATTAGGCGAGAAAACGAAGCTCTAGTCCAGAGGCCTGACACGTGACCACGTGAAGACATTGAAGAGTACTAGCCATGGCCACATGAAAAGGAACAAGTGAAATGCATAATGAAGTTGAGTGGCCACGTGAAGAAGTATGTGTAAAGATGCCGTGGCCATGTGAAGTATCAAAGAAGAAATGAGAAGGAACCACGTGACCACGTGGATTCCCATTGAAGGACCACACGTGGCCACGTGTGGAGGAGAGGCTTACATACACGTGGTCACGTGTAGGAGATGCACACTGAGAGGCGTGGCCACGTGATGCAGTTTTCCTATTCACGCAGTTTTTCTCGAGCTTCCTATTTTGGCAAATCCTCCTGTTTTGAGCAGCTAAATTGTTTCCAATTTAATTATAAGAGTTTAGGAAGTAATTTACATCTTCTTTGGCCTATAAATAGCAGACAATTACACAGATCAAGAAAAAATGAATGAAGATCAAATTAGTGAATTAGGGATTAATTGTCTTAGTTTTAGTTTTATTCGTTTTCCTAGTTTTTCTGTTTTTGTTTTTATTTTCAACTTTGTTTTAATATTTGAATTTTGTCTTTAGTTTTTAATGATGTTTAGGAAGTAGTTTTTCTTCTTTTGCTAATGGATTCTTGAGATCTTAAATTTTTCATTGTTATGACTTTGTTTTGAGCTTAATTTCAATATTGGTTGATTATTTCTTGGTTTTAAGCATATTATTATCCTTGATTGTGTTGAGATTAGTTGTTGGTTTATTGAATAAATAACTAAGAATTGGTTTTGACATAGTTAATGATTTGCATGTTCTTGGGTTGGCTCTTTAATGTTTATGCATGATTATTATCCGAAATATGAAATGATTATGTATGAATTTTATTGGTTAATACTAAGAGAGGAAGAACTAAGAATGGGTGAAAGTTAAATCTCTTGAGAAAGGCTTTAATAGACATCTAGGAGGGTTAATTCAGACTTTTATGTCAAGTGTTGAATTGTTCTGAATAAGGGAGTTTAATGCTTGGAATGATAATCTTGAATAAAGTTATCTGGTTTTATTTATCTGAATTCTTCATAATCACTGGTGTTTATATTGAATTTAAGTCATTACAATGAAAGTTAAGATGGATAGTTTCCTTAGGAAGAGAATTCCAGTTATTGTTTTGTTTTTAATTTATGTTTTAGCTTTTTTTTTGTTTAATTGTTTCTTTTATTTAATTTTTGCTTTTAAAACAAAAACCATTTGGGAAACAATCTCGGATTAATTTAATTCATACATAGGTATTATTCTTAGCAATCCATGTTCCTTTGGGTACGATATTTGGGGTCTTAATCTTATTTCCCTATATTACTAGCCGATCTAGTACACTTGCTAGACACCGGTCAGTCAATACCTTTTTTTTTACGATAACCTTTTGCTTCTAAGCGAGCTTTATAGGTAACTATATTACCTTCCATGTCAGTCTTCTTTTTGAAGACCCATTTGCACCCTATGGGTTTTATCCCTTCAGGTGGTTGAGTTAAAGTGCATACTTTGTTCTCATATATGGAGTCCATTTCAGACTGCATAGCCTTAAGCCATAAATCACGTTCTGAACTGTTCAAAATTTCTTAATAGCTTGTAGGCTCATTGTCCTCTACTACAGTTATGCCTCTATCCGAATCAATGTGAAATCCATATCTCACAGGGATAGAAAGCATCCTAGTAGATCTTCTAGGATTTTGTTTATAATCAGGTTCAACTGTAATCTCATCATTATGAAATTCAGTTTCGGGTTCAATCGGTTGATCATCTTCTATTTGTGGGTCTTGAACTTCACCAATTTCAATTTTACTCCCACTGTCCTTTCGTAGGAGAAATTCTCTTTCCAAGAAGACAGCATGCCTTGAAACAAACACCTTTTGTTCTAAGCGATGATAGAAATAATATCCAAATGTTTCTTTTGGATATCCTACAAATAAACATTTGTCAGACTTAACATCCAATTTGGCTGACATTGTCCTCTTCACATAAGCAGGACAACCCCATACTTTCATATGAGAAAGCATGGCTTTCTTGTTATTCCACATCTCATATGGAGTAACATCAACTGATTTACTAGGAACTCTGTTTAACACATAAACAGCAGTTTCTAGTGCATATCCCCAAAAGGACTTAGGCAAGTCCACTCGGCTCATCATTGATCGAACCATATCTAATAATGTGCGATTTCTCCTTTCAGATACACCATTGTGTTGTGGTGTATATGGAGGTGTCCATTGAGATAAAATCCCATTATCTCTAAGATAATCATGAAACTCTTGACTTAAGTATTCTCCACCTCGATCTGATCTAAGTGTTTTAATACTTTTGCCAAGTTGTTTCTCTACTTCATTTCTGAACTCTTTGAACTTTTCAAATGCTTCAGACTTATATTTCATTAGATAGATGTATCCAAACCTGGAATAATCATCTATGAAAGTAATGAAGTAGGAGTAACCTCCTCTGGCATGTGTAGTCATTGGACCATATACATCTGAATGTATTAAGTACAAAACCATTTTATCTCGTTCTCCTTTACCAATAAAGGGAGCTTTTGTCATTTTTCCCAATAAACAAGATTCACATGTATCAAATGATCCCAAATCACCTGACTTGTGTAATTTGGTCATGTGTTTTTCATTTATATGGCCTAAACGACAATGCCATAAGTATGAGGTATTTAGATTATCATGTTTCATTCTCTTAGTATCCACATTATGTACTTATTTAATTAAATCAAGAACAAATATACCATTCTCAATGATAGCTTTTGCATAAAACATATTGTTCTTAAAAATGTAACAACATTTGTTCTTTAAAGAAATATCATAATCGTTCATCAAACGACTGAAAGAAATAATACTTTTGGACAAAGCTGGAACATAATAACAATTATTTAATTCCAGTACTAATCCACAAGGAAGAGGCAAATAGTAAGTCCCCACAACTATTGTAGAGATGTTCTGTCCAGTAGCTGACTATAAACATATCTCTGCCTTTCCAACTCTTCTAAAGCTTCTAAGCCCCTGTAGATCATTACATAAATGAGATCCACATCCGGTATCTAATACCCAAGATTGTTTTAAAGCAATAGAATAAGTATTAATTTCAATTATATGAATACCTGAAGTAGAAGCATCAGCTTGCTTCTTCTCCTTGAGAGAATCTAGATAGGCCTTGCAGTTACGCTTCCAATGACCATCCTTTCCACAATGGAAGCAAGTTCCTTTGGGATTCTCTTTCTTGGCAACCTTCTTCTTGGAGATCCCACCAGTCTTTGGCTGTGCCTTGGTTATCTTCTTCTTCTTCTGCTTCTTGCCTTTAGCAGAAGTGACAACCATGACACTTTTTGGATCCTTCTTAAATGATCCATCAGCTGTCTTGAGCATATTGATTAACTTAGGAATGGATACTTGGATCTTGTTCATGTTGAAGTTAAGCACGAAAGGTGCATAACTTAGAGCCAACGAGTACAAGATTAAATCTATGTATAGATCATTATCCATAACATAGCCAAGTCTACTCAAATGCTCAATATACCCATACATCTTCAATGCATGAGTAGCAGCTGAAGTGCCTTCCACCATTTTGCAGCTAAATAGAGCTCGAGCAATCTCATATTGATCAGTTCTAGCCTGAGAAGAATAAAGCTCCTCTAGATGCAAAACGATGGTTCTAGCATCCATCATTTCATGTTGCTTCTGAAGCTCCGAGGACATAGCACCCAGCATCAGATATGCTGCTGCTTCACTATCCTCCATGTATTTTCGATAGCACCCAGCATCAGACATGCTGCTGCTTCACTATCCTCCATGTATTTTCGATAAATGCCTTTGATCTCATCAATGGCATCATCTGATGGAAGTGGTGGTGGATCTTTATCCAAGACATAGTGGATCTTTTTTGCTCTGAGAACAATTCTCACTTGCTTGATCCAGTCAGAATAGTTGTTGCCAACCAGCTTGTTATCCAAGATTGATCGTATATTAATGTTTGATGTGCTCATGATGATGACCTAGATGTGAAAAAGAAAAGATATGAGAGTATGTTCATATATATTTATGCATTAATAAGGTCTTTAATTAATCCATTTACTCCCACTATTTTATTGCGAATTAATAGCCCTCACTATATAATCCGAGAGAATCCGATGGTTTTCTTAATGGGCCAATATCCAATCCTTTATATGTAATTTGACCTTGACTATGGTCAACAAGCCAAATTCCATACCCTTGAAAGGTAGGTATCTCTATACCAATTGTGTCTCTACACAACTATTGGATCATTAGGTTATCAACTCTTAATGCATGCATATCATATATGCATTCCCTAATCTTGCCTCTAAAACCATTAGCCTTGAATGTGGTCAACAAACTAATGGACTAGCTAAGATGACCCATTTAATTAGATTTGAACATATTCGATATAATGTGAGCTTGACTGTGGTCAACAACCCACACTATAAAGAACTCTGGTTCTCCTCAAATTAATGGAAGGCTTATATACCTTAGTATTTGTTTGAGGGTTTTAGTTAATTAAGTCTCATCATACATGGTTGGCATACATTGGTATGCATCTTATATCTATCACATAAATATAAGCATACAAATATGGTATAGTTATGGACTTCACTACATTGATTTTCCCGAGCCAAGAGGGAAATCAAAAGGTCACACCTAGGTAGTATGCATGTTTCAAACAAGAAAAATAATGACATTATCTTCATGCTTGTTGGATCTCCATCCAGCCCATCTTGCTCCTTGATAGTGGTCTCCATCTCTATTTCTAATTCTAATCTAAGTAATCTAATTATATATTACAACTTGAAAATAAATACAAACCAAAAACAAGTGGTCGGGACATGAAAGTCCTCATTGGGCCAAAACATGCATAATGCTCAATCACAATGGGCTTTGTCCATAACTATCCATCATGCCAATCATACACCCTTATATGCCTTTATAATGCATAAAGAAATGGATTATTAACTTTGTTTCAACCTTTGAAACAATATTTTGAGTTATTTTGATGATGTGATCAAATTAGGAAACTTTTTCCATTTTGGAAACTTTCATTTTAGGAAACCTTTTTGCATGCATGTGTTCTTGCCTTAATAATCAATCCAATTGATTATTAATTAAATATAAATTGATTATTTAATTAATTAATCATATTAAATAATTAAAATAATCAATTTTGGGCTTAAAAACAAGGGGGCTGAAACCCACAAAAGTAAACCCTAAATGTGTTCACATACAAACTAGTTTTATGTCTTTTGGACCATTTGGGCCTTTTGGAATGAGCCAAGCCCACTCCAGCCCTTAAAACCCATTAATAAACTTAATTAATGTTTATAATGTTTAATTTAAATCAGCTCCTTGGGCCCATCAAGTCATTCACTAATTTAAACCAAGTCCGTAAACATAATTAAGCCCATTAAGTGATTTTAATAAATTAAAATTAATCAAATTAATTTAAGGCCCATTTTAGTTAATAAAATTAATTAAAAACACTTTAATATATCATATATATCAGATTTAGAAGATCAAAAGTCGTTCTAACCAAGAACACATCAAGAACACACGAAGAACACCAATTTATCGAACTTTTAGACTAAACTAGTTTTCATGCAAAACTTGTTCGATTTTAATTCCGTTCGATCCTACAGCTTAATATCCCATATTAAACACATAAAATATCATTTAAATGATGTTTTAATGGATCCATAAGAAATTAAATTAGAACAGCCCCTTAAATCACCTAGGGTTTCACGCCAAACCTTAATCACAATCCTTCCAAAGTTTCGTTTTTGTTTCCACCAAATTTATTTGATCTTACATACAACCAGAAATCAATATTTCTCATTCATGAACAATCAAATCTAATATTTTAAAGTTCATGAAATAAATAACTTAAAACAAAACAAAACTTATTCCGCAGAAGAATATAGAATTGTATATCCATGGCAAAACCATGGCTCTGATACCATGTTGGATTTTAACGGTTACATGCATCGCATACATAAGCGGAATTTTAAATTTTTTAACCATTATATCTGATCTTGCCATGAATATACAATATAACTATATGAGAATAAGAAAAATCAGCTTTGATTTTTGTTGAACAGTTGATTTTACTCCGCACCAGGTTGTCGCAAACCACAGTGTCCAAAATTGAACACCTCCAATGAGTAATCCACACTAGAGAGGGGTAAATTGAACCAAAAAATTGGTGTTTTACTAGGGCTGGCCGAAATTCCAAGAAGCTAGCTTGGAGTTGGAGCAAAAAGGAGAGAGAGATTAGAGAAAAAGACTTTCTTTTTGTTTTAATCACTTAACCCTAATTCCTCATTAGTTGGCCTTTTATAGTTAGGTTAAAATTCCAACTCCTTAATGAGATTGGGCTCTTGAAAATTGCTGGAGAATTATTAATTGGGCCTCTGGAATTAATTATAATCATTTGGGATTAATTAAATCCAATTTAAACCTTTTCGTAAAAGACTATGCATAAAACCCACAAACTAGGCCCTTTGTGCAACTAATTGGATTTAAATACCCAAATGGATTCCAAATCCAACCAAATTAAATATGTGAGTTCCATAACACTTATGTAACATATATAAATTAACTTGGTGTATGAAATAGGCCATTAAGGCCTTCTGTTCTTGACTTGGCATGTGGCCCTTACAGAAGGGCTTTCGCTAACTGCTTCATTATAATATCAAATATTATTATCCTTGTCATTATTATACCAGTCCTATAACACTTATAGTAGTCCTATAACACTTATAAGATAGTAATAATTAGTCATGAAATACATCATTTCAATTAGGTCCAATTTACAGAACATTTCTCAAAAGTTCCGCAGACAATTTTATTTGATAATAATTTATCAAACTCTTTAATTAATTATTATCATATTCAATTCTCTACCTTCATAATAATATCAAATATTATTATCCTTGTCATTTTACCATTTTACCCTTTTCTCTATATGTGTGTGACCTATTGGGTTCCTGTCCATGTTGGCAGTATAATATGTAATTGTGAGTTCTATTCAAAACTCACATGATTTAAATCATTTTATCAATCTATATTGATATTTTGATACATCATTATACAAGTCATGATTGGCCTCTAGCTAGGCATCATGACTACCCAAATGTCAGGAAAGTCATGTGGTTTGACTGTACCCTTCCATAGAAACAGTTACCGTGCAATTACTCTTTTAACCACTCTTATCTCAATTAGATTCTGAGTATGGATTTCTGTCAACTCATATAAATCTAATTATATATGTTCTATTAATTTAACCATTGTTCCCAAAATTCCCTCCATGGATCTCTATCCACCTTGGCATATTACTCTTGCCAGAGATTCTCTGAACAAGGCAATCATAGAAACATGCGAGATAACTTCTCTTGTTAAATCTGGGATGGTGAATCCTTTGTCAATCACTCAACTATCTTCAAGTAGGTCATGATATACCCAATCTCCTAACTATGTTCACTTCCAGTTGGAAGTAATCAGTTATGGAGTCAAAGTGTACCACTTGCTACTTAAGATAACTTTGGTGATCTCAGGTCTAAGGATACTTGCACAACCGCTATGAAGAGATTCCTCACTAACATAGATTTAATATCCATGTGAGGATTCTCTTTGCAGGTCTCCAATGAACTTTTTCTTCTAACAAGCATCCACATGTTAGCTTTGATTATCTCCCATAATCACAGTTATGAGAACCACTGCTTGAACCATTCAAGAAGTATAACATGTGCTAGTCTGTCCGAATTAACAATGTCCTATCTTGTTAATTCTATGACTAGGGATATTTGGATATTAACACATTTGCATGCGATAGACATCTCACATCATAAACACCTTCATGATTGCCTTTGCACTGTGTTTATAATATCTAGGACTTCATTTATTAATTTAATATTTACAAAATCATGTATTCAAACATAGCATTAATAAATGAATGATGTCTTTTATTAAGAATATAAATTTTATACATATGAAAAACATCCCTGTTACATGGGCTCTAGCGCATACTCTCTAACACTCAATATGTCATTTTTAAGGATTTAGGATTGTGAAGAACATGTTAAAAAATTAACATCTGACAAACTAGAGTCTAAATCTACTGTCTGCTTGTTTGTGGGTTATCCCAAAGAAACAAAATGATATTACTTTTACTCACAAGCCAAGAACAAAGTGTTTGTTGCTCGTAAGGCTATTTTCTTGGAAAAAGAATTCCTTCTCAAGAAAGACAGTGGGAGTAGAGTAAAACTTG